>CM068582.1:39261095-39713680 GCA_035048485.1 Pteria penguin | reverse complement strand
ATTCATGTGCAAAACAAGATATCTTTTATGCTCTTGTCTATGATACTAAGATATACATATTTTGTATAAATGGCATCTTGACTCGTAAGGATGGGGGGCGGGGAACAGGGTTCCAAATGGAAATCTTTGAAAAATGGGGGATGCAGAATATGGATTTTAGGGGAAACAGTGCATTGTAATGTTATTATTTCAATCAAAGCTTTACATGACTTTGTAAACATGCTTGCATATTTTAATTTGATTGGGATCATAGGCAAAGAGTAAAGAAATGAGGAGATTACGAGTGGTCTGCTACAAGTGGATTTTTAGCCCTTTTTAATGATATGAAATACACGAAAGATTACGAAAGCCGATTAGACTCACTTACTAAGAAACATTTTTATATATTAACTCGTTATTACGAGATAATCTCGTTATTGCGAGATAATTAACTCGTTATTTCGAGATATTTTCTCGTTATTTCGAGATAATTAACTCGTTATTTCGATATCTTTTCTCGTTTTTTCGAGATGATTAACTCGTTATTTCGAGATCTTTTCTCGTAATTTCGAGATAATTAACTCGTTATTTCGAGATAATTATCTCGTTATTTCGAAATCTCGAAATAACAAGAAAATATATAAAAAATTTTCCTAGGTAGTGAGTCTAATCGGCTTTCGTAAAAGATAAACACAGAGACATATATTTTTAATGATATGAAATTTACGAAAGATTAACACAGAGACATATATATGTGTACATATGTCTCTGATAAATATTAAGTTATACTATACAGATACCAACTGTGGATATTTCAATGACCAGGAAACATAACCATTAGGATCAGTAAAAATCTAGACTGAAACAAATTTGCGAATGGAATCGAAATATTTCAAAATACATTCATTTCTATTATCGAAAATTGTTTGTCTTTATAAGTTTATATTACAAAACTGGACACTAAAGGCACCTTAATGGTAGAGCTCCTTGTACACGACTCCTTGTAATCAATATCTAAATAGAGTCTTTGTGATGAAGTTTTATATCTATTGTATGTTAAGATGTTTCATACCCAATAATAAACGACCAATAAAGAGAAAAGATTCGTCATATGCAAATATGCACTGTTTATACTATTTATTTCTGAAGAAGATTTAAAATGTAAAATAGGAAATCCTTTCATAACAATTACCATTTTTACATATATTTTATGTCATATTATTGAATAAACTCATTATTATCCTTTTGTTTTGACTTTCAAAACTCAAACACCCCATCAACTAACGAGAGAAAGATGCTAAAGTATTACTTATTTGTTATTGTGTGAGATAATAGAAACCGAGGCCCCGGTACTCATGGTATATTAAAGCTCATAAACGATCCCTCCGTGCCTCGGCTTGGTCCACTGAATAGGCAAAAGTTTCCGAGTCCATGCATCATAGAGGTGCTTCCACCTCATAAGTGCAACAATCTCGGTGTAGAGTAAAGCAAGACAAAACAAAAACACCCCTGAAAGTGTCCTACACATGGAGAAAAGTCTGCATAACCAGAAGTATGCTGTGATTTAGGAGTATGTGGTATAAAATCACTTAATTACTTTGACAGACAAAGAGGCAAACTAAATTGTTCATATCTGACAGCGAATATAGTATATAGTGTTTACCAGTAAATAATCAGGGCAAGAACGAAAACTCCGACCAAACTTCCGCCTCCTATGAAAAATACAGCATTTGACTGGACTATGTGAATGAATTCTGTCCAAATGTCAGGTTCGATTTTGTTCTCCTGTGTGTTGTTGATGACATCATTTATGACATCTGAGATTGAAAGATACATTAATGATATTAATCTACCTGAACTTCATTTAATCAGAGCCAATGAATCTAGTAAAGAAACATCTCTGTCAGATATTTGAATCCAATCCTTGGGAAAATTAAATTAAAATCAAATTATTAAGAACAATAATTACAATTAAAAGGAAGACAAGCTATTATGATATATCGTATCTACATGTATAAGGCAGTCCTAAAGCTACATGTAGAGCTGCTGTTTGAAAATGACGGATATAATATAATATAATATAATATAATATAATATAATATAATATAATATAATATAATATAATATAATATAATATAAATCATAGGGCACATCGATTACTTTTTATTCTACATTATATTACTCACATATCTTTTAAATCAAATCAATTATACCTATCTTTAATTCTTGGTAATTATACCTAACTTCAATTCTATCAAATCTATCGTTAAATCAATTACATCGAAATCAATTAATGATAGGTATAATCTTCAATTCAAATAGAGATAGATACAATTGATTTCTTCTTCCATTAAAGTGAAGGACCACTAATGCGGCATTTTCTCACTGTGATAAAAACGTGTGCGTGAGGGGGAGTCCATGTCAGTATTTACAATTTAAAAAGTTGCTAAAATATGTGCTGCAGGTCTTATGGCACTGTAAATAGGTTTGAAGAGAGGTACAAATATTTGAATATACCTTGTAATAAGAGAAGGGAATTTTTAAATAAGTTACCACTGATCTTTAATCACACTCTTTGAAACAGGTACATATTTGCTTGGATGTAACAAATAATGGACAAAATGAAATTTGAGTGATGAAATATTCAATGTTTTTCTTTACAGGAGGTATCCCGGACCTACGTTCTATACCTGGGTCTGACATTTCAGACTACCGTTTGATTGATCAACTTGAGAAAGAGCAATTGTAAGAACAGTAAAGTACAGAATAAAAAATTATACTTCTATAATTAATTAGATAACCGACCAATTTATGTAACTAACAAATACATGGATATACAACAACTACATATAACAGAGTGCAAAGCTACATGTATCGTAGGTTTCTCTTTCACGTGAGACAGAATTGATGAAAGATTTCTGCATAACATACTGTACAGACTGTATAAAATACTTATTTGACCTCATAACACATAATTTTGACTTCATAATATTTTTTGACTTCATATTATTTTGAATTAATGTTATTGATAAATGACTATTCATTGTTTAAGACTGCTATGGCGATCGTCTACATAAGGACTCACGTGTACATCCTATTGCCGGTGAACACTTCTCTCCCTCTGAGCAGTTACAGCTCTGTGTACAGTCTTGTCCGTAGAAATCGTCAACACACGAAAAGTTGCATGATTTTCCATAAAAGCCAGGTGGGCAGTCTGAAGGAATACAACTTCCAGCATTTGGTGTGTAGCAGGAAGGTTGAAAAATCATTGGCAAGACCGGGAGTCGAACCCAGGACCTTCCGCTAATAAGACGGATGCTCTACCAACTGAGCTATCTGGGCCGATGTTCCAGTCTGCCACGCAATGTAATGAATAATGAATAATACTCAAATGTTTCGATATTTAAATGTATGATTTATACTTTAGATAAGGAAATAATTTTAGTACAGATTACATCATGTATAATCATGTTTATTCTGTTCCTATCTGATTAAAATACGAATTCAGAAATTACCTGGACACTTAGCTGTTTATATTCTGGAACCCAGAATAAAGGGACCCAGAAAGACAGTGTTTATGCATCATTGACAATGATTCATATTTATTCATATATTTATATTTGTGTTTCGTCAATTTAGTTCCCATTAGCTTCATATAAACCATGAAATGCATATATATATATATATATATATATATATATATATATATATATATATATATATATATATATATATATATATATATATATATATATATATATATATATATATATATATATATATATATATATATATATATATATATATATATATCCATATTTCATGAGGCATTTTCATTAACTTGATCAATATGCATAATACCTGATATTTAGTGTAATTATATTTTCATTTAAAAACTGACTAATTGTTTGTTAATGTGTTAATGGTGAATGATTAATGTTATTGAAACCATTTTGGTTTTGTTTCGAACATAGCTTTTATTGATCTATAAAATAATATTGTTACATTGCAGATTCCTGAAACATAATTCCACCTCCTCTATCTTAATATATCATACATATATTTTGCTCCTTTTCTATACAAAACAAAGTAGGACAATGTTTGGACATCACAGGATCATATTTTTTTCCTAGTGCATAGTTCCTGTTTTGCCTAAATAGTATAACATTTATACAACAGTACATAAGATTTTAGGGATCTAAAAACAAGTCGAAGCTTATATTCAACAAAATGACGTTATTAATGGACAGTAGACTAAATATACCCTGTGGGATAGTACATAGGTTTTGCATTTGTAACTTACCTCATAACATTAAAAAAAGGAGCACTTTCGAGTAATTTCAAGTATGTGTGTGTGTGTGTGTGTGGGGGGGGGGGGGGGGGGGGGGGGGGGGGGGGGGGGGGGGGGGGGGGGGGGGGGGGGGGGGGGGGGTGGGGGTTGGTTTATGATATTTGAATTATTGTAATTTTCTTGCGTTTTATTTATCCATTTTAAATTTCAACTTTCGATTTATTCGAAATTTCAATGAAGTGCCGGTTTTGGACTGTCATATCTATACAGTTACATATATTGTTAGGGGACGACTATTTGATTCTGAGCAGGGGAGGGAACTGGCACTTTTTGGAAATAAATATTCTGACCCTGAAAAAGTTGGAAATATAAAATCTGGCTTTGATTGAAATGAAAATAAATATTCTGGCTACTAGCCTGTACATATACCAGATCATGCAAATATAAAGCTGAATGTTGATTTTTTTCCGGCTCATTAAGCTCGCCAGATTTCTCCCTATACTATAATTTTTAATAGTTTAAGTGTGTAACTCATATTTCAGCGGAATTTATATCATTGGACAAATCGTACTTTTCAATATGTTCAACAAAACTTGATAGAATTGTTGTTTTTTAAAAACATATTTGCATGTCCATTTTGAGGGGGAGACAGGGGACAAGGGCACTACTATCTGCGTTCTGCGAGATTTTCTCTTCAGATTTCTTGTTCGGAATAGTGTCATTCGCGTCCCCTTGCCGCCAATTTCCAATCCTTTTCCCCAACTTCACCTGGTGTTGTCCGTCCCTCATTTATAGGCCAGGCACACCAATATTTTAACATTAAAACGAGTGGCCAAAAGGGGTCGTAAATGAATTTGTCTCATATCTCACTTGAGCACATATTCAAAGTTAATGTTTAAATTAAATCATGTGCATTCAAAAATTTATGGTGGCCATATTTGTTGACAGTGTTCCATTCCTTTTAAGTTTCATTCAAGTCAGTGCAACAGGACATTCGTCAAATGATTTTAACACATTTATTCAAATGTAAAATAAACACAAACATAACTTTGAAATGAGAACAAAAGTAAAACAACAAAAATGTGTATCTTTACTTAACATACATGATAACAAAAGTAAAAAGAGTCTCAAATGGGCCTATATTGTCACCTTAGACATAGAAAACATTGCACAATGATATTGAACAATGATTGTAGATGGCCATGAGTCTTTAGTTTCTTTAAAACTTTTAAAACATGTAAAACTGTACATGAGAAACACCTTTGCTTAATATCTACAAAGCTTTCTCAAATTTAATCTAGAAGTAGTGAAAACAAAGTTAGAAATGTGAAAAATCAATATATCAAAAATATCTATGAAATGCTTTTTGGTATTAAAATAATATAGTTCAAAGTAAGTCAAAAACAAATAGAATATTATCATTCGGACAGGAAGCTAAAACAGCAACACTTCCTCGCACATCCCTCTATGGTGATAAATGGAAAATTTCCCCCTGGATACTAGAGACTGAGAGAGACTATACACTTCACTAGTATAGAAACTAGTAATAAAAAGACTTATGCAATTAAAGTAGTGTTTGCATATTATTTGTTGAGTTTACTTTATATTAGTACGTGTTTTGTTAACAAAATATATTTATAGAAGGATGTGTGTTAATGGCATATATTACAGTGCAATTCTAATAAATATTTACTGGCGACAAAAAAAGTCAAGAAAATAAATAATCTGTCCCGGGATATCAAGGAAATAAATATTCTATTCTTCAAAGATCTGAAAATAAATAATCTGACTCGACCAAATTTGCCAGCCCCCTCAGAATCAAATGGTCGTCCCCTTATTTGATTTCGGAAATTTGAAAATATTTTCATCTCCATTTTTAACATAATCAGTATATCTACAGGTATATATTCACGCCTATATTTATTTTTAGCTAATAATACCAATACAGAAAACCTACAAGTCGAAGTACATCCTACCACGCGTGAGCAAATCTCATCATTTCCACAGTCACAATGGTGTTTACAAAAACGTCCGTAATAGTTTACAGGACAGAATTGTTTGCAGTCACTGTATGTTCCGAGAGGACACTCTAATAATAATAATAATAATAATAATAATAATAATAATAATAATAATAATAATAATAATAATGAGAAAAATGATAATGATGATGATAATGATGATAATAATAATAATAGTAATAATGATAATAATTATCATAATGATAATAACAATAATAATAATAATAATAATAATAATAATAATAATAATAATAATAATAATATTGATTGAATATTGTTTTACGTCACTCCACGATTATTTCACGTATATGGTGGCGGCATCTTCCTGATGCATTGCATACAAATTTAGACCTTTGCAACGGACCCACCCGAAGCAGTGAGGGATCTTTCACGTTCCACGCCTACCGTGACACGGGACCTCGGTTTTTACTGTCTCATTCGAAAGACATAACACCGGTGCGCCCAGGGCGGGAGTCGAACCCGGGACCTCTCGATCATGCGCAGAGCACATTATCCACTAGGCCACACCGGCTTTAATAATAATAATAATAATAATAATAATAGTTAAAATAATAATTATAATAATAAAAAATTCATTTTTCTATTCCACCAAAAGCTATATCTAAGAAACAAAACAAACATCGCAATGATAAGCGAATAAAAGATGTCAATGGCCTTCTTACTTGTTCACACAAAACTTATCATATAGTCTTATCTTTGGATTGTATATCGATAGGAAATCATTTGGTATGTTTGCATGAAGTCGCTTGCTGTTGATATTTAGGATACTTGGATTTTTCTTTTTCGTTTTACCACTTGATAAAGTGGTTGAAACTTCGTGGAAATAAACTAAATTTATTTAGTTAGATTACAAGAATTCACTTACCAACGCATTCATCATCTACGTAATGGTAGTTTGAACAGCATTTCACATTATGACTGTAAAACCACATTTCAACATATTAATAATATTGCATTAAAATTTGAATATGCGAATGATGATGAAATTAAGCATAATGTTCATTCATTTTGAAAATTTCACTGTCTCCTTCAAACATAGGATACCATCTAGAAGGATTTATTCTTATTATTATTATTCTTATAATTTGTAACTGGTTACAAATGTAAAAAAAGTTATTACAATTGGGTTGCCAACCAAACTTGTAATAAAACCTGAATCGTAATAAAATATGTCAAGATTAGAATGATTACATTTGCAGAGGTTTAAATAGTTGTAACATCTTCAAATATAGAATTTGGATCGTGTTACGTCAAACAGTCGTCAATAAAGTATACAAGTACATACAGAATTAAAACATATTACAGTGTGCATCTCGTCCTGTATACTTTATAAGGAAATCATGGAGCAATAATTGAGTTTAAACCATTTGCATGGACTCTCTATAGGTACAGCTTCTGAATTATGTATGTCAAATGTACCGGTACTTGGTATACAAAAATGAAAAATTCAAACAGTTCTAATTGAATTCTTGACAAAAATTATAATAAATTTGTTACAAAACTGGGTGCAATATCAGCAAATTATTACAACTGAATATCCAACCTGAATTGTAAAAAAAAAGTCAAGATGAGAACTACATTTCCTGAGGTTTATAACATTCTCAAACATAGAATTTGGATTTTTTTTTACGTCATATAGTCGTTTTCATTTTTGTCAATCTTGGTTTAAAGATGTTTGACCTACATTTCATGATTCAGTGACTTCAGTTAAATGGTTTTGCTTAGAGTTCATGTACTGAGTAAATTAGTGAATTCTGGCCAAGATTCTTTAATATCTGAAGCGGTAAAAACTATCAAAACCTCAGGAAATAGAGTTCTTCTCGTTTTGACTTGTTTTAATACAATGCAGGTTTTTATTACAATTCAGGTTGACTACCAAATTGTAATACTTTTTGCAATGCAACTAGCATTGTACTAAATTTATTACAATTCAGGTTTTATTACAATTCAGGTTGCAACATGGCTTCCCATGTTGTGTTGATACACTTCCAGAAAATCCATGTATCTCGTCTGTCGATATCTCTAACCATTCTAGACTAAGTGTCTGCCGCCTTTGTTGGTCTAGAAGCACAAGAACTAGTGCTGCTGCTATTGGAGGTAGGGTGGATGGATGCCGTTCAAAATTTTGTCTCCCTTTTATTGCCAAAATCGAAGACTTATTTACTTTGGTGTACACTAATTATCTGATAAGTGCTTTTAATTTTAACTAGACTCCC
Organism: Pteria penguin; assembly: GCA_035048485.1. Classification (NCBI taxonomy): domain Eukaryota; kingdom Metazoa; phylum Mollusca; class Bivalvia; order Pterioida; family Pteriidae; genus Pteria; species Pteria penguin. The sequence goes on along the minus strand of CM068582.1, from coordinate 39,705,152 downwards.
AGCTAATAATTTCAAAATTTTAACAGCACCCCAGCAAATAATTTTTTAATGTAATCAGCCTCTGAGCTAAATTGATGATTAAAAAGAAATTAACAGTATCATCGTTGGTCATTAGTTTAAAATGAACAGTATCTAAACTGATAATTTCATGATTTGACCAGAATCTCGGTTTATTATTTAAAAAGAAAAATCCAAGATCTAATTCATTGGATGTAATTTACAGCAAAATTACAGTCGATAAAAAAATACAGAATTGAAGAGAGAGAACAACGCGTTTTTTAAGCCCTACTTCTGTTTTCATTTGATTTCGTAGTCTATTTTCACGAGAGAACAGCCTTTTGAAACTTTGCGATAGTTTACATGTAGAAAACGAGTATCATTTTGTGTTAATGTGTCCTGTATTGTATAATTTACGTGTTAAATATTTACCAAAACTTGTATTATCATTACCAACATTGTATCAGCGTAAAACACTGTTTTGTAGTCAGAAAAAGAAGCATTTTTATCACATGTTTTGCTGTTTATGCAGAGAAATATCGCTATGTCATAAATTAATATATATATATTTATTTATTTATATATATATTGTTATCTATAAAACGCTCTTATGATGCGATCACTTTATATAAATAATTCATGCATTTATTTATTAATATTGTTTGTTGCACCTCTATTGCTCACATTCCATGTACTGTAAATATGTTGATTTTGCTAAAAGCATTCTTGGCATAAGGCTAATAAAGGATATATATATATATATGTATGTATGTATGTATGTATGTATGTATTTCATCTCACCATAGAAAATTCCCATTTCGCCTTCTTTTTTTCACAAATTTTTACCTAGAATTTTTTTGTTTTTTTTTTTTTTTTTTTTGTTTTCTCTCGAATTGGGCTCGCTAACAGCTGCTTTATTCAAAGTTTGATAAAAATGTATTAACGTGTAGATAGGAAAAAAGTTTTGTCGTAACACGATGACCAGCACACAAATCAAAATGTCTTGATTATATATGGAGTATGTTCAAATAAGTGTCATTCTTCTCGTAGCTATTTCCCCGTATCATGAATTGCCAGTGATTTATCAATATTTTTAATTATAAGTCATATTTGTAAATTAAAATAATAATAATAATAATAATAATAATAATAATAATAATAATAATAATAATAATAACAATAAAGCTGACTATTAGTTCTATTGATATTGAAGTACATAACGACATCGACTGTTTTTGTAAATTATCATAGTAAATAAGTTACAACCTGTCGTCGCTTGAACAGATATTATCTTTACTTCCCAAGACACAATGAATTACTCCAGTAAATATGAAAAGGAATTGCCATAAGAGCGCCATCCCATCCTAATACGATAGATACCGGTATCAAAAGCGACGGTAAATCCTCGAAGAATCCATCAGGAAACAATCCATGCAAAATATTTATTTTTGATGTCCTTTTTGCTAGCAACAATCCGAGCGTATGCAAATTATGCTGTTGTCAGCTGTTCAACCTATTGAATTTCATTCTAAAAGTGTCATTATATAATTCAGTCTGAAGCTAATATAACAATACTTAAGTCTAATTATATATCAATAAACCTAAAGATACTATGAGTAATTGTAAGTTAGGTTCCTTTACTATGACACATTGAACAGGATGTAATATTAGGTCCCTAATTAAGGAAAATATCATGAATAATTTTTTAAATAATAAGAGTGCCTCTGAAATTCCTCACGTAGTATTTTCACTTTCTAAAAAAAATAAGATGAATGAAGGACGGTCATTTAATGACATAGGCCATTACTACAGATACCCATGCGGACCTGCAAATAAATGTTAAGATCGTCCCCGGTGGATATTTCCTGGTATAGAAGGAAGTGTACGGACAAAGTTCATCATATCTATAATAATAAACCAACTGAACAAGTACAGATCAAAGGTGGGTTTAAATTTGATCATTGTTAACTTATCAAGCGCGATGTAATTTGGCAATGGAGAAGGAAGGACACTGTACTTAATATAAGGAAATGATTATGAAGCGTTTTCGGATCCAAAATACACGATTCCGGGCTGGGGACTGAAGTCCTCTGATGCTGTAACATTATATTTTGCTGATATCAGATGATCTATCAATAGGTCAAGGTCAAGTTCAACTGAGTGGTCATGTTTACGAGCTCTCCAAAAATTTATTAAATTATGTTGGATTTAGCTTAAATTTTCGTGCAAAAAGCGGAAGATTAGTTTGTATATGTTCTAGTCGTGTGGATTACCCAAATTCTGGAATGGAAAGTGTTTTATTGAGTTTCTAAAGCTAGAAATATATTTTTGTGTTTAGTTCTGTGAATTGTTCTCACATGCCATTATGGCCAGTTTTGAAGGGAGCTTTACCGAGACGGGTAGTATGGTAGTGAATAGCCTGAAGGTAGTGAACGATCAAGACGACAATCAGGAACGACCGGTTACACAGAAAGATCTGAAAATGATATATTCGCTACTTGAGAGAGTTGATATGAAACTTATTAAGTTTGGTGAGATCGAAGAGAGACTTGTTAAAATCGAAGGATTAGTGACTAAACTGCATAAACTAGAGGAGAGGGTGACAAGGACAGAGACAAATATAAGTGAAGCCACGAGAAAGATCAGCGATTTGGAGGGCGCAAACAAAGAGACAGAGACATGTCTGGAAGGTTATAGTAACCTATTCGATGGCGTGAATGAGGAAATAAAGGACTTGAAGGAGCAGAGTCATGCAGTGAAGAGAGTTGTTACTCAGACTGAGTCATCCGTCGCGGAACTGAAGTCAGAGATCGAAACCTCGAGGGACGAGCTGAGAGAGGACATGCTGGACCTGCAGTGTAGGTCAATGAGGGACAATCTGTTGTTTTTTTGGGATTCCAGAAGAGGAGGGGGAGCATTGCGAAGAGGTTATTTCTCATTTTGTGTCTCATAAGATGAAAGTCAGGAAGGAGGCCCATTTCGAACGGGTACATAGGGTAGGTCGCAAGTCAGTGAATCAGCAGCGACCTCGGCCGATCGTTGCGAAATTTACATACTTTAAGGACCGTGAAATAGTGCGCAAACAAGCTCCAAAGACACTTAGAGGAACGCAGTATTATATTCAAGAGCAGTTCCCGGCAGAGATTGAACAAAGGCGTAAAGCTCTGTACCCCATAATGAAGGAAGAACGAAAGAAGAATAGCAAAGTGAGATTGATCAAGGACCGTTTGTTCATAAATAATATAGAGTATGTTGCACCTATCGCAAACACCGATTCAGTAGCTTCAGCCCGTGCGTCGCCTTCACACAGAGAGAGGAAACGCCCTCGCGTCAACTCCCGCTAGGACGGACAGGAGGTTCCAGGACATTGTGGTGTAAATGATGTTTGTAAGTCAAATATAAAGTTTTTATGCTGGAATATAAATGGCGGATTAGAAAAAAAGCTTAAAGACCCCCCTTTTCTAAATTTTATAACCACTTATGACATTATTTGTTTAACAGAATGCTGGATTGAAAACGAATTTGAATTTCCTATTTCGGATTTTAATTGTCATTATATTCCTAGGTCTAAAACAAATTGTAAGCAGGGAGGTGGTATGATGTTAGCTATACGTACTTCACTTGATCCCTATATTTCTGTAGTTGAGATAACTTTTGATACTTTTGTTTGGTTAAAGTTAAGTCCGATAATTTCCGGATTAGACGAGATTTTGTATATCTGTTGTGCGTATATTCCACCTGACAAATCGTCTTTTTTCAAATATTATAACTGTGACGTATTTTTTGAGCTCGAAAATCAAATTGCATCATACAATGATAAAGGAAAGGTGTTACTTGCTGGTGATTTAAATGGTAGTGGTGCCAATCTTAATGATTTTATTGATACTGATATCTTGCATGATAGTGTTACGAATAAATTGTCGGCTTTATTTGATTACCAAGGTGATGACGTTTTACCTGATCGGACATGTCCCGATCATACGGTTAATACTTACGGTTTACAGTTAATACAATTGTGTATTGAAAGCGGCTTGCGCATCCTTAATGGAAGGCATTCTTCATATTCTACTGATTTTACATATTGTGGTCCTAATGGAAGTAGTGTAATTGATTACGTCTTAACCTCATATGATTTGTTTGACTACGTTTGTAAATTTATTGTGTGTAATTTTAACATTTACTCTGACCACGCCCCTTTACATATCGAATTGAAATCAGATTTAAATTCTGTGCATCCTAGAAATAGCGATGGGGAAATTACAAATCACACGAAATTTAGATGGAATGAGGCCATGGCTTTAGAATGTAGATCATCTTTAGAACAGAACATGTATCGTTTAGAACAATGTTTTCAAGATAATGATATTACAACAGAAAATGGTATTGATAACTGTGTATCTGTATTTATTAATGAATTGAATGCCATAATGTCAATTTTTCATGAAGTACCTCCACCCAAGTCCAATTGGCAAAACAAGTATGCTGGAATCGATAACGCACACATTGACAAACCTTGGTTTAATGATAATTGTAAAAGATTGTTCTACTCTTATAAAAAAGCATTGTGTGATTTTAATGTATATAAATCACCTGAGAATCATTCGGCACTACTTTATTGTAAAAATCAGTACAAATGCGCTGAGACTAAATCTAAAAGAAAATACTTGTTTGAACAAGGCAATATGCTCAATTTATTAAGAAAACACAATCCCAAAGAATTTTACGCTCGTTTTGCCAAAAAGAAAACTGTAAATTCAAATGTACCAATGGATGATTTTGTGCAACATTTCAAATCTGTTTGTGGGGATGTTAATACTAATTTACATTTTGCAAACAATACCATTGACGAGAATGATGTTGATGATAATGTTATTTTTCATGAACTTAATGTTGAAATAACACAAGATGAAATATCTAAAGCTATAAAAGGTCTAAAGCGTAATAAAAGTCATGGAACTGATGGAATTATCAATGAGTATTTTATAGAATATGCAGATATGTTACTGCCATTTTTGTATAAAATTTTTAACGCCATGCTTGATTTAGGAGTTTTTCCCTCAGTGTTGTGTAATTCTTTAATAGTACCTATACATAAAAAAGGTAGCACATCAGATCCTCAGAATTACAGAGGAATAAGTCTTTTAAGCTGCCTGTGTAAACTTTTTACATCTATTCTTAATCAAAGATTATTATTGTGGTCTGAGCATAATGATGTAGTAACAGACGCACAATTTGGTTTTAGACCACGCCATTGTACAGTAGATGCCATTTTTGCTCTAAATACAATTATTTATAAATACCTAAAATGCAAATCTAGATTGTACTGCTGTTTCATTGATTATAAACAAGCGTTTGACTCTGTTGATAGAAATAAACTGTGGTATAAAATCTCAAAACTTGGCATTAGAGGAAAATTACTAGACATTATTAAGTCATTGTATTGTAAAATTAAAACAAGTATTCTGTTGGATGGGAAAATTTCTTCCCCCTTTATTAATAGTCTTGGTGTATTACAAGGGGAGATCATTTCGCCGATACTCTACTCTCTGTATGTTAATGATTGCGAAATGGATTTTTTACGAAATGGCTGTGAACCAACAGAGCTTCAAGATTTATCTCTCTTTCTTTTAATGTATGCTGACGATACTGTAATATTTTCGGACACAATTGATGGTTTTGCAAACTTTATTAGATTCTTTAGCAGCATACACAGCAAAATGGTCACTTACTGTTAATGTTTCAAAAACAAAAATTATGGTTTTTCGAAATGGAGGCAATGTTAGACCCCATGAATATTGGTTGTATAATGGCCAAAGAATTGATATTGTAAATGAGTTTTTGTTATCTTGGCATTGTTTTGAATTTTAATGGTAAATTTCATAAAACGCAAAAGAAATTATCTTTACAATGTCGCAAAGCTATTTTTGCTCTGAAAAGAAAGTGTAGTGATATGACTTTAAACCACAGTACTTTATTATCCTTATTTGACACTTACCGGTATATATCTAGTATCGCTAACTATGGAGCAGAAATATGGGGTTTTCATTCTGCGCCTGATTTAGAAAAAAAATCATTTGGATTTTTGCAAGAGCATTTTGGGAGTAAAGAGATCAACACCAAATGCGGTAGTTTATTGTGAATTAGGCAGATAACCTTTATTGTATATGAGAAAAGTGAAAATAATTAAATACTGGTTGAAGCTATTGAAAACAAAAAACTGCATTTTAACAGCTTCATTGAATTTTTTATGTAATGAATTAAATGAAACGTCAAAAGTTAATAACTGGGTTGAAAATGTTTATAATATTTTATCAGAGAGTGGATTGAGAGATATATGGTTTAGTCATACTAATCTAGACTGTGAGCATATTTTAGCTTTAGTTAAGCATCGATTAACAGATATTTGTTATCAGTCTATCATGTCAGAAATAAATACTTTATCAAAATGTCATTTATACAAACACTTAGTTGACCATGTTACTTTGCAGTCGTATTTGTCAAAACCAATCTATAATCAATACAAGAAGCTTATATGTAAACTCCGTCTTTCATCTCATTGTTTGTGTATCGAAACTGGTCGTTATAAAAATGTACCTTTAGAAAGACGTATATGTCCTCTATGTAAATTGGACATAGAAGATGAATTTCATTTTATGTTAAAATGTCCCGCTTATTATAACTTAAGAATTAAATTTTTGAAACCTTACTATTTTCGAAAACCCTCCGTCTTTAAATTAGTTCAGTTATTAAGCTCTGAAAATGTGACAGAATTGTGCAATATTGGAAAATACATCAAACAAGCTTTTAATGTAAGACAAAATGTATAACTCTGTTTTGTATTTGATTATGTAATTTGTAACTTATATTTGTTATTGTGTAAACCATTCATATACTTGACCTTGTTATATATTATTTATGTATACTTGTCAATTGTATATCTATAAGCAGTATTGCTTTTGATAATAAACTATATATATATACTGAATCCACTTTTAAAAGTAATGTACGAGGGAGGGAAAGGGCATCGCCAACAAACTGGTAAAGCAGAAGTGTGATGCATGTGACATTTCGCGTGAGTAGCCAACGACCTTCAAAATAGGGCAGTGGCGGATTTAGAGGGCCCGGGGGCGCCGAGGGCCCGGCCTTTTGGTTACATACATGTATTTACTAGTAAAAATCCAAATTTTCCACCAAAAATGGCTGCGAAGTTTGGCATTTGGGCCCCCTTTTCGGAAATCCTGGATACGCCACTGAAGGGTAAGGGATTAATGAAAAAAAGACAATTTTCACACGAAGTTCATAAAATTTGATGATTACAAATACATAATCTTCCATTTAAAACATTCGTTTTTCTGACGTTAACACCACTGCCCCCCCCCCCCCCCCCCCCTTGTCATTCTCTAGATAACTCTGTCACTCAGGCAATCAACGACCGTGAATTTTCTATCAGATTTGAAGTTAAAACGAGGTACTTCGACCTCCTACCACAGGATCGTGATACATATTTTGTTTCGGGATGCACCCTACATCATTATGTTATGTTTTCATATACAACATGTATCTATTTTTCTAGACCTTTAGTTACTTCATGAGCGATTAGATTTTTCGCTAGGTGTATTTAAACTAGGCAGACAATTTGCGAAGTCTGCTGTGAAGTTGTTATATATCGATTCCGAAATTTGGCAAGCTAGATAGAGAAACAAGAGTTCCCAAATAATGAGTGTTTTCTTCTATTAATACCGAGAGTTATTCATTAACTTGAAAGTGGTGTAGCTGGGTTAAGAAGGTGGGATGTACAACATTTCAAAATATTGAAAACAAAAAAAATAATAATAATAATAAAAAGAAAAAAGAAGAAAAAAAAAACCCCCGAAAAATAAAAGAAAAAACCAAATAAACAAACCACCATGGCTGTGAATACGTTTTCCTGTATACTATTAGTGTAGATCAATTCAGTTGTTCCTTATGGGATGCACATTCTGCGGAAGTCTTTCGCAAGAAGTGTGTGACAGAACAAAAAACACCGTAAAAAAACCACTTGTGCCCGCACTTGCAAAAAAGGAAGGGCACGTGCACCTCCCTCCTCGTTCTCCAACGCCTTTGCTTGAGTTTGTATAATATCCTGAGAACATGTCCTTAACAAATCATCAATATGAGTGTCCATGTCGGTATACATGTACTTTGCTTCTGACAAGGGTAAACCTCGAAGTCCTGCTTCACAAAGAGCATGACAATGGTAGACCCCAAAGTCATACTTCACAGAATGTCTGACAATGGTAAACCTCGAAGTCCTGCTTCACATAATGTCTGACAAGGGTAGACCTCGAAGTCATGCTTCACAGAAAGCCTCACAAGGGTAGACCTCGAAGTCCTTCTTCACAGAATGTCTGACAAGGGTAGACCTCGAAGTCATGCTTCACAGAGAACCTGACAAGGGTAGACCTCGAAGTCATGCTTCACAGAATGTCTGACAAGGGTAGACCTCGAAGTCATGCTTCACAGAAAGCATCCACAAGGGTAGACCTCGAAGTCCTTCTTCTCAGAGAGTCTGACAAGGGTAGACCTCGAAGTCATGCTTCACAGAAAGCCTCACAAGGGTAGACCTCGAAGTCATGCTTCACAGAAAGCCTCACAAGGGTAGACCTCGAAGTCCTTCTTCACAGAGAGCCTGACAAGGGTAGACCTCGAAGTCATGCTTCACAGAAAGCCTCACAAGGGTAGACCTCGAAGTCCTTCTTCTCAGAGAGCCTGACAAGGGTAGACCTCGAAGTCATGCTTCACAGAAAGCCTCACAAGGGTAGACCTCGAAGTCATGCTTCACAGAAAGCCTCACAAGGGTAGACCTCGAAGTCCTTCTTCTCAGAGAGCCTGACAAGGGTAGACCTCGAAGTCATGCTTCACAGAAAGCCTCACAAGGGTAGACCTCTAAGTCATGCTTCACAGAAAGCCTCACAAGGGTAGACCTCGAAGTCCTTCTTCACAGAGAGCCTGACAAGGGTAGACCTCGAAGTCATGCTTCACAGAAAGCCTCACAAGGGTAGACCTCGAAGTCATGCTTCACAGAAAGCCTCACAAGGGTAGACCTCGAAGTCATGCTTCACAGAAAGCCTCACAAGGGAAGACCTCGAAGTCCTTCTTCACAGAGAGCCTGACAAGGGTAGACCTCGAAGTCATGCTTCACAAGAGAGAGAGAGAGAGAGAGAGAGAGAGAGAGAGAGAGATTCCCGAAGCTTCCGGGTTTTGTCCATTCTTTCCACAAGTTGGTTCATAAATCCCGGGTCTTGATAGTGCGTCCACATCATGGTACCTGAGATTATGCCGCTGCGTAAAATGCACCATCACAGTATCGTACACCGTGACACTTTTGTCTATATTTACAAATAGAGGTACTTGTTTGTTTCAGCGTTGTGTGTATTGGTTTTCTGAGGTTAATTGTATATTATTTGGGGTGTGTGTTTGTTTTGGGATTCTTGTTTTTCATTGGGGTGTTTGTTTGGTTTGGATTTTTGGGTATTTTGAGTTTTGGGGGGATTTTTAACGTCACGCCCAGATTCTCCTGCATAGTAATGGCATCTGCTTGATGCACTGAAAAGAAATTTACACCTATGCCATGGACCTAGAAGAAACAGTGAAGGATACGTGCTTGCCAATGTCTTGACATGGGGACCTCGGTTTTACTGTCTCTTTCCTAACATAGGACACATACGAGCCACCATTGGGACTCGATATTGTTACTGCAAAAACATTATTTTGTATGTGTATTATGCATATGAAGTAACTGAAATGTTTTGTTAGATTAATCTAAAGGGATAAAAAGTTTGGAGATTTTTAAACGTTTTACACAGAAAATTTCCCTTCACAACATTGGAGTAACATGAAATATCACATTTTTAAGGTGAGATCAAGATCTTAATTCATCTTGGAAACCCAGCTCTTTCTTCCTTCTTTTATTTATTTTATATAAAATGTAAATACATATAAAAAAGAAATGAAATATTGATAATGAAACATGTATTCCACGGCAGAGATATACATGTAATTTCTATGTCAGTCATTACCCTATATTCCTCAGACTAGACTCTTAATATTATTCATTGTCCTTTTATTTTTCCAAGAAAATTATATTTATGTTGATACAGAGTGTTAGAATTGTCGTCTTTTCATTTTCACCGAAGTATTGTTCATTGAAACATATGTAATAACTCACACAACGTTACATTGAAATGAAAAACGTTAGAAGTAATTCCATTGTCATATGTGCTCGTATCCGAGTGGCCGTTTGGTTATGTTCAGTGATACATAGACTTCTGCACGTGCAGGTGGTGATAAAAATATTTTACACACCTACCTACCGAGCATTTAGTAGTAGGAATCGCGTTCAGTGAAAGAGACACAACTCAGTTTACGTGTAATCTATGTCTTTTAGTTTCTGATTTTGTCTACAATATGGAAGCTATTCGTAGAAAAAGACTCATTTCTACTACGATATTTTAATAGTCAAAAATAGCTGCAGAGTCTGAAATCGAATCAAAGTGTGAGGAGCCACTACTCTTTGAAATCCAGAGTTATCAGATTTTATTGATTAATTATCAGTTATAATATATATATTGTTTATAGGTTGACTATCAAATCTTGATATATATATATATAGTTTATCAATTGGATATCTCGTTTGATATATGTAGTTTATAGATTGCCATCAGTTATGATATACATGTATGTTGTTCATAGGCTGACTATCAAGTCTTCATATATATAGTTTACAGACTACTTATTAGTTTTGATAGTAGAAGTTTATAGACTGCCTATCAGTTGTGATATGTGTAGTTTATAAATTGCCTATCAGTTATGATATATGTTTATAGATCACCAATAACGTATGATATATAGTTTATAGGTTGTCTTTCATTATGATATATGATTTATAGATTACCTATCAGTTATGCTATATATAGTTTGTAAATTGCCTATCATTTATGATATATATAGTTAATAGATTGCCTATCATTTATGATATATTCAGTTAAAGATTACTTATCAGTTATGATATATGTAGTTAATAGATTGCCTATCAGTTGTGATATATTAGTTTATAGATTGCCCATCAGTTATAATATATGTAATTTATAGATTGCCTATCAGTTATGATATATGTAGTTTATAGATTGCCTATCAGTTATGATATATGTAGTTTATAGATTGCCTATCAGTTGTGATAAATGTAGTTTATAGATTGCCTATCAGTTATGATATATGTAGTTTACAGATTGCCTATCAGTTATGATATATGTAGTTTATAGAGTGCCTATCAGTTGTGATAAATGGACCATGCACGAAGAGGGTCAGTATACATCTACTATGAATACTAATTACCGACAAAAGCCGGTGTGGCCTAGTGGATAATGTGCTCGGCTCGTGTTCGAGAGGTCCCGGGTTCGACTACCGCCCTGGGTACACCGGTGTTCTGTCTTTCGAATGAGACAGTAAAAACCGAGGTCCCGTGTCACTGTATGCGTGGCAGGTAAAAAATCCCTCACTGCTTCGGGTGGGTCCGTTGCAAAGGTCTAAATTTGTATGAAATGCATCAGGCAGATGCCGTCACCATATACGTGAAATAATTGGAGTGACGTAAAACAATAATCAATCAATCAATCAATCAATCTACTTACCGACAAACATTTCGATCTAAACATTGTTGTACAGTTCATTTAACTGTCAAATCACATTGTTTAAGACAGGTTTTGTTATGATGCGTGATTGATTTATCGACGATCGATATCGGTACTACTGACCTGTCCGAGTCTAACAATAGAAATCGTTAAACAAACAACATAATTAGCGCAATTTTCTTTTAACAGGGTCCAAGCAGGTTGAAATCACGGGCCTTACAACCCAGTAAAAGGACGGCAAGGATGTGAAATCCGTTGAGGTTCACCTAAAACTCACAACTTTAAAGCCACACCATGCCAGACGGGTTATCAGTGAATGGGAAAAAGTAAAAGGCCAAACTGAAATCGTCCGCAATGGATGGTACCGTGCCGGGGTTATTAAAGTTTATTATAGTTAGAAATACCGTCATGTTTTTAAACTGTGTAAAGATGTACTGTGTAATGTTTTATCTCTGGTCATATATATAAATAAATAAATATATATATATATATATATATATATATATATATATATATATATATATATATATATATATATATATATATATATATCCGGTAAGATAGATATACACAAATCGCTACAGTTCTCTGTTTTCTCCTTTTTGAAATATTTTACAGGATTGCTTGTATCTTCACTTCTATCACAAGTTGCCGAAACTTGTAAACTACTTGTAACGCCATCCATTTGAATTAATTTCTCGATTCACTCAATCTCCAGAATGACCAAAATATGTAAAGGAAAACGCCACACAATAAAATCACAATCAGGCCGATAGTTAAGCAGACGCGTGCCGTCGGGTTTTCTTTAAGTTCCGAAACTTTACGTAAGTGCTCTTCAAACTTCCTCTTGGCCTCTGGATCCTCCTTGGCATTTAGTCCACATAGAAGGCTGAGGGCTTTATCATGACAAGAGTTATCTTCATCTGTAAGTAAATTTTGATTTTACATACATTTTAAGCCGACAGCTTACTATATAAAGTGCACAATTAATGAGGTTTACTTGTTTCAAATAATGTTTCCTTTTACTAGAATTAATTATAGTAATGAAGATTTCTAACATTTGCGAAAGTAAAAACAAGTCTGACCACAGAAGCATAATGTAAGCATTTGACATTTATTTTATAATGGGATAAGAAGTGTTATGTATCATGTGTTTCCGTTTAAAACACTTATCAGCAAATTGCAGAACAGTATTTCACGTTCTAGCCGATACCAAAATTATTAGCCAGTAATCTTCTGTTTTAAAATCAATAGAGTGACACAAGACTTTCTCATTCCTCTTAAGATATTTCACATGACCTTACACGAGTTATCTGTGTCCTTCATGTTAGGGTCCCGGAATTTCTTTATTCCTGTGTCATTGTGTATGCTACTAATAGTGGCAACACTTGCTTCCTTATCAACCTTGATATTGATATCGTTGGCATCGACGACAAAAGAAGGATTATTCATGCTCATTTCGGTCTGATAACATGGGTTGTCGTTCTTAGGTGAAGTTCTATCTTCTGCTTTATACGGTAGATGACGCGTCCACCAAGTTGTTCTGTGGAGCTGTAGATGAGGGAAAGTTGGAAAACGTATAGCTCATTATGATTTGTAATTCAAAGTTCTACATTTTTAGCGCTTAATCATTAATTCTGGTTTATGTCGTTTAAAATCAATATATGTATTTTGGTTTGCCCTTACGTACTTCTTCGTTAACGTAAATTCTTCGCCAACTTCTGAATCCGGATGATAAAGCTCATCATTTTCATATATCACTTACAATGATAGACAGATATCAAATGAAATATCACGATATGAATTTACTGTCTCTTGATAACAGAATTTACCTGCTCCGTTGTTGGTTTTTCTGTACATAGACTTATAATTATGGCGGTCGCAGCTGTCATCAAAGTAATGAACAATGAGAAATACATATAATGGAAATTTTTCAGGATGTCTGGTCTAGGGTCGGGTCGTTGGCAATCTCCGGAGTCGTGATAGTAAAATACTAATCCCATCCTCACCAAGCCCGTCAATAAGGCAAGCATCAGTGACCAAAATGCTCCCTACAAGTAACAAAGCATAAGTTACCTATAATAAGACAAGCATCAGTGACCAAAATGCTCCCTACAAGTACCAAAACATAAGTTACCTACAATAAGGCAAGCACCAGTGACCAAAATGCTCCCTACAAGTGCCAAAAACATGTTACCTACAATAAGACACGCATCAGTGACCAAAATGCTCCCTACACGTACCAAAACATGTTACCTACAATAAGACAAGCACCAGTGACCAAAATGCTCCCTACAAGTACCAAAACATGTTACCTACAATAAGGCAAGCATCAGTGACCAAAATGCTCCCTACAAGTACCAAAACATGTTACCTACAATAAGGCAAGCACCAGTGACCAAAATGCTCCCTACAAGTACCAAAACATGTTACCTACAATAAGGCAAGCATCAGTGACCAAAATGCTCCCTACAAGTACCAAAACATAAGTTACATACAATAAGGCAAGCACCAGTGAACAAAATGCTCCCTACAAGTACCAAAACATAAGTTACCTACAATAAGGCAAGCACCAGTGACCAAAATGCTCCATACAAGTACCAAAACATAAGTTACCTACAATAAGGCAAGCACCAGTGACCAAAATGCTCCCTACAAGTACCAAAACATGTTACCTACAATAAGGCAAGCATCAGTGACCAAAATGCTCCCTACAAGTAACAAAGCATAAGTTACCTACAATAAGGCAAGCATCAGTGACCAAAATGCTCCCTACAAGTACCAAAACATGTTACCTACAATAAGGCAAGCACCAGTGACCAAAATGCTCCATACAAGTATCAAAACATAAGTTACCTACAATAAGGCAAGCACCAGTGACCAAAATGCTCCCTACAAGTACCAAAACATGTTACCTACAATAAGGCAAGCATCAGTGACCAAAATGCTCCATACAAGTACAAATGCTCCCTACAAGTACCAAAACATGTTACCTACAATAAGGCAAGCATCAGTGACCAAATGCTCCCTACAAGTACCAAAACATGTTACCTACAATAAGGCAAGCACCAGTGACCAAAATGCTCCCTACAAGTACCAAAACATAAGTTACCTACAATAAGGCAAGCACCAGTGACCAAAATGCTCCCTACAAGTACCAAAACATGTTACCTACAATAAAGCAAGCATCAGTGACCAAAATGCTCCCTACAAGTAACAAAGCATAAGTTACCTACAATAAGGATAGCACCAGTGACCAAAATGCTCCCTACAAGTACCAAAACATGTTACCTACAATAAAGCAAGCATCAGTGACCAAAATGCTCCCTACAAGTACCAAAACATGTTATCTACAATAAGGCAAGCACCAGTGACCAAATGCTCCCTACAAGTACCAAAACATAAGTTACCTACAATAAGACAAGCATCAGTGACCAAAATGCTCCCTACAAGTACCAAAACAAATTGAGTGATTGATGGATTATTCTTTTACGTCACTCCACGATTATTTCACGTATATGGTGAAATATGGAGAAATTTATACCTTTGCAAAGGGCTCACCCGAAACAGTGAGGGATCTTTAACGTGACACGGGACCTCGGATTTTACTGTCTCATCCGAAAGAGAGAACACCGGTGTGCCCAGGATGGGAATCGAACCCGGGACCTCTAGGTCACGAGCCGAGCACTTCATCCACTAGGCCACACCTACAAGTATCAAAACATCAGTTACTTATAATGATGATGTTCAGCAAACTACTGTCCTGATGATCAGGAAATATTACAATAATCACAAAAAGTATGCAGCAGTGAGAAATGCTTACAATCCGAATATACATGTACACTGAAATAAAGATCTAATATGGCTCAGTTAAATAGGATCAGTTCCCTGCCCTCTACGGAAGTAGAAAAGGATTAAAACAAGTTTTGCAATAACTGTTTATTTTTCCTATTTGTTTTGTCAATTGACCATGATAGTATATTGCAGCAACATTCTGATTAAAGAAACACTCTCAATCTTCGCATATTAGCAATGAGATATAGGCATGCTCTAGGACCTTTTTCATTTGCATTGTCACTTATAATAAAAGAAAAGTGCATAACGTACAAACATTACTCTTCGGGTAAATACGACGAACTTGATTGAAAAGTTTTTGTTTCCTTGTTTGTTTTGATTTGGTTTCAGGAATGAACATCATTATCAATTTGAATTTAGAGGGACTAATAGAATCTAGCACTAGTTTGAGTTCCAGATAGAAAAAGATCAGTCGAGGGTTGGATGAATCAACAAATCTCAACCGAGGCGTTAGCCGAGGTTGAGATATGTTGATTCATCCAGCCCGAGACTGATCTTTTTCTATCTGGAAGTCAAACTAGTGCTTGATTATTTTTCTCGCACCTCAGCAGCTCTATGTAGGCTGTAGCCAGTTTTAATGTTTACTTCCTTTGACAGCCGAATCACTGATTGAATAAAAAGTAGTCTGTCGCAATAACATAAAACACGATGATATGCATGAAGAAAATTTATATTTTGATAGGATTTTTCTACATTAAATTTAACGATAACACACAAAATCTAATATGTTTAATTTGTTTGTAAACAATGCAGAGGACGCGCGGAAGGATACAAAGTGTTCCGGATAGAATTACTGATAAACTGATAAAAAACGGGATTAGTCGATCTCCGGTGCGAGAATGATTGATCCAGTGTTATAGAGGAGCTGGTTGGTTCAGCGGCATCGCACTGAACTTCTCATCTGAGGATCCGGGTTCGGATGTCCGTTCGGATTTGTGATTTATCATTTTCTGTCTCACTACAGTATCTGTCTTGCGGATGACACAAAGTTACAGAAGGCCTTTGTCACGCTATAGGTTGACAAATATAATTCAAGATCCCTATCTTGGTGGGTCCAAAGAAAGGGACAGTATTATGAAGCAATGACCTAGACAGGTCTGAATAACAATGGGATCGTGCACAAATTATCTCAACTTAGACACCCAGACAGGTGGCGCCACTATATCAGTGCAGTTATTTGCAAAAACATAAATAAACATTAAAAAGGAGGTATTAACTATTGTTTAGACAACAACTTAGCTAACATCATACAAAAGGGTCTTCATTTTAAATTGACCCACAAGTACAATTTTCCTCGCAATTAAAATGCTACAGGGTTTGCACTCTAAGCTTCTTTAAAAGCTAAGCTTGTCTGGGATTAGCGTTAAAAATAACAAAAATGTAATATAGCAATCATTCCAATCGGAATCTGTTTTATCATAGAGAAAGGTAATAGTAAATGACCGTAGTAAGCAGTTTTAGAAATGAAATATAGAACTATTGTATAATTATTCCAGGTAACAGTAACAATACAACTTTGGACGCACCTTTTCGTTAACTCTGGGAACAAGAACTGCGAGAAGGAACACGGCAGCAAATGGCGGTGCTAGATAATCTGTGATCTCCTGAATATATATGAAAACTTGGCCACCTTGAGTTTCCTTGACAACAGGCACCCAACCGATGGCAGCAGCAATCATGACCACGATGAAGATTCTAAATATATCGATATAATAAATTGTTTTGGATATCAACATTATTGAGGAAATGAAAATATATTTCTTATGTACCTTGTTATTGTTGTTCTTGTTACCAAACCATAATGAATTCTGCATAGTATTATCCCAATAAATACATTCGCTGCTATACCTGTAGATGGTCAGTCGTCGTCTCCAGGCACTCTTGTAAACACTGGACACAGACAAATAAGTGGCATGATCCCAGACACAGTGTACAGCAGTTATTATAAAATGTTTTATGTGTATTGTATCATTATGACACATTGATCTACAGGATGATGTGTAGTGAAAAAGTTATCGTCAGTATAATATTATATTTAGTTAAATCATCATTTTCACATGTTACCTGCCAACTATCATTCTCTCTTTTTCGCTCGGCTTTTTCCGTATCCTTTCGTAAATATCTATAGTGAACAATGTAGAGGCACTGTTGAATATGGAGTCCAGATCACTCATTAAAGCCGCTATCATCACAGCCATCATTAAACCTCGGAGACCTAACAAGAAAACCATGAAAACCATAATATGTCATTATGATGTGTATTTATACAAACTTATGAGTATCATGTGACCAAAATAAGAACAATTTTACAAATTACTTGCATTGGGGTTAAAAAAAAAAAGATACGTTGAAGAACCATCTTTTTAGATTTTTTCCTTCTTTCTGCATGATTTCTTGATCGCGTTATATATTACGTGCATTTTCTCGAGGTATTTTTTTTTTGGTTTTTGTTTGTTTGTTTGTTTGTTGTTGTTTTTTTTTTTTTTTTTTTTTTTTTTTTTTTTTTTTTTTTTTTTTTTTTTTTTGTTTTTTGGTTTTTTTTTAATTTATTTATTTATTTATTCAATATTTCTATGTAAATGAAACATTACGCATTATGAGCCAATTTTTTCTTTTTAATTTTATACATAATACTCTTTTGCCTTTATACATGTCCGTCCTATATACTGACAGAAGCATAATTTATTGGGGAAAACTGCATTTCTCTCTTTATTGCGCAAATAAACCGACAAAAAGTACAATTTTCGTAACTACTTTAAAATTAGAGGGCTACAAAAATCCAACGGTAAAATCAGATGACAAGTAGATGATATTTAGACGACATTCAGACGATTTTTAATATCATGAATGGAAACAAACATGTTTAATAGTTTAATCCTTACCGGTTTTTTTTTTCATTATACTACCATTTATATAATTATGCAGATCTGAAATTGTTTCGATTACATTTTGGGAAGCCATTTTTAGAGTCCTTTTAATGCTGCATCGTTAACCTGACTTAACACTTAGTTGTTATTCTATGTAGATGTAGAATTCGGAATACAGTATTCTAGTTCAATAAAAACAAGAGTGGATTACCGGACGGCATCAGTCCAAGTACCAGCCGTGGGTAGGCAATGTTAGTACAGCCTGCATACGTCTGACAGACCTCGTAACAAATATCTCGGTCCACACACGCCACTTCATCTGAAACAGTTTGTAAAATCACTGATCATGGTGCAGCTTTGTATTTTGTTAGACTATCAATGAAGATGTTTAAATGCAGGCTTGTCACACGTTTCAGATAGATATTTATGTCGTCCAATTCACATATTCAATAGATAAAATGTATATGAAATGTATAAGTATGACGTATTTAGACCAAGTATTTATTATGTTGCTTGGCTATTGATATTCAAAAATTCCAGTGATACCGTGCTAAGGAAACCATAAAATAAGACTTCTTACAAACACTATATAAACCAACCCGGGGGTTCAAACCCGGATTAATTTTAATGCAAACAAATAGATATACCGGTAGTATCAATTAATATAAAAGCATTCTGCAATGAAAACTTGTATTCACTGGGTCTTATCTAGAAGCACTTATTCTATTTTTTAAGACCAAGAAATCTGCGAATTCATGTATTTTCCAGCATTTTGCAAGTGAACCATAGTAAGGTAATTGTAGCTCTGTTCATACATACAAACGTAGCTGTATTACTACATGACTTACCTGCATATAGAATTCTGCTGACCATGACGGGCATCACCATAGTAAGGGAATTGTAGCTCTGTTCATACATATATATGTAGCTGTATTACTACATAACTAACCTGCATATAGAATTCTGCTGATCATGCCGGGCATCACCATCATAAATAAAGGTAGAATTTTGATAAATCCCGCCATTAATGTGGCACCTTTTGCATGGGAAATACTTTTAGCAGCTAAGAGCCGCTGGACTATAACCTGAACAGATGAAGAAATATCAACTTAGAGAATATGCTGCTCAATTTTCTCCATAATACCCGAATATAAAGATATGTCATCTTCAGATACATTTCAGGTAGAATTATTGAATTGAATATTAATAAATTGTTAACATTTTTCATGATGTATCTGTAACTTTACAGGGTCTTTTTCTCGCTTCATTTCAAAGGAAAAATTCTCTCATTAAAGAAACCATTACACACCTGTAATCAACTAAGAAAGAAGAATTAACAACTCCTACATGAAGGGGTTCGAACATTTGATGTTTGGTTGAAGAGAATACCTTTACAACTCAGTCAACTGCGCGTCATCATTTAATTTCATGCGTCTTAATTTACCCACCTGGTCCGCACACCAATACCAGATAGATCCAGGTGTTTGTCCCAACAGAAATCCTGCCCATGGCATGTAGTCGTCGTCGGCTTCACGTAACATTCGGAATGCCCCTTTATCGGGCTCATGACATGTGGTATTTGGAATTCGGAAAGTCTCGTTTGTCATCGAATGAGGGTAACGATCTACCAATCCTTGATAACCGCCTATCTCTTTGAAAGCTGGTTAAAAGTGCAATATAAAAGCAAGTTAAACATTGATATAATTATTCTTTTCATTTGTTTATCTATCGATTTCTCTCTTCATTTATTTTAATCTAATTTCTAATCGGTTCAAGTCAGCATAATCATTATTATGTTCAAATGTGAAGCTACATTAAAAACAATTATGAAGAATTAATAAATCAAAGCATTTCTGTTCTGTTGTGGCTTTTCTACCATATGATACCGATATCACCACCATCATGTGTATCTGTATGTCATCTTGATCTCACCTAAGGACATGAGAGTGAGTCCCCCTCCCACCATCAATGCTGCTTGCAGGGTATCCGTGTATATGACAGCCGTAAGTCCACCTGCGTTCACATCATTAAAATATTATGTTTTCTTACATCTGTCATCATATGTATGATAGGTATCATACATAACAATTATACGTTTTATCAAATAATTTAAACATAACATAATGAGGAAAACATTACGTACCAAAAGTGCAAATAGGACACCAAAATACGATATAGATTGAAAATTTACAGTCGGACAAACATATATGGACGTGTATACAGATAGACAACAAGGGGAATGGCAAATACAAAGGTATTGGCTTCTTCTTGATAATTTTGATATTCAGTTGGAGTATAACTTTTAGAAAAGAGTGTTTTAGATGAGTAAGTGCTTTTTTTTGCATAAACAAGAGTTGTCAGAAGACATAGCCCACCAGTGCAGGTCATAACTAGGTTAAAGTTTTTAAAATGTATGTGAAAGTCCAAGGTCAAGGTCACGACGTCAAAAGTGAAGGCATTAAATGAAAGCTCTGGTCATGAGGAATCTACTTATGAAATATTTAAGTCTTGTCTATGGTTCAAAAGTTTTAGCCCGAGTTAAAGTTTATCGAACGGTGGACAGCGAACGCCAAGGGTATGGAATTAGCTCCCCGAACGTATATCCCGGCAAGCTAAAAGTAAGCAAATTTTGAAATTCCAGATGATCGGGTCATTTAACTTTCTGGTATCTCTAATCAAAAGGCCAAACAAGAAATAAGAATTGTATGTTTAATAAATCTAATATATAGATATAAATTATAGTCGTTATTGTGAATCTCAAGGCTGAGAGAATAGAATTCTCTTCATATTCTATTGAACATATCAAATTGTGTCCTTCAATACACACATCTAAACAATATCTTAATAGAAATAATATGTGCTTAAATACTATTATTTAGGAAGTAGAAACCTTCGAATATTAATGCAAAGGTTCGCCTTGATTGTCACTATCTAAATGCTAACTTATTCAGAAAGAAAGTCTCAGATTCAGACAGGTGTGGCTTGCCAGAAACTGCAGAACATTTTTTGCTGTCGTGCAAAATGCATGATATCGTTAGAAATAATATTTTTGGACAAATAAATGTGCCAGAAAACATTGATATGTACTTAGGGGTTGTCCCCTATACAGTGATGAAAGCTTCAGCGTGGTGTAGAGCTTCATTCATCAGAGTCGCAGATTCTATTAATTTCTACTCTTTACTCTCACTATTTTTTGTTATCCATATTCACATTCTCACTATAAGAGTTATCTTTCTTCCTTTTACCACCCATACTGAATTCTACGATCTCTTAAAGTTTTTTTTTACATTCCATCCATCTTATTCTCTCATTTCTTTTCTAGTTAAACACTGAATAATAGTCTGTATATTCTGTAATTGTAAACTGATATTACTTAAAGAAGAATGCTTTTAAATTAAATAAGTTATTTTTCTTATTACACAATCCTCAACATAACTTGTTGAAATGTGATTATTATTGTTACTCTACAATAAATAATGTTTAATCCAAAGTTGAGGGTGTCAGCTATGGTCTTAAGTTCTTAATGTCACGTGAAATCAGATGCTCTAAGCCACTTCTATTCAGATCATTGTTCAATGTTTAATATTGTATTTTCAAGGCTAAGCTTTATAGCAACAGAAATCTAAAATAGAGGTTTAATCAGTGATGACAATTGCCTTTGATCTATGAAATAAAAATTATTCTTCTCTGATATAGGATTCTTCTTTACATCTATTCAGATCATTGTTCAATGTTTAATATTGTATTTTCAAGGCTAAGCTTTACAGCAACAGAAATCTAAAATAGAGGTTTAATCAGTGATGACAATTGCCTTTGATCTATGAAATAAAAATTATTCTTCTCTGATATAGGATTCTTCTTTAGATTTTTTACCATGTTCATTAGATGAAAATAGATATAATGAAAGAACTATTTTAAAGGTCATGAGAGATTCATTTGAACAAAGAAAAGATTTTGTGTAATTACATATTACACTCGTAACAATTTGGTTTATATTGATTAATCACACCAGTTTAAAAACAATTGAATTACTTAGTTTTATGATTCAAGGTTCTAAGTGAAACAGAGAAAGAATAAGTGCGGTTACATATCGCATTATTATTGACGGATAAGTCGTGATGGCTTTATAAATGTTCACCTATCAAACATCAGACGTTTGGAAAGATGAACAAGAAAAATTCAAGATGTACGGGTTAATTTGTTCCCAATCTAACCACATTGCACCCATTTGATCCCCATCAGTAATTTTCTAAGAACATTTTAACATAAAGAAACATATCGTCCACAAGAATAAACTTTTGCTGATTTCTTGGATTGTATTGATTACAGTATCAACGGAACTATCGAAGATGAAAGATTATGGAACGTATTACTAGTGTCTACAAAACAATGTTAATGAGTGTAATAGTATAGAGTTAAGTCATCATATAGTTCACTTCTGACATCCAACATTCCTTTTTGTATAACATTTTCTGACATTCAACACTCCTTATTGTATAACATTTTCTGACATCCAACATTCCTTATTTTATAACATTTTCTGACAACCAACACTCCTTATTGTATAACATCTTCTGTCATCTAACACTCCTTATTGTATAACATCTTCTGTCATCCAACACTCCTTATTGTATAACATTTTCTGACATCCAACATTCCTTATTGTATAACATCTTCTGACATCCAACATTCCTTATTGTATAACATCTTCTGACATCCAACACTCCTTATTGTATAACATCTTCTGACATCCAACACTCCTTATTGTATAACATCTTCTGACATCCAACACTCCTTATTGTATAACATCTTCTGGCAGCCAACACTCCTTATTGTATAACATTTTCTGACAGCCAACATTCCTTATTGTATGACATTTTCTGACAGCCAACACTCCTTATTGTATAACATCTTCTGTCATCTAACACTCCTTATTGTATAACATCTTCTGTCATCCAACACTCCTTATTGTATAACGTCTTCTGACATCCAGATCTTCATTGTATAACATCTTCTGACATTCAACACTCCTTATTGTATAACATTTTCTGACATCCAACATTCCTTATTGTATAACATTTTCTGACATCCAACACTCCTTATTGTATAACATCTTCTGACATTCAACACTCCTTATTGTATAACATTTTTTGACATCCAACATTCCTTATTGTATAACATTTTCTGACATCCAACACTCCTTATTGTATAACATTTTCTGACATCCAACATTCCTTATTGTATAACATTTTCTGACATCCAACACTCCTTATTGTATAACATCTTCTGACAGCCAACACTCCTTATTGTATGATATTTTCTGACATCCAACATTCCTTATTGTATAACATTTTCTGACATCCAACACTCCTTATTGTATAACATTTTCTGACAGCCAACACTCCTTATTGTATGACATTTTCTGACAGCCAACACTCCTTATTGTATAACATCTTCTGTCATCTAACACTCCTTATTGTATAACATCTTCTGTCATCCAACACTCCTTATTGTATCACGTCTTCTGACATCCAACACTCCTTATTGTATAACATCTTCTGACATTCAACACTCCTTATTGTATAAC
Organism: Pteria penguin; assembly: GCA_035048485.1. NCBI lineage: Eukaryota > Metazoa > Mollusca > Bivalvia > Pterioida > Pteriidae > Pteria > Pteria penguin. The sequence goes on along the minus strand of CM068582.1, from coordinate 39,681,177 downwards.
ATTTTCTGACATCCAACATTCCTTATTGTATAACATTTTCTGACATCCAACACTCCTTATTGTATAACATCTTCTGACATTCAACACTCCTTATTGTATAACATTTTTTGACATCCAACATTCCTTATTGTATAACATTTTCTGACATCCAACACTCCTTATTGTATAACATCTTCTGACATTCAACACTCCTTATTGTATAACATTCTCTGACATCCAACACTCCTTATTGTATAACATCTTCTGACATACAACACTCCTTATTGTATAACATTTTCTGACATCCAACACTCCTTATTGTATAACATTTTCTGACAGCCAACATTCCTTATTGTATAACATCTTCTGACAGCCAACACTCCTTATTGTATAACATCTTCTGACATCCAACACTCCTTATTGTATAACATCTTCTGACAGCCAACATTCCTTATTGTATAACATCTTCTGACATCCAACACTCCTTATTGTATAACATCTTCTGACAGCCAACACTCCTTATTGTATAACATCTTCTGACAGCCAACACTCCTTATTGTATAACATTTTCTGACAGCCAACACTCCTTATTGTATAACATTTTCTGACAGCCAACACTCCTTATTGTATAACATTTTCTGACAGCCAACACTCCTTATTGTATAACATCTTCTGACATCCAACACTCCTTATTGTATAACATCTTCTGACATCCAACACTCCTTATTGTATAACATCTTCTGACAGCCAACACTCCTTATTGTATAACATTTTCTGACATCCAACATTCCTTATTGTATAACATTTTCTGACATCCAACACTCCTTATTGTATAACATCTTCCGACATTCAACACTCCTTATTGTATAACATTTTCTGACATCCAACACTCCTTATTGTATAACATCTTCTGACATACAACACTCCTTATTGTATAACATCTTCTGACATCCAACACTCCTTATTGTATAACATTTTCTGACATAGTTTTGCATACTTTGATAAATAAATCATTAATATACATGTATATTATACAGACAGTAGCACGATGATGCTATGCACGACAACATGGGTTTAAATTTCTTGAAAATACTGAATACACAGAACAAAGGGTTGATTCCATGGCCGCTCGTGGTCTTAGTGATTCACATTCATGTCATAAAAAAGAGATAGAATGGACATTTCGGATGGACGAACCGACAGACAAGCAGACAGAACTGGTTATAGCTCTTTTTCACAAAGTCATTCATTACTACCCAGAATATTACCTGTTATAGTCATAATTCCAGTGATGATGACCAGAAGGAATATGGAAAGATAGAGATCCCAGTTAAGCGACTGTTGTATGAAGAGTGCACCGGTGTAAAGGTCGCCCTGTAACAGACCGTAAGAGGGGATGTCGTACTGCAATGACTTGAAGGGGTATAATCAAGCAAACATTTAAATCTTTCAAGTTTTAGAAGAATCTTTCAACATTTTTAATTAGGAACTCTTTTACCCATGTGTTCATCTTTTATATATTTCTCTTATTAATGAAGCATTAGACAAGGAACATTTTTAAAATTATTTTTCTCAATTTGGCAACTGAAAAAAAAAGAAAGAAATAATAATAAAAAAAATTGAAAAGATATGAGTTTTTGAAAGTATTTTAAAATATGCCCAAAACTTTCAAATCGCTTTACTAGTGTTAGGTTAAATAATAAATGATGTTCAGTTACAAACTGCCTCAGATCTTAAAAACCACAAGTTGTTATACGATAGCTATATTTTAACATACAGACACTGTCCAAACTTAATGGACTTGACCGTAGGTCATTATACACAGTCACGTATAATGGCATTTGTTTTACTTGAATGCAATATAAAAGATTATAATGTTTTGCCTAATGTTTTATGCTATATTTTATGCCTTCAGAAGTATGCAGTGATCGTCCTATTGGTAAAAGATCTTCGATAACAATACTTCACATGGTTTATCATGAGTACATTTCATAATGGAAAATGCTGAAAACATAACTATACACTGCATAGATTTTTATATTAATATTTAGTATAAGCATGTATACCTACCGAACATTTTGTGAAAATGTATAGTACCAACGACAACACAGCAAAATACACCCGCAAGCGTGTACCACCAAACCGCTTGGAGAGGTACTCGGGCATCGTGTATGTCTGTAACCATACAAAACTATGTTTAATGCCGTTTTCCCCGTTTGATTTCTATTTTAGAATCGAAGTATCGGGTGTCAAGCATTTTATCGCTACACTGTGTAGCCTCTTCTTTAACTTTACATATATAGATTATACAAAGTAACAAACATCCGCAATGTAAAGCGTGGGGACCTCATTCTGTGTGTTTCAATTCCAGATATATAAATGAACATGCAACTGAAAACTGATTGAATGAAAAGATCGATGTGAAAATCTCTCAATGAATGTCTTGAAAACATACTTTCCCTTATCTTCGGACAGGTATTTTTTCGGTTAATGTATCAAACAGAATAGATTGAACTCTCTCCCTAATATCAGTATCACAATGAACATGATGAATAATGAGAATGCTAGCAAGAACAAAGTCACGCTATATAAAGCATGGTGTAATTTTGAAAATGATTTGCGAACGAATCTTTTACTTTTAACGGTATAATTAGCCGATCGATGGTCGTCATATCGTTTTGATACACAAAAGCAGTGTCACTAACAGTGGGCGTGTCCCCATAGAAAAATTCGTATGACAGAATTAACATCAATTTTATGACCAACCAGAATCGCCAATAAAGTTGATATTAAATTAAATCTTTAAATTTGATACTTTAAACATTTTGCCCATTAGAGGCATGGGTTAAGATAATAAACAAAGCAGTGTTTATATTTATCATATTATGGACTTCTATATTGTAATATATACTTATGGAATTTAATTAAAACTACATCATACATTTCAGATATATGTATAAACTTACTCCGCATGCAATGTAGACTGGAATAAATATCCATCCCAGAAGTTGAAGAAGCAGAATTGCCTGAAATTAATATTCACGTTTGATTTCATATTTCTCTTCATTTTAGTTGTCAGTTACTTACACTTAATTTATTATGAATTTAAAAATATTTCATCACAACATTTTTTCAAAATAATGACAGATGAAATAGGTATAAAATAAGTATGTCCATTATCTTGGATGGAATTTAATTTAATTAATCGACATATACAACAGAATGCATTACTGTTGTTAAAAATGAATTATCCAAAGATTTTCAATTATGCTAATGACGTAGAAAAAGAAACTTATGATATAAATTCATTTAACTTGAAATTGATTATAACCATTTCAATCTGCTTAATATACAAACTTGTAAGGTGATGTAATCTCCATAATGTCAACATACATTAAATTCCCAGGCACCGACACTGATACCCTTCGCTGCACCTGACCCAGCTAATCCAATGAAATGCTCGGATCCAATATTACTGACAAATAATGATGCACCAACCTACAAAGGGAAAACAGCTGTATTACCATAAAACAAATCTAGAGATTCTGACGAACCTGAAACTCCACTGATCTCTTATTATTATTAATCTAACAGTATCTACATCATTTTCATTACACATATACACTTTCACATGCGCTGATTTGTACTTGGAATATACATATTTTACTTACACGTGCATAAGGGTGTTTTAAAAAAGGATATTTGCTATTCACTCATATGCCAACCCCATTACAGTGTTAATCAGTTGCCGTTTCAATGTTTAGTGAAAACCACAAATTTTTGATGAATTGGAGAGGAATTATGAATTGTGTAGCACTGTGTTCATTGATTAAGTTTTAATGTTTAATGTTGACATTGCTCATAAATCCTAGAACACAAAACAGATATGTCATTTTCTAGTGGGCTGTCACGAGTTCGAGTCTTACATTTAATGAGTTCGCTTGCTGTCATCCAAATGAGACAAAACTCGCAAAGCTCCCATGTCAAGAACAAAGTCCCTCAGTGTTTCAAGTGGGTTTGATGCATACATGTAGAGATTTGTATATACTGGATCCCTCGGGGCTTTCGCTGCTTTGGCACTTTTGTACTTTATATTGTCAATGCTTTCTAAACTGGGGTTGGAGGGGCACACTTTTGAATATGTAAATACGCCTTGCCAGTTTATATATGTAAAAATTGCCATCAGTAGCAATTAAATCAAGGAAGTAAAAACGTACTGGAAGCCACCACATCGATCTTCCCGCCAAAAAGTAGCCACTAGCTGTTCCTCTGTTGGCTCGGTACATCGCCTGAAATAATACAGACCACATATATTATTAAATGTAAGTTAAAAGTATCCTTGAAAATATTGTCTTTCATAATGACATCGTTTTAGACAGTCAATGGAAATCTAAATTAAACTAGTGCAAAGCAATGTTTCATTGTGAAGTACTACGTTTGTATATAAAAGAGTATGTTTATAATCAGTTAAAATCACTAAATCTATGTCAAACAGAAATCATCTCAGGAAAATGAATAAAGAATAGATACTTAAATAAATTTAAATGACTCAAATATCCTAATTTTCTTTCTTTTTTTTTTTTGTTTTTTTTTGTTTTTGTTTTTGTTTTCTGAAGTGCAATTCTTCAGATGTTTTATACACTTACAAACACACCGACAGCAATGATGGACACAAAGTACGCGAACACCACACCGATATCAGCTGTGGTCAAATTGGTCGAGGCACTTTTATAGTTGGCCTTGAAAACCTGGGCTCCTTCACTGACCATTTTGCCTTGTGTTTCACGATGATGTATTTACCTATAACAGATGATATATCAAACATATAACAGAAAACATATTACAGACAACATATAACAGACAACATATAACAGACAACATATAACAGAAAACATATAACAGACAACATATAACAGACAACATATAACAGAAAACATATAACAGACAACATATAACAGAAAACATATAACAGAAAACATATTACAGACAACATATAACAGACAACATATAACAGACAACATATAACAGAAAACATATAACAGACAACATATAACAGAAAACATATACAGTAACAGAAAACATATTACAGACAACATATAACAGAAAACATATAACAGAAAACATATAACAGACAACATATAACATAAAACATATAACAGAAAACATGACAGACAACATATAACAGACAACATATAACAGAAAACATATAATAGAAAACATATAACAAAAAACATATAACAGAATACATATAACATAAAACATATAACAGAAAGCATATAATAGAAAATATATAACGGAAAACATATAACAGAAAACATATAACAGGAAACATATAACAGATAACAGAAAACATATAACAGAAAACATGTGACAGAAAACATTTTGTCGTAATTATACATGAATTATGAAACAACGTATTTAGGTAGGAAATCATTTCTCCAGTATTGGAACTGTCCAAACATTAAGTTGATAAGACAACACCAACGCTAGGGAATTATGAGAATTTCAAGTAAACTAAGTTGGTAGGTGTGAGTTGTTGAAACCAATATAGTAAGGTTTTGTATGAATTTGTGATAACGGATGTTAAAAGCCAACAATGATGGGAAGAGATGTGATCTAAGTGGAATTTTAACGGAGATGAAATTTTCCAAAGGTAACTGGTGCATCTCTATAGCTACAGAAGACAATGTCAAAATTATAGGTTTTTTAAATGTATTTTATAATATCATTGCCATTCGGTATAGACGTTGATGTCAATAAACAGCACACAGGGATTGTAAATGTATAATATGTTATACATGTACCAGTCTCTTGCTGTACAAAGATATGACAAAATTTAAAAGCTTCATTCATTTGAGAAAAGGTTTCTTAATAGATCAAGTTACATGTGACTTATTTGATTTCAGTCTTATTTTTATTCCTTAGTAAAGTCACTTATGTTAAATTGTCGACGGGCAGTATTTTTGAAAAAAAAAAACCCAGTATATATTCATGTTATATATATATATATATATATATATATATATATATATATATATATATATATATATATATATATATATATATATATATAAGCACAGGTAAGCGATAACGATACTAAAACAATTAAAAAATTGCCAAATTTTTGAAGCAAACTGATATTTCCTATTAGATAGCGCTCATTATGTAGCCAATTGAAGAAACCAGTTTTTATTAGACTAATGCTTTGTATATATTTTCTATCTTTCTTTTCGTGTCTTTATATTTATCTGAGTGTTCGTTTGTGTGTGCCATGAAGAAGAAGCAGATTGCTTCGAAAATTTGGCAATTTTTAAATTGTTTTAGTATCGTTATCGCTTACCTGTGCTTTTATATTGACCCCTTTTTCTCGAGCGATTTGCATTAACCTTCATTGAGGTTGATCCGATACTTCTGAATAGTTAAAGTTGTTACAATTTCCTTTTTTGTGCTTTTATATATATATTTTGTTTAATGTTTACATCTTCACACATGGCTGTTACCGTGCTCATGAGTTTACTTTAGTAATTTCATGTCGATTTTACAAACAGTGTTGATATCGAATGAAATTAATATATATATTTAAAAAAATATTGCTGAAAGACAACTAAATCATGAAATGAGAATGTGGCGTAAGTTCGACCCAGATAAAACAACGCCCGGCTTTTATACTGCAATCGAATAAACTTCACAGTAGGACAAGCCTAGACTGGCTGTAGTCAGCAATCACTACAAGTACCTGATTATCTATACTTATTTGCATTTTACTTTGTGATCAGTTGGTTACATTATTTACATTTATATAAATGAGATGATTTTGTTTAATGTTTACATCTTCACACATGGCTGTTACCGTGCTCATGAGTTTACTTTAGTAATTTCATGTCGATTTTACAAACAGTGTTGATATCGAATGAAATCTGTCTCTCATACAGAGACAACACGTGATGTAAAACATTCAACACAATGAAATACTGACAAATATTCTGTGTTTACTCAACGAGAACTATATAGAATAAGGTAATGAGTTAAACTGATGGCCCTGTAATGTGATGATGCACTAAATTAGTTTGTGTTTAAGCTCTTAAAGATTTCGTACCAAAAGTGCAGAGAAACGAAGAAATTACTGGATTATTTAAATTAGTATTATGATATTCACATTTTGTTTTCGCTGAAGTGATTTGGGGTTTACGATCAACCTAAGTTTACTTTACTTCATGAAAAAGTAGAAACTTGATGGAAATCAATCCAAATTATAATACATGCTTTGAAATATTTCGATGTCGGGAATGAGGGCGTGATATTTTGATCTGAAGGATTATGCTTACATCAATATAATAATACCGTAACCTATAATAATCTTGTTTTATCCCCTTCAGACAACATAACTATATCTTAGTTCAAAACTGTATATTATCTCACTGTGACAATAAAATAACATACAACTTTATGAACTAATAAAGCATTTTTTATAAGCGCATGTTTGAATTCCGTTTATATTCGGATGTCCTATTTTATTCTACAATAAGCTATTTTATTAATGAGAACGAGGCATCCCAAACTAATCATCATATGTTGTTTACATTTTGGAGCGCTGTTTAATTGTGTATAAAAACAAAAAAAAAGTTATCCCCTTTTCCACTCCATCCTTCACATCCATTAATGAATGTTAGGTTGAATTCTACAAATTTGGTAATATACGACCGTTTTCAATTTTCGTAATTTTCATTTTGCTGTACTACTGTCTTTTTCTAACTTTAAATTTTTGTTATTTAAAGTGACCACATGACTAGATAGTCATGTGCTCACTTTAAATAACAAAAATTTAAAGTTAGAAAAAGACACTACTTTTCTTCCAGTTATATATTCAACTTGTCACACGGAATTCGTGTGTGTGGTTGCTAATTTTGACTGGGAGATAGCTATCCGAATGCCTTAGATTATTGATATTACTCTACATTTCAATCATTCGATTTTTGTCTTGCCATAGTTTTGCGTTTTTTTATACTTATAAGCCTCCCAGCTATTTATTGTTTTATTGACACACATCTGTCATTTATTAATGACCATTTTCTGCAATCTACCTGAATTTGAAGATGCTAGGTTTAGCATATATACAAATGAATCGACAAAATACAGTTCTAAGATAGCGAGTGGTAGTCAGTAAGAAACATCCATTCTACTAGACGAAATAGACATATAGGCTATCACGGACCCTGGAAAAACAGAGGCAAGAACCAGGTACCAGGGAAAGCATCCCCTGCTGACCGGTCACACCCGCGAGGATGCCACCATGTTATTTGACTACTACACTAGACAGGTCTGACAATAGATCCGTTCAACAGTGACTTTCCCTCTAGGTACATGTGATTCTGTTTTACACACATATAACAGGATATGTTTTCTTTTCTAATGCCACACAAAATTGTATATACAAAATTTATAAATAAGCTAACATGAATTATTCAGTAAAGTTTTGATTGATTGTTTATTGTTTAACACTTCAATAGGAATGTTTTCACCTATATACATATTGACGAGGAAATAGTGTAAATACATAGTAGGAACTTTAGAAATAAAACTCATTTTACATTTAAATGATAAAACTATTCTTGATAAATAAACGTATCAAATGATGATGAAAAATAGCGATCATCATGAGAATGCCTGATTATCAAAATTTATCAGATTCCAATTTGTACTGAAGAGAAATAAAGTGAAAAAATGATGATGCTTTTAGAATTTATGTGAGGTTTACGATTATGAAATATCTTAAACTTATCATTATTACGTATTTTCGTTTTGAAAATAAGTCTGTTCGAAAATTTATAGCTACTGGAATTTCTGATCGTGGGTAAAGATCTGAACTTAACGAAGAATGACATAGTTGTTTGTACATTATAAATTTTCCTGTATTGGTTCATAACTTTTGTTTGCGGTACAGGTTAATTGCGTTTGGTTACCAATAACTCATTTTCTTTTGTCTGAGAAGTTGGTACTATTCTTCCTGTTTCCATGTCCATGTCATTTTCAACTGTGCTCTCTCTCTCTCTCTCTCTCTCTCTCTCTCTCTCTCTCTCTCTTTTTATTTTTTGTTTGTTTGTATTTTGTTTTTTGGGGTTTTTTCGAGTCGATTTGGACAATTTTTCAAGTAATGTTGAAACAGATATTAATAACTCTTTCTACATTATGGGAAATGTATATTTAAGTATATATGACAAATAGATTGATATCTACAGATTTAATAACAAATTTGCATTGTATGATATCCCTATTAATCACCAGTTGTAATTACTGGTCAACATAACAAGTGCGTGAAATATACAAGCGACGCGCTGTACATGAACAGGTAAATAGGAAAACGAAAACAGATGGACGCGTTCAGGTATAGGACATGTATCTACTTGTCTAGAAATTCATACGATTATATATATAGCAATAATTTAGATCGCTTGGATACAAAAATGTGCACACATAACGAAGCAGGATCTTCTTGTTTCATTTCGTGTGCTTGAAGTTCAAGTTACTTTAATGTGGGTTTTACACTACATAGTGGCATCACTTTTTATTCAATATTGGCAGTCTAACACATAACGGATATCCCCAGCATTTCCTGCCAACTCTAGCATATAACAGATATCCCCAGCATCACTTGCCAACTCTAGCACATAACGGATATCCCCCCCCCCCCCCCCAGCATTTCCTGCCAACTCTAGCACATAATGGATATCCCCAGCATCTCCTGCCAACTCTAGCATATAACGGATATCTCCCAGCATTTCCTACCAACTCTTGGCGAATATTTTGATCAGTGTCCCCATCGACTTAGATCTTTCTTTTTCTCAGCAACGTGACATATTGCTCACAAAGCAAAGTACATAAAACGTTGTTTGCATCACGGTCATCAGAATACAATGTCTTCATGTACATGAATTAATACATCACTTAATAGACCGAATAGGCAAGTGTTTCCTAGTTATAAATAGATTAAATCATAAGGGATGATGTTACATTACGCTTCATAAGGAGTGATGTTACGTTACGCATCATAAGACATGATGTTACATTACACATCAGATGGACAATTCAGCCAAGGCACAATCAGATAAATGTTTCTTACCTGGTTTGCTCTATTTATAGCATTTGCATCTAGGCTTGAATCTGTGGACCGCTGTGTCTATGGGGATCCTTACTAACCTGCCGAGTGCTGATTGTACTTCATACACCTTTTACTGATTTTAAGGTGGATAAATGTGCAGTCAAGCGTTTAAAAAGCGACACTCTTCATTTTCGGAAATAAATATTTAAACAGTATTGAATTTGCTATATACAAATTGGGGATTTTCTTCTTCTTCTTCTTCTTCTTCTTCTTCTTGCATGCTTGCTTTAGATTAAACAAGATGTGTCAGTGCGCTACGAATGACCCCGCTGGATGTAACATTAGAAAGTGACCTCGTTGGAAACTGACCCGCGGGTCAGTTTTCAATGTTAAAAACTGGGGATGTTACACCGGCAGCAAAGTTTTTCAAGTATGCGTTTATTCCAAGGGTCTTTACTCCTGTAAACACTTTTGGACAGAAATCCCCGTACAGTATGCAGATCTACATATTGTGATCTTTGTTTGTACCAAGTTTATTGAAATCCTCTCAAGGGTTAAGGAATTGAGAAGACAAGTGGATTTACTATATATGCATAAAAAGTCCGAGGGCCATAACTCCTGTAAAACTATTTGGACAGCATACCCTTTACAGTATACGTCCCAGACAGTATACACATTTACATATTGTAATCTTTGCAGTAAGATTCATTAAAATCATTCCAAGGGATTAGGAAGAGTTTCGAAGAACAAATGTATGACGGGATGACAGAATCTGAATGATGGAATGACGGCGAGATACAGAACTATATGCCCGGCCATATGTGGCGTATCAGTGAATACGAGAAAAATCAATGTAACTCCCGATGTGGCATCCATTTATAATTCTGCGTTATTTGATAACAGCAATAAATAAATAAATAAATAAATAAATGAAATAAAAGATTTAGGCTCCTCCCTTTTTCTTTTTTAATATTCTAATTTTTTTTCCATTGTCACACCACGTTTTTAAAGTAATGTACATGTACTTACATCAACTGCCTGATCTATTGCACCAGTAATTTAGACCTTTGTAACGGACCCGCCTGAAGCAATGTGGGATCTTTTACATGCCATGTCCAAGTTGAGACAGTGTTCCTGTTTTCACTGTCTTATCCGAAAGACAAAACACCGGCTGGCAATCCGTGAGACTCGAACACGTAACCCCTCGTACTGAGGCCAAGCACCCAAGTGATGGCGCTAATTCTTCTCTGTTGTGCATTAAAGGTGAGATATGTTCGATTCCCCGATGAAACTAAATTTCATACTCTCGTGATGCCATACAAGAAAATTGACAACAGTACTCTAAACTTAATATATACATAAAAACCATTACTTACATGTACCCAAATGAGTGTAAACGACTTTGCTTACAAGGCAAAGGGGGATAACTAGGCTGTTATATCTTCTGCCTGGTTCTTTTAAAAGATTGAATGTTTCAAGCCATAGAGAGCTCGGTAAAATATGCTTTGATTAGATGGTCTCTACATTGAAAACCTCTTTCTGCATAATCCCAGGTTGTATTTAAACATTTTTTTTTGTCAATGTAATTATGTAATATTGTTCATGTCAAAGGAAGTCACATTTCTAAGATGTCTCAGTTTGGTACTGTCTGGGTTGTAAACAACCCAGTCGAGGGATTTTAAATACATTTGTAATTTAAGGAACATCTTATCTTGCGTATATTGTGTTTTAAACCTAACCCTTTATATTACCATTGCTATGTTTCTTCATTTATTGTATCAATATTCATAACAGATTCGTACTTCTTGGTGTATTGATTTTATAATCATTTTCAATAGTTTGTATATTTTCCAATTTTTAGGGAAAGTTTTTCGGTTAAACATCATCGTTATAAGGACATCAGCAAACGCCCCCCCCCCCCCCCCTACTGGCCCCTGGTCCCTATGTCTGTCTTGACATGTGAACAATCTGGACGAGTAATCCGTTACAAATAATTCAGATATAGATTTCATGTTCATTTTGAAATACAAACCAAAAAAGTCGTAGGAGAAGGGAGCCACTGAGGGGAGGCAACTTTATCATATATTCACACAAAACCTTTTTTTCTACTCACGAATGAAAGTTCAAACACGATAGTAATTCACTTGGGAGAGATAACCTTGTTGTGTGTTTAATCAAGGGCGTAAGATAATAGGGGGTGGGGGGGGGGGGGGGTGGGGGGGGGGGCGGGGGGGGGGGGGCGGGGGCAACAGAGACACGTGCCCCCCCCCCCGTTCGAAAAGAGGGGGAGCACAACCATGTTTGTGCCCCTCACACACTCTTTTCAAGTAATTTTAGATTTAAATAAAGTTAACTATGGGCTTTTTAGTGAATTTTGTTGCATAACTTGAATGAAGGTTAATTACTCATTTTCTTTCCGTGAAGCTTTCTTTGGATAGTACCCTTAAGTTTCAATCCTCCGTATGTTCCAGAGAAGATATTCATAAACTGGGGCGAAATAAACCAAGATGAATACAATGTATATATGTTTTGTTGCCATCATTTTATCATCAGCTACCAATTTTCCAACAAGCATTAAAGCATTCAGAAAATTAAAGTTATTAAAGTTGAAGATAACAAATTAACAGTAACACGACACTAATAAGAAAGGCGTCCCTCCTTTATTATTATTATTATTATTATTATTATTATTATTATTATTATTATTATTATTATTATTATTGCTTTTCAATTTTTCAGAAAGGTTGTGCCCCACTTTTATCTGCCAAGTTATGCCACTGTTAATTTATCATACTGTGCTGTTTCTAGGCAGGTCGCTTCTAACGCTAAATGATTAGTCATTAAACATACAATATGTTTTAAGTATAAAAATTCAACAGCATCGAGATTAATCGGCAACATTGCTAACAAGTGATGATATCGATTAAACAAACAAAATGGTATATATTTTCCTACAAACTCATCAGGGTCGAAGGACAAGGGAACCAGTGGGGGAGGGCGCACATTCGTGAAGTGCAGTCACATATAAGCATGGATCTTTATCATAAATTCATACAAATCCTTTTTTCCACTCACGATTGAAAGTTCAGACACGATAGGAATTCGATCACTTGGGAGAGATAACCTTATACTGCGTGTTTCATTTATCATACTGTGCTTTTTCTAGGCATGTCGCTTCTAACGCTAAATGTTTAGTCATTATACATACAATGTGTTTTAAGTGTCAAAATACATCAGCATCGAGATTAATCGGCAACAGATTGCTAGCAATGCTAACAAGTGATAATATCGATTATACAAACATGATTTACCCTTGAACCAGACGGGGGAAATGTCCCAGTCAATCATTGTACAGGACATTGTACCTTTATCGAAAACACTTTTGATCGAATTGTCTCCACATCATTTTTATCAGGCTGCGATGGCCCATAAATCATACTGATCATATTAACGATAGATGAGTTTTGTTTGGGGGCATTGTTCGTAACTATATAAAATTCGAATTTCATGAATCAACATTTCCAAATCTTCATGATGGCCATACATATTGTTGCATTTTCATTAACTATAGCAGCATGCCAATCTCTGGTGATCCCTAATGTTACCCGTAAGTACTATATTCAGGTTGCCATTTACTGATTTATGACTTTATATATGCAATTATAATAACACATTATTCATGTATCAGTTCCTTGCATCATATGTGCACTACGACTAACTGATATATTCTATTAGAAAGAATAGTGTTCCCTTCCCTTGGCATATTTTCACGCCTGTCTTAACCATTAACTTCATATTTATTTTTATATTCAATGATTTCTGTATTTTGATAATTGATATATTTACTGTGTTGTATTTTTTTCCTACATTTACCGTTATTGTATAATATTTTTATTCAGATAGTTAGCAATGAAATGTCTTGTCTTGTACTTTATTTTTCTCTGTACATACACAGATATATGTCTTACAATATTTTACTTAGAAAACCAGAACTAGGATGATTCTGTCTTAGTTTTCTCTCTACATTTACTGATATATGTCGTACATTTTATTCAGATAGCCAACACTGGGATGCGCTCAAAGGTATGTCCAAAGAAGTAATATATCAACTACTTTATGTACTATTATGATTTAATAAGTCTGTATGAGTATATCTACACCTTTCTTGTTACACATTGCACATAAATTCTAAATCATAAAATACTGACACGCATATATTTATATATATATATATATATATAAATTACACATTATCACATTGCTATTGATAACCGTTGTACTATTTATTATACTTTCGTTGAATTAGTTACAAAATTTTATTAGTTACCTGGGGAAGGAACTTTTCTAGCAGTTACGTTTTCGCCGATATGCCAAGACACGAGAGCGAGGCCATTCAACAGAACTTCACGTTAATTTCTGACTGCAGTAAGTTTACGCCACTTCTGGAAGAAGAAATCATTAATCTTTTTTTTTTATCTCTGATAAATTCATTTCTTTGAAAACAGTCACACACTACTCCTTTTCTTCTATAATGTAATTGTATTTCTGTAGTAATATTGTTGTTGTTTTTTGTTGTCGTTGATAATGTTGTTGTTGTTGTTGTTTAAATTCTCAATTCTGAAATATTCATTCCAAGTTCTAAACTTATTTGTGACACCTATGCCACGATCTCACCGATCAACAAGATAATGTAGTAAAATTGCCAAAGACAATTTAATGCATATAATGGAATATTAACCCTACTGCACACAGAATAAGAAAGTTATAAATGTCTCATTCATATTTCAGCTCACCCTTTATTCCTTGGCTTTCGTTATGTGAAAAACAATGACTTCTCTGTCGTCTTAATCTACGATTATAATGGCTACATCGCAGGAATACAAACCGGGGTAAGTCAATCAATAAATACAAACCTGGGTAAGTCAATCAATAACGGCTACATTCCCGAGATACAGATCGGAGGAGGGGAGGGAATAGGAGGGTATACTAATAATTGTTACATGGAAGGAACACAAACAGAAATGAATTGTAAATAAAAAAGAATAACGACTACATCGATGAAATACAAACGTTTTAACAAAAATAGTTTATATTATAAATAAAGTTTAATTCTACTGTAAAATCACGAAAAAAATTTTGGCCTAAAATTGTTGGTTTTTAGAAAAGACTATTAGCAATTATGTCGAATCAATAATGCGAAACTTACTTCTTGTTAATCAGCTATCATATCAGGAAAAGAAGATGAATTGTATTATATTTTCTCTACACATTTTATCATTGGCTGTATATATTTAATTCACGTTTCCCTAACACAAAGAGACGTTACTATCAGAGTGTAAATTTGATCAAATATAGGTGAGGGTTTTTTGGATTTTAAATACTATGACAGAACCATAGCCAGAATCAATGATTCAGACACTAAGCTAAGAAAAATAGAAAGGATTTAAACAGTGGAAAACTATGCTGAAACTTCTTTTCTATGGAGGAGGAAACAAAAGACATCTGACAAAGCTGTATGACAAAAATCACCAAGGACATGCATACAAAACATTATAACATGATAATAGTACAATATACACGGAAAAACATTGCAAAAATATTCGATCGTGCTGCTGTTACGGTACCGACTTAGGACGGTCAATTGAAGTAACAAACGTCACTCCATTGATGTGGTTAACCGGTTTACGGGCACCCACCTTCCCACTCACCGCAAAAGCAGCACAATCAAAAGACACACATTTAAAAATTTATAAAAACAAATTCCACGATCTTCACAATTACATAATCTATGTATTAAGCAAATTATATAAAAGTAATTTCATTCTTTTTGTTATCTATATCTGTATTTTTCAGTTCCCTAACTCCAGGCCGGATGGTTATCCCTCTCACTTTTTGAATTATCATCCTATAATACCTGATGGTACTATGTCTTTCATCACTGCTTACTTCGTAGATCCAGGTGAGCACTAAGACGTCGTATTTATTGACTAATATAATAATTCACGTTCTTTATCTCAGGATTGCCTCTATCGACGGATGAAATACTAAATAATAAATATGAATAACATTACATGGTATTGGGCTTCTTTGTTAACACCTATATGTGGTTCCCATTAACAGAAAATTTATGTTATGTATCAATGTTCAATATAATATCAACCAAAGTAGAGGATTGCTGGTGAAATCGGTTTGGTATATTAGTAGTCTACTATTCTACGCGGGTTCCACTTAAATCTAGGCGAAGCTTTTATTTGTATTTGAAACGTGTCATGTAATAACAAATTAATGGTTTTATCAAAAGAGCATGCCATAAAAATTAAATGTAATTGTATTGCCGGAAATACAAGCTCAGACAAAACTAGTCAAAATATGTTTCTGAAATACATACTGATATATGTATTACTTTGTTTTCTCGAACAGCACCTGTTCCAAACACATGCCTCGGAGAATGATAATTGATATTGTATGAAATCTTGTATGAAATCATTGTGTATTGAAGAAAACAATTTAATACAAATTATTGCTGCAAATTTCAATTTCAAAAACCACGCTATGCAATAAACATGACAAATAATATCATACAACAGCACAAATCAGCGTTAATCTGTGCATTATATGTTGTTTCAGCCATTGTCTGTTCTGGTGGCCGATCTGCCATTGTTAATCTGTGCAATATATGTTGTTTCAGCCATTATCTGTTCTGATGGCCGATCCGCCCTTGTTAATCTGTGCATTATATGTTGTTTCAGCCATTATCTGTTCTGGTGGCCGATCCGCCCTTGTTAATCTGTGCATTATATGTTGTTTCAGCCATTATCTGTTCTGGTGGCCGATCCGCCCTTGTAAATCTGTGCATTATATGTTGTTTCAGCCATTATCTGTTCTGGTGGCCGATCCGCCCTTGTAAATCTGTGCATTATATGTTGTTTCAGCCATTATCTGTTCTGGTGGCCGATCCGCCCTTGTAAATCTGTGCATTATATGTTGTTTCAGCCATTATCTGTTCTGGTGGCCGATCCGCCATTGTTAATCTGTGCATTATATGTTGTTTCAGCCATTATCTGTTCTGATGGCCGATCCGCCCTTGTAAATCTGTGCATTATATGTTGTTTCAGCCATTATCTGTTCTGGTGGCCGATCTGCCCTTGTTAATCTGTGCATTATATGTTGTTTCAGCCATTATCTGTTCTGGTGGCCGATCCGCCCTTGATTTTGCTGAGCAAGGGACCGGCACAGATTTGTACATCCAGAATTGTTCCGATCCTTATAGTGCTATCAAGGTCCCTTACGCGAAGGCAGATGCCGAGAGCAACAATACTCTATGGGGCAATACTAAGTGCTTCCCAACAATGGGTAAGTTTAAGTCTGATTGCATACCTTTTTAAAGCATATTGTATTAACTAATGTAAAGGGTTCAACATGGGCCACAATATGCTTCATACGTATGTTTTAATCTTATATAGATTGACTGTCTGTCATCATATTTGCATTGCAGTTTATGATGTCTTATTGCCTATTATATATTATTTGATAAACCTGATATACATGATAGATAGATGACCGTCATTCCTTTCCTGTGCAGTGATTATTTATTGATTGTTATTAGGACATCATTATTGGTACAACCTTCGAGTGAACATGTCATGTGACGAGTTCTATCCCATGTTCCTACTCTATGACCATGGTAAACTCTCAGCTTTTGGATGGGCTTTCGCAACAAACCTGGTATCACCACGAGTAGAATATCCACCGAAGCCTTTCCTCGGGGTTAGTTTTTCAGTCACATTTACTGAAGAATACTTTTTAAATACGAGTAGGTTTTTAATACAAGTAGCAATGATGAAAAAGAAAAGGCAAAGTACGGCTTTTACCTAGATTTCATTTATATATTTAAAAATGAAAAAAAAATGTTTTGGTGAAGACTTCCTCTTGTGCTAAATGCAATTTGGGTATGATCCGCAGTTTTCCATATGCGTGTACACATATATACCTTGAAATGTTTAAAGGAGAGCAGAAGTAAAAAAAACCCAAATTTTTATTCGTATTTCATTTACAACAAATGGAGATTTAATATCCCAAATGAATACAATAGATTGTTATAATTTTGCAAATGAAATTTGAGTGTCTTATATTTATTGTATGATGCTGTTTTATGTTTCAGTACTTCATGGATCCAGTGCCAAAATGTCTTTATCAATTAAAGCACATCACAACCCTTCATTTCTACTTGAATGGAGATCCTAGGGCAATAAAGTGTGTGTAATCAAAATTCAATATTTTGGAGACGGATTTACACTGCAGTAATTTACACTCTGTGAGGTCAATGTATTGATATATACATATTATTTATATACATACACTTTTATCCTGTGTAAAGGCATGTAAATCTAGTTTTGTTATTCGAAATCAATGTATGAAATGTTTATTTCTTTATTTATTTATCTATTTATTAAATTATCATTTTCTTGACTACTCTTCGATTATTTTGATTATATTGTGAGGTACAGAATAAATCCAGGTCGTTTAAGATAGATGTTTAAGAAGATATCCGCTTAATGCGTTTCATTATATTACCATACCACATTGTTGTCGTTTCAGTAGTGACATTTCATTTATAACAAGAGCATGAATAAAGTGAGTCTTGTTATCAATGCATCAACCTCATAGTCATATGTATGACAGCATAAATGTATAAATCAAAAGCATGAATGAAATTCTTGCCATTTTTACAACTCGATTTTATTGTAGAATATATGTATGCGACTTTTAAGGCACATTTTCAAGCAATAATGTACCTTGTACCTCTTCAACCTGCTAAAACATTTCTGAACAATTAGCCAATATATTGATAAAACTAATGTATCATCAAGTATTTAAATGCGCATACATCAACTGGCGGAATTTCGATATATAGAGCTAACCAAATCTAAAAATAGATATATGTTAACTTCCTCCTCGAATTTTGGTGTTCAAGTTTATAATGATATTTTGGCGATAAAAACTGCATAATACAAAATAGGATGAAAGATACAATTATGATTTACATCATATATTATAAAGACTAGTGATGAATTACAGCTTGACAACCATTAAAAATATGGTACTTTTAGTTTAAATGATGTTTTCCGGTAAGAATATTCAATCGAAGCGAGTGAATTAGAATCGGCCATTTGACTGGGATTTCCCCACTATTAATTACCTGAATAAGCACCTTATCGATTGTACGTAAATTAAAATATTGTGACAATTTTCCATGACAGTTATGAAAAAATAACATCAGTTCGTAAATGAAAATTTACTATTTGTATTTCCAATTTCGTAAACACAGAGTTTTCTCCACGAAAACTTGCAGCGTGTTCTCTCTGCTGTATCTCAACCATCAAGTAAACATCTCAAATTATACAGCACGGCAATGGACGGTCATAGTTTCTTGAAATTCTGAAAATTAAATTACTTGGAAAACAAACTAATTGCCCTAATTACTATAACACAAAATAACGATACAATAGTAAGTACACACCACCAAAACCCATGTAACCCATTGGGTAACAAGTTTGATACTTGTCCGGCCTGTTTCAGTCTTGCTTAAATACTATCTATTCTTTCATCACATGCGTATGGTGTCTCTATCTTACAATTGATCCGATATGCTGGAGCTTTTTCAGACTGCAGTTCCTTCATTATCTATAGAGCGAAATATTAATATCGTAAGGATATGAAAAACAACAGTTGAAGTCTACATTCTGCAAATAAAGAGCTTATTATCAGAAATCATCGTCTGACATGTTGACTTCCTAATTTGATTGTAGTCCTTCTTAAATCATTGGTACTGTGACAACACAATATCACAATTTTTTACTTTTCATGACTGTCATCAGATTAAGTAACTCACTCTTAAACTAAGGAGTATCTCCCTCATGCATATCTCTGTCCTTAGATAGATACTTTGGTTCACTTTTAGGTCATTTTGGTTTCATTCAACACTGCTCTTCAAATATTTATTTATTTTGAGAACATCACTGAAGAGACATCAGTTGTCGAAATGCGCATGTGGTGCACAAAATTAAAAGGTATATAAGTTCTATATTTATTTTTACTACTTGTGACTACGATAATACCTTTATCACCTCAAACCATTGTGAGCTTTACTAGCTCAAATTACCTTACGACATCAGAATGGGTGTGGCCTGTCAGCAGGGGATGCATACTCCTCCATGGCACCTGATCCCTCCTCTGGTTCTTCCAGGGGTTGGTGATAACCTATATCTTTAATTAGTCTTGTATAATGGATATTACTAATGGGTTAAATTTCGGTATCTTAGCATTCTACTGAAGCATGTTCGATTCGGGGTTGACGTCAGTAAAATTGTAGATTTTTCAAATTATGCTCCATTAAGTCATGCCAGTTAGACTTTTCAACGCAGATCACATATTTCGGGCCAGTCATTTATGTGGTCAACTGTTGTCCTTTATCAATACGTGGATGATGGGCATTCTTTTGCTTATACATACACCATAATATAGTGTGTGCTACATTTCTGTAAGTAAAATATTCTGAAATGTTCCGTACTTTCATGTGGACAATGATTTCGTTTATCTATTACATGTATGAACTCGTCAATGTTATGTCCTTGAAAACTAAAATGTGTAGACCGTTTACAATTGTTCATTTCTTCTGGTCCGCGGAAAATATAGAATTTTAAATTGTAGATGTGTGTTAAATTGTGTTCAGTTTTAAAATTCGCAAGCCAGGCGTAATCATTTTTCCTCTGACTCCCCAAATTGCATAAAATCCCATATAAATCACGTTTGTTTTGTTTTTTTTTTTATCTCACTCATAATAAATACATTTAATATAATATTATTAAGTACTGCACTGTCGTTTTTCTTAATATATTTTTTAAACATTTTATTAACTGTATATAAACCCATTTACAGTGTACAGTGTCCCGGGTAAGCATAAAATCGATATCAAAATATATGCTTATTTCATATACAGGATACATATATTAATGCCTAAATACAAAGTGTAAGTACATATAAGTATACTTTCCTGTACACCGATATAACACATTTTAAAAAAGTAGAAAAAAACGTCTATGCATTACAGATTATACCTATGCATGCGATTACTTGCATTCATTTACAAATAAGCTCATGTGGATATGCAAGCATAAATATGTACATTATACATGTCGATATACAACTATACTTTTCATGTATTCAATCATATTCATTTTTGCATAGATATTCAAAAGACTGTACCCTTGCACAATGAGATACACATACACATGCACACATATAATCACACAGATACGTGCATATGCAAAAACATATACACATGCATGTATATACATACATACACAAATACATACATAGATACATGCAGACAAAACAAAATTACATAGGCAAACATGCATACAAATGCAAACATGCACATACATATCCACATACTCAAATACATATATACATATAAACATTCGCATACATATATCCATACATATACATATATAGATATACATATACCCGTACGCACACATGAACACACATGCATGCATATACATACATACACAAATACATACTTTAAAAATACATGTAAACACAAAATCTTACAGGAGTACCTGCATAAATATGTATACATACATATACACATACACTCATATACATTTGTATATAAAGAGCTATGTCAACTTAGATTAACAAGAGTTTGTGAACAACTGTAAACCAATTTCCTTTATTTATTTATTTATTTATTTATTTTATATATTTTTTTTTTATTTTGATTTTTATTTTATTAACAAATGCCTGTTTACATGTATCCCTAAGATCCAGGCTATCCGCGGTGCTCTATACATATGATTGTCTTATACTCAATACATTACAATAACCAGACATAATTAAACCGTTATGAGTTTTGTCAAAATTACTGTAAAAACTTTTCTGTAAAACACGTTTTTACAGAAAAGTTTGTCCTAATATTAATATAAATTACTTTTGGTCGATGAAAAACTCTAGAGATTCATAGATACACTGTATTTACGAAATTTTAAAGCTATTTAAATTTCCAATTTGATTTTTCTACCTTATATACCTCACTGCCTCATGATTAAAAATAAATTGTTGTCTCTGATACGCTGGTGTTTCAGTAGAGAATCAAAAACGTACCTATGTTCACCAGAAAACTGTGGATTTTTCTCAAACAAACAATTTAACTCGTATAGATATTGGACTTGTAACGAGTTATATATTGCCATTACCTTTTTGTTGAACAATATCTATATTCAGTTTAATGACAAAATTTATCAACAAGTGATTGGAGTTTCCATCGGCACTAATTGCACTCCTCTTATTGCAGATTTATTTTTGTATTGTTATGAGAGGGATTTTATGCAGCATATTCAAAAATACATACGTTTCTCCCATCTGAGTGTTAGTCGGGACTTCCACAGATCAGTGGTCTGAGCTCGCGTCCAGACCAGCAGAGCACAGTTACCTCATGTTGATGTCGCTCAATATATCTTTGATATCATAATCTTACTCTATATTTCTATTAGTTTTTATGTATTTTTATGACCTCTCAACCTGATATACCCCTTGATCCTTTTTGTCTATATGGAAGATTATTTATAAAGTTTTAAATTTGTGTCGTTTGATTGAACTGCATTTGCGATAAATGGAAAGATGGGCCCGTTAACCGGTTAACCACACCAATTTAGTATCTTTTGTTACTCAATTGACCGTCGGTATCGCATCTGCAGTACAATCAATACTTTTGCAATATCATTGTTCGTATTTCATTACTTATTATCAACTTTTATTGCACGTCTCCTCGGTGACTTCTGCTCTACAGCTAGGTCGGATGTCTTTCCCTTTCCCTCTTTAGTATACACCACATTATATTGCGTCTTTCATTACAATCAGTGACAAAGTCTTATAAATTGTGAAGAATGATAATGCAAGATGATGCACTACATGTGACAGCTCGCCACAGTTTTGTTCTTGAAAGCTTAAACGTGTAAAAATATTAATGAATATGTTGTCTATTTATTATTTTTATTATTATTATTATCATTATTATTATTATTATTATTATTATTATTATTATTATACTTTTATTTATTATTATTATTATTATTATTATTATTATTATTATTATACTTTTATTTATTTATTATTATTATTATTATTATTATTATTATTATTATTATTATTATTATTATTATTATTATTATTATTATTATTAGAAAATATAACAAATATATGCACTGAACTTTGCAGATGAATACCTAACTATCACTTGTAAATTGTCTTCGAAAACATTATCTTTATTTAGACGAAAAGAGATGATTTACATTTCCAGCAAGAATGCAATATGATCCTTTGGATTTCATCCGGATATGAAATATTAAATACATTGAGTCTTCTACAGTTTAAAATGGAAAATTATATAAACCATACATTTTTCAAGACCTAACTTTGTATGAATTCGTACATTCAACTTATAGCCAGAGAAGTCGGTCAACAAACTCACCAAGTGCCAAGACTGTTCTCCGACATGACAGTACAACACATATTTCTACTAAAACCAACATGTCAAAAAATAAATAATGTTTCTAATTATATTATTCCATCACATACAGTTTTTAATATATCCCAGATGAACTAATGATAACATTGTTTTGATATCGCTGTCATGAACTGTCCTTGAATCTTAAACAGTAAGTCATACACGGTCATTTTAATAGCATGATTTTTATCTCAAAACATTTAATGGAATTTTCATCAACATTTTGATCAGGATATGGATCATTAGCTTAACACTTACAATAACAGCCCGTGGTCACTCGTTTTTCAAGATTTTATTAGAATGTACTGTAAATTGTGATAACTATGAATCTGTGATTTATACGTATAATGACACAGGAATAATGAAAACAAGAAGACATAATGCAACAAAATTTGACAGAACATAGTATTATTGAAAACAAAATAAATTGCAATATGGGTCATATATGGATGAAATACGTTAACCCTTCATTGGTTATTCAATGACCACATAATATACATATAAACCACGGCGGTGAAACTAGTGAGAAATAAACGGGGGAAATTGATATGGGGCATACGTGCATGATTCGGGAAACAAACTTTTATCAGAGATTTTAGGCCAAATCATAAAAACCCATTTAGATGAACCTATGTGGTAAAAAGAAATAAGAAGAAAAAGTTGTATACGCATATATATATCATATAAATCATGAGAAATAATGATTTATCATTTGAAACACTTGTTACATCAACTAATGTTGCACATGAAATTACTTATTCGTTTTTAGTGAAAAGTGATTTATGAACACCTCTTACCGAAATCCGACAAAATTGAATTGCCGAATTTGTTATAAATTTGTTAATCGTTGATGTTTATTTCTATACATTGGAACATATATCTGGGGGGATTCAGCTTTACTTACACTTTATTACCAAGATGCATTATTACTAAGATGGGCCTTGAATAACATGAATCCATGAAAAATATAAACAATTCATTAAAGAATTACATGAATTGTCTTTACTCTCTAATTTATGTAAGTCCTCTAGATTTTCATCTCAAAGATTTTTTCTAACAGTTCTCCGAAATATTTAATATAACTTTGGTCGCTTTCTGTACTTATGTTATTCAAGTATGCACCGAACAATTTTTTTGTCCATTCCCCTCATGTTTACCATAAGGTTCCAATTTCAATCAAATAATTATTCACAGGCGTTTGAAACGACATCTGATGCTGCAATCGTGCTGATGCTGGTATATTCTACATCACAACTTTCGTCGTAGAACCTGACGAGAAGTAAATCACATGAAACTGATTGGTCAGCAGCGACATCTAAATACCTCAGATCTGATGTCTCCTCCGACAGCTATTGGTGGTGAATTTTAATTTCATACTAATGATAATAAGGAATAACAGTGATATCTGTTAATCCAATTTAATGCGAGTATAATAGTGAGAGTTACCTCCCGTGGTCCATTTGAGTAACATAAATGCCGTGGTATATACACTGTTGTTTGATTGGTGTTTGTGAAACAATGATATGTGACGTCATAGCGTCTACTGCTTCATTCCTGACAATAATTTTGAGCGAGCGCCAAACTATTGCCTCTTAACTCGGACATTTAATTTCGACATTTTTTTCTGTAACAAGAAGTATACAGCTAAACACCAACAACAGCAACAAAAATTCGTTAGTGTTTGCCATGGGAAACCACGCCAAGGAACTCCTGCTCGTGCTACTGGTTCCAGGAAAGGACGCCACCCGGCCAAATTTTCAGAAACAGCCGAGAAACCAAAAATCCACCGTCGGTCTCTATAATCTAGGACTTCGGGACCGACTAATCTGTCCACACAGGGAGCCGCAACGCAATCTGTCTCGAATCCCCCTCCCTTGGACTACCCCTTCCTACATTGGACACTATTGCCGCGTCCAACCACGCCCCTGGAACGCCAACTATCTGTAACCCTTCTTCAAACTCCCAGATGCCATCATCCGGACAACCTCTACCAATTGACTTTGCAACCATGCCAGTGGCGCCACCAGTTCACGAAGGTAATAATTCTTTCTTCCCGTTATTGCATGTACAATCAAACCATGAATTGCAGTCGGACCATGTGGACACTAACCCCCCGATGCTACCTAGCATCTTCGATAAAGTGGGTGATCATGTTCCTGTTAAGCTTAGGGAGCAGATTTGGGAAGGGAGATTTGTGGATCTCTCCATCCTCCTAAAATCTGCGCGCGACTTAAATTTTGAAGGGGAGTTGAGTGGGGGATTATCATGAAGGATGGGAAACTCACCATACAAAAACAAAACCTAAATAAGCCACTGCACAACATCCACACGTGGACCTCTGCATTTATGGTTTATATGGGCATTTTTCTTGAGAAACACCCAGCACGCATCCAGGAGATGTTAAAATATATGCGCGACATAAGACTAGCCGCAAGTAGGGCACCTTCCCCATCCGCATGGGTGAAATATGACGAACAATTTCGTCTTAAAAGAGCTAACTATCCCCATACATCTTGGGGAATAGTGGATACGGAGCTCTGGTTGCTCTGCATGACTAGCTTTCGAGGCGAAGCTAAATCAAATTCCTCATCAAATTCAAGGGAAGAATTTCATGCAAAAGGGTTCGAGTCTAACAGCAAAACTTGCTGGGTTTCAATCGCGGAAAATGTACATTTCCTAGATGCACCTTCCCGCACAAATGTAGCAAATGCGGATCAAATCACCCAGAATTCAAATACATAAGGACTACGCCTTTAAAATCGGGTTTTCCCCTACAGTAATCAAAACTTCATCGGCATTACTTTCTGATTACACTGACAGTCACACTGCTGATTTACTCTTGAACGGATTCAAATTCGGGTTTTCCTTTCAGTATTGCGGCACACGCATTCGATTTTTCTCAAAAAATCTAAGGAGTATCTATAGGTCACCAGAAATTACGCGGGGGGAGGGGTGCTGCTGGGGAAAGCAGATATTAATGCATTAAGGATCTGGGGCAAACAATTAGCCAATCAAAAAGTATTGTTTCACATCGACAATGCCGCAGTTGTTCAAATATTAAACAAAAAACCTTCTAAAGATAAACAGGTTATGCGCCTACTTCGGCGCCTTGTGATTTGTACACTGATTCAAAACATTATGTTCCGCGCAGAACATATCCCGGGTATCCATAATGATATAGCTGATTCTATTTCTCGTTGTCAGTGGCAGAGATTTCGCCAATTAGCACCAGCTGCAGATCAACACTCCACACCCATCCCTCAGGAAATATGGACTTTTTAACCACAAGAGCATCACACCTCCTGCAAAATTCAATGGCTTCGAAAACTTGGCATACATTTCAGGCCGCTCTTTCCCTTTTCAATAAATTTCTAGATCAGTACAAGCTCAAACTTACATGGCCCATCAGCGTGGAGCATTTGGTGCATTTCTTAAGATATCTTTCAATAAGAAAACTCTCCGTGTCCACGATTACAACCTATTTGAGTGCATTAAGTTACTTTCATAAATTACGCGGATTGCCAGATAACACAAAAGCGTCATTTGGGGGGAGGGGAGAACACGCGATGTCAGATCGCCAAACACCCTACCACTACTCGATAAATTAATTTCAACGCTCCATGTTATTTGCTCGTCTGCATATGAAGCGTCGCTTTTCACAACAGCATTTTCTTTGGCATGTTTTGCATTTTTAAGAGTAAGCGAATTTTCAGCCCCTTGCGCTAATTCGAATTCTGATCGACCGTTACAACTATCAGATATTCTATGTTTCTAGATCGCTAAGAATACGTATCAGAAAATCAGAAACCGACCAACACGGAAAGTCGGTAACATTGCTAATTAAAGCGTCTCGCCCTTCCCTCTCCTGCCCATACTTCACAATGTGTCATTATCTAAGCATTCGGCCACACTCACAGAACAAACAATGCGTCCATTTTGACGGCAAACCCCTGAATATGTATCAATTTAGATCTATGCTGCGGAAAGCAATAACCCTTTGTAACTTAGTGTTGACTGCTATAAATTTCAGTTTCCGGATAGGCGCGGCAACCGAAGCTTTGAAAAGAGATTTCTCAGATGAAACGATTAAGGCATGGAGCAGATGGTCTTCTATTGTTTTTCCTCGTACATTCGCATTCCTCTTTTAAATGGATTTTAATTCAATTCAATTTAGGTTTTTCAGTTGACTTTGTGTATGCGTGTACTTAGATAGATATCAATGATGTATATTTCATTATGCTCTTACATTTCACAAGATATTATTTTAGGTCAGCAGATCATCTGGATAATTGGGTGTTCGATTATCCGTTGGGCTAGTATTCATGCTCGGTCACAGCCAGGCGGTCTATTCCTCGGTCTCCAACATCTTGGCGCTAGCATTTTCTGATTTGGTTATGCGGGTATGATATGAGCAGAATTTGATGAAAAAATTAACTCTCTACTTAGCACACGCCCACCTCCTAATGTTCTAATGATCCACCTAAGATCAAATGATTTAACATCAAAGAAATCACTTTATCTACTAAATGACATTGAAAGTAGCTTAAACCGTCTTCACGTGCCGTTACCTAATTTAACAATCGTGTGGTCAACGATGCTACCCAGATGCTATTGGCATGGCGCAAGAAAGCCAGCAATGATAAAAAATCCAGGAAACAAATTAATTCAAAGGTCTAAATATTAATTTTAAATTTGCGAGGAAGAGTGCTACGTCATCCAAAAATAGTCGGAAGACAGTTCCACTTATACCGCCACGACGGCACACATCTATCGGATGCGGGGAACTCGATTTTCCTCCAAACAATCAAAAGTGGATTAGAATGTTTTCTTACTTCGAATCAAACAATATATACATCCTATTTCATAAATGATGGGTGAGCGGTAGAGACTCGCTCATGTGGCGTGATTCTGGGAGACCGACATAGATCTATAGGCCCATCCAGCCCAGTTTATTAATAGGGACCTACCTGCCGTGCAGTAGGCGGTCCAGGACGGTGCCAATAAAAGGCTGGATATAATACATTGTTGCCATGTCGTCCTCTGTGTGCCAGAGGGGACAAACTCCTCAGTCCGTGCAGATTGGGAGTGGCTGGCCTCATCCGTCTGTTACAGACGGGGAGGGGGTAGATATCGGACAGTTAAGGGTGGGCCTTGTGATCTCACCTTTTCATTCTGCATGATCGGTGTTTTGTATCCTTCGTGTGCCGGTTGTATACTTGGCGGTCAGTTTTCCGGTCTCCCAGTATCATTATCTGTGGCCGTTAACTTCCAAACCATGTGATGTAAAGTGTTGACTCGTCACAATATTGTGTAATTGTGTAATAAATATATTCAAACTTAACTGTCATTTAATCTCGTATTAAAACCGCAGTTATACTTTTTTACTGGCCGTGAACGATATGGCAAGTAATGGTCTACATGTGTCCCTGTCAATGATATTTAAGTGGCAACAGAGATTTCAGAACGGAAGAGAGTCCATAAATGACGACGAAAGACCCGGAAGTCCAACGGAAAATGGTGATGCCGTGATTGATGGCATCCGTCATGCAGTACACCAAGACAGCAGGATTACCGTTAGGGAGATATCGGGGTCTTTTGACTTATCGATAGTTCATACAATTTTGACAAAAAATCGCATATAAGAACGTTTAAGTGTACGATGGGTTCTAAGACTGCTTAAAGAAGACTAAATGAAACGAAGGGTGTGAGCATCAAATTCATTTCTTAGAAGATGGAGAAACGAGGGTGAAGTATCCTTAAGAAGTATAATCACAGTTCACGAAGCCTGGTTGTTACATTACGACCCTGACACAAAGCAGCAATCAAGCATATGGACCACCAAAGAAGTCCAAGATCACTAAATCTGCAGGGAAACACATGTTTTCTATGGTCGTTACGAGACTCTTATTACTCAATATGATACTCGTTATCCAGATTTTTAAATGATATTCTGGACTGAGACCGATTCCGATCATTTTACAGTTTTGACTTCTACATATATAAATATATATGGAATTTACACGATTTGACACTTTCTACTAAGTATATGTGACCGGTGTTGCTAGCAAGCAGGAGATGCTCACTCTCCCGGGCACCTGATCTCACTCCATCATAGGGTTTCCCATGTGCTCTTCAAGTAAATATTTTTCGTTATATTCTACTTGGTTTTCATTTTCAATGATTTTGTATGTCCTTTGGTTTCATGATATTCGGAATTATGGTTTTGATTTATCCATCATCTTTACATTTGTAGTGTTTATGGATATGGAGGAGATGATTCTGAACCATGTTGTGCCTACGGGACAAACTGTCGACGCAGACCACTTCTCTGGGGTATGGCATATACAAAATAGTATTAATTGAATCAAATTATTGTTGGAATTTATAAATAAATATATTAATTATCTAGAACATGTATATGATAAATGATACTTGTACTCTATTCCTTAAAATGATAAAAATATCAAGCCTCGTGGAGCAACTTTAATTTTCCGGTTATCCGTCGTGGCTATGTCAATGTGCTTCGAAAGAAGACACCCCCCCCCCCCCCCCCAATGCAGCTGCAAACATGGAGCAAGTGGTATTTCACCAAGATATCATATCTACACATACAGCAACGAAGACATCTTTAGATTTGAACCTTCTGGGATTTGAGGTTTTAGAACATTCATCATAGAGTCCGGATTTGGCGCCGATTGACTTTTCCCACTTATTAAATCTCATTTACGAGGGCATCATTTCGAGGACTTTAAGGAACTTAGAAGACCTACTTACGAAATATTGAGAAATCTACACAAATCATGGTTTTCTATTGTGTTTCAGAGATGGGTGTCAAGACATCAGAAGTATGTAAAACAGAAAGGGTTTACGTTTAAAAAAAATAGTACATTACGCATGTACACAATCTCGCACATACGGGACGTCACGCGACGTCATTTGGGAATTTCAGTGCTTTAGGTCATAGTACCTTAACATGTATAAAAGGCTACGTTGATCTTGCATCTATTATTTTCACCCAGTCCAGAGGAATAATATTAAAGATTATCGCCGCTGTCATTTATCGAAGGACCTCGTGTAAATATATGTATTTATAAACTATAATTTGTGTTTATATAAGTCCTTTGTCCGACTTTTCATTATATGAATATTGCTTTCTAATACGGAGTATCGCAACTACTAAAATCCGTCACGGTTTGCATTTAGTCACCTACTAAATCCATTCCTCTCGATGTGGGCACTTTTATGTGGGCAACTTACGTCATAATTATATGACGTCATAACAATCACAAAGTGCGCGTGTATGTTGACGTTATTGTAGTTGCGATATTCCGTATTATGACACAATAATTTGCAGGGACTATTCGGAAATGAAAATAAGAAGTCCTCCGAAGGGATGTGTGGATTAAATAAATAACAAGAAGCACTCTATGTCCATGAATGTTCGGGCTCTTGGTCTTTATAACGTGGAAACAAAATATAAAAAATATCTCTTAAACAAACTTCTGCTCGCTAAAGGATACAGAATGGTCGGATAAGGGACTAATATAAACACAAATAAATACAAATCTTATGTACCATAAGAAATACAAATAAATGCTTACGTACCATTCTTCTTTGCCAAATAAAATATATAGATACTTTACACTGTTACGATTAATCATATACATATATTGATATTTGAAACGGAAAAATTTGTATGTGTTGCACACACATATATTACTTGCGCTTTCGTAATATATGATTACGCCAAGTAAGCAAAACGTTTTTATATAATTCATAGATTACATACAGAAAGGAACGCAGAGATACAGTTGATGTGTTCTCCAAAACTTAAGAACTTTGGAAAATGACGTAGTTAATGAGGCATGAATATTAAAAGCTGAGTGTCTGAACTCATCCATTATATTTAAGTTTTATGTACAAAATAAATCTGTCTGAGGATTTCCGTTTACATATATGTGGAGCGTTGATAAGGTTCCAGCATTGTACAGACAACTGGGTACTGGATCCATAAATTGCTGAAAGTATATATAAGATAATAAGAACCATTTCATGGATTAGAATCTTAATAATAAAATTAATTCATGTCAATACTAATAACCATGTATCTCAAACTTTCTAATTAATGTAATACTTGTAAAACAAAATTGATCATAAAGACGTGAAGGTGTCATTTTCTAATACATATATATGTCAAAGTTATATTCTGACTTCATCTTAAACTTAATCACAGCAACTCTCATTTTAACTGACCTTCCTATGTCGGTATCCCAACTCCATTACAATAAAATATTTTTATGATATCTTTGTATGTGTTTATCCTCTATTTATCTGCTTGTCTGATGCGACATTTTTCTCATACATTCTTATTTCCATTCAGCAATGTTAGAATAATCATTTTGACCTTTTTGATACATGCTGGACAAGTATATTCTAAATTCTGCGTACAAATCGTTCTCGTAAATGTACTTTACACTACCTAATCTAAACACCATAACTCACTTTTTGTTTGATTCTTAGTTCATTTTACACCGAGATCATTGCAGTTTTATGGTGACGGAATCGGCTCGATACAATGCACAGAAACTTAGACGCCTGCAACGTCTACAGTGAGAAATCTAATACTGTGACACGGTACCTCGCTTATCACTGTCTCATCTGACAGAATTTGGAAATCATGCAGGTACCTTTCAGTGATGTACACAGCACCTAACCAATCAACATTGGCTTGGCTGTAACTTACTGAGATAACGTTCGACGGTGGATGCTCAAGTCTGGGAGAGGTTAATGGAGCCTTAAATGCCCATCCGAAAGCGTTCAACACGCCGCCATTGTAGAGGAGAAACATCGGGAAGAACTCGTCACATGACATATCTAGACGAGTGTTGTACCAGTAATGCACTCCTAAATACAAAAAAATTGAAGTCTTTGAAACATGATCTAACTTTTATTCCTCTAATTTTATGTGGTTGGGGACACCCCCCCCCCCCTCACACACAGAATCATGTTCCTGTCGCGATATAACTCATTCTAAAGAAAGGCTGATAAGTTAACCTACCAATATACTGTAAATTCATAACCATTGCAAACGGAAAATGGTCCAAATACAATGAGGACATAGTATGCTAAAGGCAGTTGTTGTATCCTTATAAGAAATTGTCAAAATGCGTTATAAAGATTCATTTAACATTAATGTATAGTTCCTTAAATTAATGTGTAAAATTCTAAATTTAACTGATGTTGTATAATTTTTCTACTCACGAAAGGAACGACAACAGGCATTCATGGACCCTTTGAAACCATGTGCCATGAATGTCCTCCAAAAAAAACCCAAGTTAAGCCGATGTAATAATAATATGCAGTATCTGCATCCTGTTCTTATAATATTTATATAATATTTATATAGACAAATTAATGTTTTGTGTTTTTGATTCTGCGAGTTTCGACCTATAGCATCACTGAAGAGACATGCACAAAGTTTATACCGGTGTCCCATAACTAGTTATTGTGATTCATTCTTCTTTTACATTTCTGAATTCCCCTGAAAAACTTGTGTTGAAAGTATGTCACTAGTCAAAAGGTTCAAGATGGTTAGTTTGTATTCCAAAATGTTAACATTCTTGAAAGATGGATCTCCAATTGCACCAGGTCCCTATATCGACCATAGAACTTCTTCAGTGACAATTTCAAACGTTCCGCAATA
The DNA here is from genome assembly GCA_035048485.1 of Pteria penguin. Classification (NCBI taxonomy): domain Eukaryota; kingdom Metazoa; phylum Mollusca; class Bivalvia; order Pterioida; family Pteriidae; genus Pteria; species Pteria penguin. The sequence continues at coordinate 39,647,832 of CM068582.1, read as the reverse complement.
TATCCTTGTGAGAGTAGTTGGGTGGTGGGTTTTTTTGGCAAGAAGCCTCGTTCGACGAAAATCTTAGTATTTAAACATGCCTTGACATAGCGTATAAATTGTGAATTGAAGATACCTTATGTGGGAGACGAAGGTATGTTGCTACTCAGAAAATGGAAGTTGGCAATAAGATCGTAACACTCGTCATAAAGAGAGGTAACTAATGACCCCAACCATTACTAACAGATAGACGTTATTGAGTTATCGAAGTATGAAGTAGAAGATGCGCTCTCGGATGCGCTGTTATATTGTTGAAGTATTATGAATACATATACTTATTAATTTTTACTAACCCATGGCTGCAAAGCATTTGCCTTTGACCCATTGTGTGCTTCCAATTTCTGACTCTTGATGTGGAATCCTAGTGGCTTGATATGGATTGGTACTGTTCTGAAGATAGAGATCCGTGCCAGTTCCCTGGGAGGAATACTCGCTTGCCGTACGACCAGTCTGGCAGATTTTGCCTGTTGATGAATAATTTTAAATGCAAAATACATAACAGTATGGCACAAGAAATGTTACTAAAAAGTGTTTTACAACGCGAAACTCGTGCACGATATAATCTATTGATATCACTTCAAAGTGTAATATATTTTGTTGTATACCCTGTATACTTTGTGGAAGAAAGTATCTATCAATATGATGCATCTTTCATTAGGTGATTTTATTTCATACTCATTAATCTTCAATAATAATATTTTTCATGTCTACTGATGTGATAAAGGTTGTGGTTACTTGGATCGACAAAATAGGCAGTGATGAAGTATTTATCCCCATCAGCGATAAATGGATGATTCTTTAGGAAGGCGGAAGGAAATCCATTACTAAGAGTTTGTGGTATCTGAAGAAGAAAACAGAAGACATCTGACAAAGCTGTTGACACAAATCACCAAGGTTCTGCACACATAAGGTAACAGAAGGAAACATCTGACCAAATAACATAATAGTATCCACTGTAGTTGAAATAAAACAAAAAGGGAGGTAAGACCTAAGAATGTATTTAACGTCACAAAAAAAATTTACACAGCGAGTACAATCGCAATTTTGGACGAGGTACGGTAATGTGGTTATCACGGACAATTAAGTCGTTTACGAACATTTCTGTACAATGCTATATTAACTCAATGAAAAATGCTATATTAACTCAATGAAAATATCTACAGCATATTATAGACATAGTTTGACTGCCCGCGATTATAATTTTCAAGACGATTAAGTTCTTTATTACATACATTAGCCTTTTTCAAATGACATTTAATGATGCAGTTCTCAAAGTTAGTTTGCTAACTTCATACCTATCACAAAAATCACAAATCACAAAAATCACAAAAAAAAAGTTCTGACCTACCCCGGCTTGTATTCCGGCAATGTAGATATTCAGATGATAAGTTCTAACATACCCCGGCTTGTATACCGGCAATGTAGACATTTAGATGATAAGCTCTCACCTACCCCGGCTTGTATTCCGGCAATGTAGACATTTAGATGATAAATTCTAACATACCCCAGCTTGTATTCCGGCAATGTAGACATTTAGATGATAAATTCTAACATACCCCGGCTTGTATTCCGGCAATGTAGACATTTAGATGACAAGTTCTTACATACCCCGGCTTGTATTCCGGCAATGTAGACATTTAGATGATAAGTTTTAACATACCCCAGCTGGTATTCCGGCAATGTAGACATTTAGATGATAAGTTTTAACATACCCCGGCTTGTATTCCGGCAATGTAGCCGTTGACATCATATATCAAAATTACTGAGTAGTCATTATCCTTGATATAACGAGAACCAAGATACCTGGTGTTAGCTGTAACATAGGTAAACTAATAAATAATCATTGGTCAAACAAGAAAATAAGGCCAGCATATCAACTTCATAGATCTGTACCTATCATTTTGAGTTCGATCTGTGCCCTAAAACAATAAGGAGATGTGTCCACTGATGTGGAAAATATGCAAATTATAATATATTATGGTAGGTTTATTATATAAAATGTCCCTAAAAATGATGAATAATGAGGAAATGGCACAATTACATTACAATTGTTATTTACGTTGAAATGTTACATTTTTTCAATATATTCATAGTTGCACATACGAGAAGCTTCCATAGTATGATGTATGGGTTGGTGCAAAAATGTTTTATAAGAAATAAGGTAACACAGTATTAAAGGTATAACGTAATACTATTACTGCAATGTTAATACGATTGTGTAGTCATATTTATCATATCGAGACATATACGTGTATATGAAAAAACCGACTGTCATTAACGAGATTCCTTTTCTTACAATATCCGTTTCCCACACAATAAACCTATATACATTGTATATATAGAATCATTTCTCTGCGCTCGAGAATGGTTTGACTGTTTTTTTCATGGACCAATGTAAGAAAACGACCTTATCACACTAAATCAATGTATTTACTTACTTTTACAGTCGGAAAGTTTGACAAAATTCTGCTGAATAGCATCATGTTCTGTTCTCGGCATGTCGTCGAAGTTATATTTGTTGAATGGATTAAGTCCCCATGTGACTAATATATATATAATAAGGGTTAAGTTTGTTGTAACATTAGATAAGCAATCAATGCAAAATTTTATTTCTAAAGTTAGAAATTAATTTATGTATATTGTTTATGAGAAAAAGTTTTATATTTTTCACCATTTCAATATTGCCAAATTTATTTTGTAATCATTTTGCCATTTCATACTGTAACGGATACTAGATGAACAATGATTAGAAAACTGACACTTTTTACCTTTTAATCCATCCCATGGATGATCCTCTGCAAAAGATACGAATATTGACATTAAGTACATGATCATGAAATGTATGTCTCATTTTACATTAAAAGTCGTACGTATTTCACATTTTCATGCCAAGGATAACTTACTTTTTAACTAGAATTTATTATTCGACCAAGACAACCAAAATTTCAGTAAAAGCAATGGGTAGAGAAACGATTAATGTCCATCATTAGTACATGTATAATTCTCAACACAGACAGCAAACTATCTCATATTGTTAATGTTCAGTCTTTGTGTGTGTGTATATGTGTGTGTGTGTGTTTGGCTTTTAATGACCACACTTCCATTTACATATCAGGCAATATACCTAATAAGAACTACTTACTGGAGGTGAAACTGTCGAGGATGAACCCACGACATGTCGTTGCTATCAACAGTACTGCTGCTACCTTCCCGTACATCTTGCTGCTTTTAATATACTGCGATGTTCCGTATATCTTGCAGCTTTTAATATACTGCGATGTTCCAATAAGTGTCCTACTATATAACGCTAATAGCAATATGAGATAAGGTTATTATGCCAACGGGAATATGACGTCCGACATCTATGTTTGTGAACTCTAGACTTTGAACCTGGATTAGATAATGGACTAATTGTGAATTGTTTTAACCACAAATCTTGTTTCCATATCTAAAAGTTGCAAACTCTGACAAGTAAGAATAAGATAAGTCAGTGGGTCAATGATTCAGTATGGACAGGATTTTACGCCTTTATGTTTTTGTATTTCTCAAACTACAATGGATACTGGTAGTTTGGTAAATTCTTTTGCAGTAGACTTTATGTTTGAGCATAAGACCATATAAATATATTCCTTCCAGAACCATTGCTAAATGAACTCCCACCCTCAATCACAAAATTCTTTCTCTTTCGTCTGACATGACAAAAGTGCTTCACTTTATTTTGAAATTATCTTGATCATGACTTGCCATGCAAGGCATAATATCCATTTACTTTAATTTTTTTAACCCTTTTTCCTGATGTTATGTGGTTGTGACACTTTCTACATAGTGCTTGTTCACATTCATGTATAAATACAGTGCTGAATTATATTATTATATTGTTTCGTCTGTATGTCAGGGCATTAACGGCGGGTGTGTCTAGCCAAACAGGAGACGCTCACTCCTCCCGGGCATCTTGTCTCATCTTTGAATTTCAGGGGTCCATGAATATCCACTATGGCACCTGATCTCACTCCATCACAGGGGTTCACATATGCTCTTCAAGTAGACATATTTTGTTATTTTCTATTTGTTTTTCATTTTCACTGATTTTGTATGGTTTCATGATTTTTGGACTTGTGGTTTGGATTTATCCATCATCTTTACATGGTACATTGTTGTTAGTGCCATAGTCATATGACACCATTAATTTTCGTATTTTACATTTAAGACAGCCAATCTGTGCGCCTCGTTTAACAATATTTTCTTCCTCTATGAAACTGTCGTTGCAATTCTATTATTTTTTTATTCAATTTTACCTTCAACTGGGCATAATTAAATAGTATGGTCATAGGACAATATTTAAGACCCAGGAGCACATTTTGTCAAAGCTATCTACCAATTAAATCACTTAACTTAATAGACATATTTTAGCACAGAAAGATGTTGTTTAAACACCAACAGGACAAATAATCCACACGACGAAACAACTTAACCATTGAATACATTTAACCACTGAATCTGTTAACTATAACTGCAACAGTGCTCTTTAAATATCTTTCCTGTTTCGATTCGCAAATATCATCAGCGGTTAAAAGATTTAAGAAAAGTAAAACAAGTACTTGGAAGTAGTGTCATTGATCCCGGGACAAGGGGCGCTTGGAAGGAGTGTCATTGATCCTGGATATAACGTGCTTGGAGGCAGTTTCATTTATCCTGGGGACCAGATTCTGGGAAAGAGTGTCATTCATCCATGATATCAGGTGCTTGGAAGGAGTGTCAATGGTCCCGGGCACGAGGTTCTTGGAAGTAGTGTCATTGATCCCGCATACCATTTGCTTGGAAGGAGTGTCATTGGCCTCGGAAACTATGTGTTTGGAAGTAGTGTCATTGATCCAGGCACCAGATGCATTGAAAGATTGTCATTGATCCGGGACACAAGGTGCTTGAAAGGAGTACCATTCATCTTCAACAGAACGTGCTTGGAAGGATGCCATAGATCCTGGGCACCAGATTCTTGGAAGGAGTGTCATTGCTCCCGGGCACCAAGTGATTGGAAGTAGTGTCATTGACACCGGTCAACAGGTGCTTGGAAGTACTGTCATTGATCCAGGGCACCAGATGCATTGAAGAATTGTCATTAATACCGAGCACCAGGTGATGGAAGTAGTGCTATTGATCCCGAGCAGCAGGTGCTTGAGTGTCAATGATCCAAAGTACAAGGTGCGTGAAAGGAGTGTCAATGATCCAAAGTACCAGGTACTTGAAAGGAGTGTCAATGATCTCGGGCACCAGCTCCTTGGAAGGAGTGTAAATGGTCCCAGGCCCCAGGTACTTGGAAGTAGTGTCATTGATCCCTGACACCAGCTGCTTGGAATCAGTGTCATTGACTTCGGAAAATAGGTGTTTTGAAGTAGTGTCATTGATCCCCGGCACTAAATGCTTGGAAGGAGTGTCATTGATCCCGGGCACTAGATGCTTGTAAGTAGTGTTAGTGACCCCCGCACTAGATGCTTGGAAGGAGTGTCATTGATCCCAGGCACCAGATGCATAGAAGTGTCATTGTTCCCGGGCACCAGATGCATAGAAGTAGTGTCATTGATCCCGACCACCAGATGCATTGAAGGAAGGTGCTTTGAAAGTGTGTCATTGGTCCTGGGAACCAGCTGCTTTGAAGGAGTGTCATTGATCCCGGGCACCAGGTGATTGGAAGTAGTGTCATTGATCCAAGGCACCAGAGGTTTGAAGGATTGTCACTGATCCTGGGCACCAGAGGCACTGATGGATTGTCATTAATCCCGAGCACTAGGTGATTGTAAGTAATGTCATTGATCCACAGTATCAGGTACCTGGAAGGAGTGTCAACGATATCGGGTACCTGGTGCTTGGAAAGAGTGTCAATCGTCCAGGGCACAAGGTACTTGGAAGTAGTGTCATTGATCCCGTATACCAGCTGTTTCGAAGGAGTGTCATTGACCTCGGAAACTAGGTGTTTGGAAGTTGTGTCATTGATCCCCGGCACTAGATGCTTGGAGGGAGTGTCATTGATCCCGGGCACCACATGCTTAAAGTAGTGTCGATGATACCCGCACTAGATGCTTGGAAGGAGTGACATTGATCCCGGTCACAAGATGCATGGAAGTAATGTCATTGATCCCGGGCACCACATGCTTGAAGTAGCGTCATTGATCCCTGGCACTAGATGCTTGGAAGTAGTGTCATTGATCCCGGGCACCAGAAGCATGGAAATAAGGTCATTGATCCCGGCACCAGATGCATTTAAGAATTATCGATGATCCCGGGCACCAAGTAATTGGAAGTACTGTCACTGATCCCGGGCAACAGGTGCTTGGAAGTAGTGTCATTTATCTCAGGCACCAGATGTTTGGAAGGAGTGCCATTGATCCTGGGCCCCAAATGCTTCGAAGGAGTGTAATTGATCCCCGATACTGGGTACTTGGAAGGAGTGCAATTAATCCCGGACACCAGATGCTTGTACGGATTGTCATTGACCCCGGGCATCAGGTGCTTTGAAAGAGTGTCATTGATCCCGCGCACCAGGAGTGTCATAGATCCCGGACACGATGTGCTTGGAAAGAGTGTCAATAATCCAGGGCACAAAGTGCTTTGAAGGAGTGTCATTTATCCCGGACACAAGGTGCTTGGATTGAGTGCCAGTGACCATGAACATAACGTGCGTAGAAGGATGTCATTCTCTTGGACATAACGTGCATGGAGGGATATCTTTCATCCTGAGCACCAGATTCTTGTCACTGGTCTCGGACACCAGGTGATTGGAAGTAGTGTCATTGATCCCGCGCACCAGGTACTTGGAAGGAGTGTCATAGATCCCGGACACGATGTGCTTGGATTGAGTGCCTTTGACCTTGAACATGACGTGCTTGGAAGGATGTCATTCTCTTGGGCATAACGTGCTTGGAGGGATGTCTTTCATCCTTAGCACCAGATTCTTGGAAAAAGTGTCATTGGTCTCGGGCACCAGGTGATTGGAAATAGTGTCATTGATCCTAAGCCACAGGTGCTTGGAATTAGTGCCATTGATCCATGAGATTGGCACTTGGAAGGAGTGTCAATGGTCTCGGGCTCCATGTGCTTGGAAGGATGGTTAATGGTCCAGGGCTCGAGGTATTTGGAAGTAGTGCCATTGATCCCGGACACCAGCTGCTTCGAAGGGGTGTCATTGACCTCGGAAACTAGGTGTTTGTCATTGATCTTGGGCACCAGGCGATTGGAGGTAGTGTCATTGATCCCGGGCAACAGGCGCATGGAAGTAGTGTCATTGATCCCGGCACCAGATCCCGGGTACCAGGTGATTGGAAGTAGTTTTAATGATCCCGGGCACCAGATGCATGGAAGTAGTGTAATTGATCCCGTACATCTAGTGCTTGGAAGGAGTGCCATTGATACCGAACACCAGGTGCTTGGAAAGAGTGTCGTCGATTTCGGAGACCATGTGTATAGAGGAGTGTCACTGATCCCGGGTACCAGGTGCTTGGAAGTAGTGTCATTGATCCCAGGCACCAAATGCTTGGAAGTAGTGTCATTGATCCCGTACACCTGGTGCTTGGAGGGAGTGCCATTGATACCGAACACCAGGTGCTTGGAAGGAGTGTCGTTGATTTCGGAGACCATGTGTTTGGAGGAGTGTCACTGATCCCGGGGACCAGGTGCTTGGAAGTAGTGTCAATGATCCCGGACATCAGATGCTTGGAAGAAGTGGCATTTACTTCGGAAAACAGGTGTTCGTTAAGAGTGTCACTGATCCCGGATACCAGGTGCTTTGAAGTAGTGTCATTGATCCCAGGCACCAGATGCTTGGAAATAGTGTCAATGATCCCAGACATCAGATGCTTGGAAGAAGTGGCATTTACTTCGAAAAACAGGTGTTCTTTAAGAGTGTCATTGATCCTGGGCACCAGATGCTTGAAAGTTTGGAGAAAGTGTCATTGATACGGGACACCAGACACTTAGAAGGAGTAACACTGATTCAGGACTCCAGATGTTTGAAAGTAGTGTAATTGATCCCCGGAACCCATGTGCTTTCAGAGAGTGTATTTGATCCCGGGTATCAGGTGCTTCAGAGGAGTACCATTGACCCCGGACACCAGCTGATTGGAGGAAGTGTCTTTGATCCAAAAAAGGAGTGTAATTATATCCGGATACCAGGTGCTTCCAATGTAGGTCTTCTGTTTGGCGAGCTACACGTCAAGAAAGGTCCGGGTGCTGTATACAACAGCTTCGTTACTGCATCACGAAAGAACGTAAAACAACAGCGCACAGAATATATCATAAATATATCACACTTTTTAGAAAGTGTTTACGTACATTAGATTACCAGTTATATCCATATATACATACAAACGGTTTTAGTCAGCACTAAATCTATATATCAACAAGAGCAACGTTGCAAAATACGCCCGTCCCTAAGTGTGAAGGGGAGGATTTTGAAAGTATGGAAACATTCCCCCTTAAACTGTTCCATTCCCAATAGTTGATTCTGTATCCTGTCTACAAGGTTTACTAACCAAGTAGTAATACGACCTTCACCTTTGACCTTGAAAAACAATAAGCATCTTTGTCTTGACATGAGGTGTAAGTGTACTAAGTTTGAAAGTCCTAACCCAAACGGTTTGATCTGTATCCCGCCTTAGAATTTACCTACCAAGTAGTACTACGACCTTGACCTTTGACCTTGAAAAACAATAGGGGTCTTTTCTTGGCATAAGGAGTAAAGGTACCAGGTCTGACAGTCTTAGCCCCAAAATTTTGGTCTGTATCCTGCCTACAAAGTCGTTCCTACTAAGTAGTACTACGACCTTGACCTTTAACCTATCACCTTTAAAACTAATAGGCGTCTTTGTCTTGAGGAATAGGTGTACCAAGTTTGACAGTTCTAACCCCAACGGTTTGATCTGTATCCTCTCTACAATGGTTTCCTTCCAAGTTGTACTACGACCTTGACCTTTGATCTCTGACCTTGAAAACCAATAGGCTCTTTGTCTTCGCATGAATAAGTACCAAGTTTGACAGTCTTAGAACCAACGGTTTGGTCTGTATCCTGCACGCAATGTCGTTCCTACAAAGTAGTACTGTGACCTTGACGTTTGCCCTTGAAAACCAATATGCGTCTTTGTTTCGGCATAAGGAGTAAAGATACCAAGTTTGAGAGTCTAATCCCCAACGGTTTGGTCTGCATCCTGCCCGCAATGTCGTTCCAAGTAGTACTACGACCTTGACCTTTGACCCTGAAATAGGCATCTATGTCTGGGTTATGAGGAGTAAGTGTACCAAGTCTGACAATTTTAGCCCCAACGGTTTGGTCTGTATCCTGCCCACAAGGTTGGACAGACGCACAACGCCATACCATAATACGTAAAGTCAAAGACGGTGCATGAAAAGGGCATGTCCGCTGTAAAACTTATTCTGTGAATTTCAGTTACTGGGGCAATTCTATGAAACACAATCCAAATCCCTTTTAAAAAATATTTTGTATACGAACAAACGCTATTTCTACAAAAGATTGGATCGAGGATGTCCTCAAAATTCCAGAATTTTTCTCAATAATTAGTCTGATAGGGGTCTAGAATTGCTGTCGCAATTCCGACCAAAAAATAGGTCGAAGTCTATGGTAAGGACAAAATTCCTGGTGCAAAATGAAGGACTATCATATTGAATCAATGTATGAAATACGAAAGCCCAATCTCTTACAGTTTAAAAAAGGCTGTAACGAGATGGAATGTGTTGAAAAGTCAAAATCCAAGGTCAAGGCCACTAGGTCAAAAGTCAGGGTATCACATGGAAGCTCTGATCCTGCGGAATCTATATGTGAAATATGAAAGTCCTATCCGGTATAATTCAAACGATATAACCAACGTTACAGTTTTGGCTAGTTCAAGGTTTAAAGCCATCTTACCAAAGAAAAGCCGATTCTGTAAAATTCATATGTGAAATATGAAAGCCCTATCTCTCACCGTTCAAATGTCTATGCCAAAGGAGGACAACAAATTAGTTCTCCAGACTTGGTCTTAGTGAGCGCAAAATAACTCGACATAAAATAAGGACAAGTCGAGAGCACAAAATTCTGGAAAAGTCAAAATTTCTCACCGATAGGTATCAAAGCATGAAGTAGTAAATGAATATTTTGTATTCTTTTCGATCTCCAAGTTAGTAAAATTTAAAACGTGGAGGCACCCTTCTGACGCAACGCAAAGAAATTTAGACCTTTGCGCACAACCACCCAATGCACCGAGACATCTTTTTTATGTGACCATGTCTACCGTGGTCGGTTTTAACAGTCTCCTCCGTAAAACAGAACATTTACACCCACTAGCCGCCGGCGGAAGTCGATCCCGGCTCTATACGATTTTCTTATGCAAAATCTCAATACTACATGGGGCAGACTACAGAACAAGCATTACAACGAAAAAAAAAAACACAAAGATGCTTTTAGATAGTATACCATACAGCAATGAGTTCTAAGTAGAGACATAAGGATTGTTAACTAATATTCTGCCTTTCAACATGTTCAGTGATAATTCATCTTCATTTTCACTTCTTTCTCTACAAGCATATTTTCTTTTAGAGTTACAGGATACCTACCAATGGACACATGTGTCCACTGGTTTGTTAGTCATGGTAAAATTGTGGTACTGAGCACGAAATTTACCAACCCGATAGTCTACATGTATAGCAAAAGGTTAAAGTTAACCACTCGATAATTTTTGTAAATATTTTGAACAACTGGCCAGTAGGTATATTCAGTAAAGACAATTCAGTAACTTTGAATAACAATACAAATCCATCGGATGTCTCTTTCCTTAGATCTTAAGAATCAACTGAACCGCAGGGTATCATTCTGGCTAAATTTTGTCAAAATGTACATGATGCCTTTAAACATGCCAAAGCATTTGTAGGTATGCCCACACTCGGGGTTCATTCTGGGCTACATTTCATCAAATCTCCCCATCCTGAAGGAGATTCACAAATTCTGTGCATGTAAGCACAAAACTAGGCTTGCACTGGGAACTAGACCGGTCATGGGTCAATCAACTCGGTAAAAAAAAATTGTTAATACCTCACAATATACACATTAGGAATATAAACTATGACCAAACAAATCACTCAATCACACATGGTCTATTAGTTTATCAAGCTAAATATAAAACAACGCCATATTTAACATCATAAAGGTTTTCCGCCATAATCATCAACAACAACTTTGAGTCTTTTGGTAAAATATATATAATGCTCAACAACTTAAAAAATTCAAAGTTGCTTTGACAAACATGTTAGAAGACCTCACATTTTTTTATTTAACAAGTTGGACATGCACCTGTTCTTTGTTTGCATTTATAACAAAACCTCCGACAACTAAACAGTAAACTTATTTTCAATGGCTTCTTTCAAATGGCTACAATTTCTTCAAATATATCATAAAGAATATGGTCAGCATCAAAGCAAACAGTATAATAGAAGTTTAAGGATAAATGGATAAACAATTTGACCCAATTAAAACATTTTGGTAAAATTAATTAGCTTGTAAAATCTGAAATTCAACAAAGAAATTGCATCTTTGTGATAACAATTTTTCATAAGCAAATTCAAAAGAGCTCCTTCAATTTTAACAATTTACAAAATGTATATGGGAATAATCCTTGTAAGTGTTACTTTAAAAACCAAGGTCATGGTAAAAGTCACATAATCACTGGCTTTGATGACTACCCTAAGACTTCAATATACACCATATATGAAGTCTTCATCTCAAATCACTTTAGACTCAGGCCAAGGGAAGTTTATGATTAGAACAGATAAACGATTCAACAGATAGACCAAAATTGAATCTTTGATCTGAGAGCATATCGAAAATCTTAGTTATGAAAAATGCAAAAAATGAAGTCTTGATAGATACAACATTTTGTCACAATAATCATTCCTTGAGGTATTGCACTTTCATGCCATGGTTGATTTAAATACATTAAAGAAAAGAAATATTACGATAAATTTGTGAATTACAAATTATTAGTTCCGAGACAAACTTAAAAACAGTTGTAGTTTTTGTAAACATTGCAAATAAAGGTACATGTATACTGATTTGGTTCCAAGGTATGAAGGCTAAGCACCTAAGTAAAACATTGATTCAAAGACTGACAACTCAACAATATAAAACATAAAGTACTACCAGTCAGTATTTACTCCTGAACTGAATGATTATCATACACAGAAACCATTCTGATCATACTGCAGTGTAATAGCACAAGGAAATATAATGAGGCACTTGTATTTTGAAATATCATCATTACAAGACTGACAATCAACAGCAGAATTATTTTGCATATTTTCAATATCAAAATCTTCAGCAAAAAACCTTTAATATCAAAATGCCAGGAAAAAGGACAAAAAAAGAGAGAGATAATCATACATTAGAGCTTGCCAGGTGGATCAAAATGTGTAAACAGTATTAAATTGCAGGTAATTGTTATTTAGTACCAAAAAAAAAAAAAAAAAAAAAAAAAAAAACAGAATTAATACTAGAAAGCTGTGACCTGCTGACTAGTATCTGAGTTACACTACTACCACCAGTAAAACGGCATAACAACTCCTCTTCTGATAAATTTCTTTTCTGATATTTACTTTTTAGTCTGTAAACTTATAAATAATCATCTTTTTCCCACTGGAAGCAATTGTTTCTTCATTGTAAAATCTTGAACAAATCATGCCTGAGTAAAATTTGTACATAAAAATTTCATAAAGTTTTGAGGACCATTTCTTAAATAAAAAGCGATACAATTTTAAAATATGAATGATTTGGAAGTATTTAAGCATTTAAAAAGCCTCTTTCTCCTGGTCAGTTACTATTATGTATACCATACATTCTGTAATAAATACCCCTGGGGCATTACAATTTCCAGAAAGAGGGTGTTTAAGTAATAAAAATTCCCAATAATTTGGAGATAGATCCGAGAAAGTATAAGTGAAAGTAAACATTCCAGTTCTCCTAATGATTTTTACCTGACATTATTATTAAACAATGTGACTACATGATATGGATACATGTATAAATTTTTCTGTTGGACGACATTTCAGAAATAATGATTGTGAAATTATGAGGAGGAGTATTTTTTAATATGGTGCATCCAAGTATGGTGAATAACATTTCTTTTTGTAAAAAAAAAAAAAACAAAAAAAAAAAAACCCAAAACAAAACCAGGGTGGGGCACGTTTATTAGAAGGAGTAATTCAGGCTATAGCAAAGGTTGATATTAATGAAATATAGACAAACCAAACTCAATATCTTCCTGCTCTGTCCTTACTGACAGATAAATACTGCTGAAGTTTTGGCCTCTGGTACCGAATTAGAAGTACAAACTATCAGGCTGAGCATGCTCCATGTATATCATAAAATTTGTACTTTGTAGGAGCACTAATTTGTACTTGATATGCAAAAACATAAAGTAAATCTGAACAGCGATATCTCTCACTGTTCAACAAAAGGTGCCTATAAATGTGATTTATTTGTTTCTAGCTGTTTTCCCAATTTAAATCTGAGCACATTCATGCCATTCATGATTTTTTAATCAAAGCCTTATTTGTAACTTGATGAACATCATTAAATACCACAAATCTTAAAACTGATTTCATTTTAAAAAGGCACATCTACCACATGAACATATTTTGTTTTACATATTGTGCACTGTACTCTAATGCTTTTACTGTATGAGCATTTGAATCCTCTTCCATCAACCAGTTTTTCCACTTTCTCTTGGCCAGCAGCACAGCAGCTTTAATAATAAACATTGCCAAGCATTCAACTCAATACACATATTTCCATATTCAAGCATTCCCTCGTGATGGTCTGTACATGTTCATTACAACCTGTTCATTTTGCATCAATGTGACCATGTACTGAACAGGTAAATATGAACAATGAATAACTGAAAACATTCTCAGGTGTTACACAAAAAACCAAAACCTAGATGATACCACGTCTTTTCAAAGTCCATTCATTTCATGGCGTCTGATTCGATATCGCCAACATTAATGCGGTCTGGATCAGCAGCACAGGTAAATCCCAGAATGCTACTGTCCACCTTCATCATTTTGTTCTTTTTCTTCTTCCCTTTAGCTTTTTGGAAGTCTCCATCATTTGTTTGAATGCTTGGTTGACGAAAGTCTCTAGCAGGAGCTGGACCCCATATGCTATCCTGATAAAGTGAAATCAAATTACATACTTCAGCCAAATATAAACAAACTAGTTTACTAATTTTAGAGGTACTGATCAAACAAAGAATTCGAAAGGAAATTCCTTACACTGTGTATTTCACAAAACAGAGTACATTATGTTTCCAAATGTATCATTTGAACTTCAAATATTGAATTTTTACAAGAGACAACAAAACAGTGCTAGAATAGCCAACTTACAACTTCCTGTTGTTGCTGCTGTTTAGTTTTACTTCGACACTGAGATCGCTTCTCCAGGAATTGCTTGGCAAAATCCTGTGTTCCTTTTGACTCTCCAAGGTAAGACCTTACATAGTCATGTACCTGTAACATAGATATGACTTCATTTTTATTCTTCAGTTGCCTAAATTTGTCCCAATGAAATGAAGTCAACAAAAGTAGCTGTTCATTATAATTCATATTTGTAAAGTTTAAAACTTGCATCCAAGTATCTAAGCAATACATTAATTTGCCTAGTGAACTACAGTGATGCTCCATTTATCCAGACGCATTTGTTCCCGGACCATTTTTCCGGATAAACTTATTTTTCTGGATGACCGGATCATAGTACATTAGAAAAAATCTTATTTCTTGATGAAAGAAGGGGTGTATAAACAATAAAACACAAGTAAACAAACATTCCTTATAAGCGTTTAATTTGCATACAAAAAATATATATCTATCACGTATTTAATATATTAACATCTTTAGTACATTGTAGATTAATTTCAGCCAAACTTCTAAAACCAGCTTGATTTTCAACTCATTGTCCTCTATCTAGATGATGACAGCCACTTTTTTGTATACTGCACACTTGACTAATTTCACTTCTATTGCGATTGGAGTGTTTATGTAATGTCCTGCTGTGTTATACAAAATTAGCATTGAAAAGAATTTAAGGACAACACGATGTACCTGTTTTAAATATAAAAATTTTCTATCACTACAAAATACAGCAATAACTAAAAGTTAAAACTAATCTACAAAATAATGTAATGAGAACTGATCACTAAATAAAGATACGTTATAAATGATCAATCACTGATAGAAGAATGACGCTACCTAAAGTTTGGTTACAATTTAAAGCCCCAATATTTAATTAAAATATAAGCTGTGAAGTCGGCAATTCACTTTTATTTACTATCATTCAAATAACAGCAATCTTCATTTCTGGCGTGATCATGTATTGACTCATTAAAAAAGCAATCATCAATGACAGCTAACATGACGTTTGACTACACCCCAAGTGGTCAATTTTTAATTGTATAGGTAACAAGCAAATTCAGAGAATTGCAGTCCACCGCTTCGGGGGTTTTTATCAGTATAGGTGTAGTGATCTGTGACACAGAGTCATGTTGTGCATGCAGACACACATGCCAAATATGAAGGCCCTATGTCTGACCGTTAAAAAGTTACATTGAAATAGGTCAAAGGTCATGGTCAAGGTAAAACACACATGCCAAATATGAAGGCCTTACGTCTTATGGTTAAAAAGTTACACTGAAGTAGGTCAAAGGTCATGGTCAAATTAAAACACATTCTTGGCTGCAGTATGGCCAAGCATTTTAGCCTCAGTGTAATGTACAATTGAACATTTCTACAAGTACATATCTGATATACAAATCCGACATATCAAATACAGTTTTCAAATATCTAACACATGATCGGAGACAGGCATAAAATTATTTACCTCATAAGGAGATTCTACTTCCTTCAGAAAGGAGACAAATGTTGGAACTGAAATAAATATTTGCATATCAAAAGTCACAGAAAGTAAATACAAAGAGTACAATTTGACAAATATCATTTACTCCCATTTAAATTGCCATTACTATTTAAAAAAAATTCTAAGGTCTATTTAAAGTTCTAAGATTTGTTTAAAAGTTCAAAGTTCACCTTTTTAATTTGGGAAAAACAACCAACATGGTTCTTTTTAATAATTAATAACATTTCTTTTACAAGAAAATTAATCTTTAATGATTAGAATGTTATTCAAATTTCCATTTTTCTTCAATTACTATTACATTCACAAATGATGTATTTGAAATGTAAAACACAGAGTTCACTGATGCAATGTCACTATGGCAACAACAACAAAGTACTATAATGGACATTTACTGGTACTGACTCCTCGAAACAAAAGACGAAACAAGGAGTCATTAAGGAATAGGAGTTTCCTATTTGGCTGGCCATGTTACCAATGCCATTAGATGTAACAATTATTTCAATACAGGAAAATACTTCAATGGATGACATACTAATCAGAAGATCCTATAGTCCAATTCTGTTTTTTACTCTAGGCATGAAAAATATCACTATTGAAATTTATAACCTGTGTATGTATGTATTTTCTATTGGGATTCAAGACCAATAATTGATCAAGACACAGAAGGCACTATATGTGCAACCTTCAAAAGTATTGGAACTTTGAGCAACTAAATACTTTTAACTAAAAAAGTCAATTTTAACATGGGTGAATATGTGTAAAGCAAACATGAATTCTAATTAAGAGAGACATCAATAAAGAGTTGAATATAGAGCTTACTATCAACGCTGGTGTTCATATTCTTAAGGACTTTCTCACACCACTGTGTAAAATCATCCACCGGGATACTTGACTGAAATAGCCTCTGAACAGCTTCCTGTTAAAGTAAAAAGTTCTAATTCAATTCCAGTGAACTTTTGCAACACATTATTTAATATACATTTTGTTAAAACAAACCTTACATAAACTATAGAGAAGTCACATAAGGTATTCAAACTTCAATCTAAAACCACTGTATCAAAAACAGATTAAACTGATTTTAAAAATCTTCAAATAATCTAGTTTTATTTTCAAAAGATATCAATGTTTTTAGAAACTTATTGAATCAACTACTCTTTATTAACAGAACAAAACATCCTTTGAGAATAACTTCATCATAAACAAAATTCAGAGAATTATATGAACATATTCATATGTAAATGACCTCCTCTTTTTTGGACTTGGATGGTTTGTTCTTGTTAGGCTGGGTTACAGGTGTTGTTTTTTGAGGAGGTCCCTTCAGGGTGGGGAATTCACCACTGGTCTGGTTACTAGAATAATAAATAAGTATCATATGGCACAGGGCATATACAAAAAATTCATGATCTTTCTTTGGACGAAAATTAAGTAGTCCTTACTTCAATAAATTACAAATAAAATACACAGTGAAAATACTTAGAGCCAACTACAAAAAGCATTCTACATTTAACTTTAATATCTTATAATATAAAGACTTGCTTGGTCATTAAAATCCCAAACATACTTAGTCTTTGGTGCTGCTCGTTTTGATGATATAATGGCATCGTCCCAGAAGCCCAAAGATCCTGAAGCATTTGCCGAGTCAGTGATGATTGCATTGGATTGTTGTCGTGTGGCATTGCCCCATGCCCCCTCACTGGCCCAATGGGCCACAGATGATACATTGCTGCCTCCCCATGCAGTGGCTGCTCCTAATGTTAAATTTTGCTGCAAACAATATTTATATCAGCAAATCAGATTCAGTATCCAAACCTCAAGATCATTCAAATTTAAAAGCAAAAGATACATTTGATCATTTCAGTTTTATTTCCGTGTATCATTTACTATTAAAATGTTTAAAGTAATTCTAAATCAATGAATTTAATCAAACATATATCAGAAAGTTTTTTATATATAATTCATATTATACACCTTGTTTTCAAATTATTGCTTAATATTTGTCTTAATTAATAAATGCTTATGTTTAAAGAGACAGACATCTAAGAATCTGCAATGAATCATTATTAACCTTGGTCATGTTTATTACGGCACATGCCAACTTTCATAAATAAAACAAAAAATAACGTATCTATCTACCCTAAGTTCATTTGAGAAGTTCAGAATCTGAGAACCAGGTATATTTTTAAATTGTATATATATATATCCATTCATTGTGAAATTTCTCAACAAACCTACATCTGTTATGAACAGTATCATATTATATATGTATCAAATGAATTCATTCCAGACATGTTTCTTGGTGTATTTCTGTAAATTTAATCATGGAGATACGTAGTTGAATACCTCGTTCACAATGAAGTACTAAGGATTCTAAGAGCCTAATCCCAGTTGTCCTATTAAGATCGGCATTTTTTCTTTTATTGTCTGTTTAAAGTGTCGGTCTCGATGTTGAAGCCTCTCCTTCATTAAACGCAATGACATGCATGCGGACAAGATATATTGTGATGGGAGCTCGTTGACCCAAATATATATATAAAAGGGGGCTAAGGTTATACAAGGGTTGCATTCATATATGGTATTATCCGTCCTGCACCCTCTACTGAAAATGCCACATATGTGATCATTTACTCGCCACTATTTATTCTCCCCAAGCGCATACTAACATGCGAAGTAAACCAAACAGAAATCTGGAAATCGTGATCAGTGAACCGATCCGACCTTCTGAATTATCGGATACCGCAAATTTAGATACACTTTACAGCACTAGTGAATCATAATACACCTTTTTACACATATAGATTCTTTTACTTATCCTTTAGCTAAACAATCAACATTTATTATAAATGAAGCTGGGCTCTATCTATATAAAGAGAAAACTACCTTAGCCTGGGTTGTTTTCTGCTGTTGTTTTCTCTGCCTCTCTTTCTCTAGCTGCCTTGCTTGCTCTTCTTGGATCTCTATCAAAGACTTCATACCACTGTGACTAGGCAGTCTAGAATTAGAATTAACATATTATACAATGCCTTTCTTTGATATTTAAATCATAAGTTTCTACAGTGTCATGAACTGGTTGTTGGTTTATGTCCAGCTGGTGAAACTAATCTCTTATGCAGTAATGACATTATCCTGATGCCCAGCAATTTCCACCAATAATGGACCCATCCAGGGCAACACAAAATTTTTTATGGACCATCCTTGACAGAAAAGGATCTCTATGTACCCATCCTAAGTAGTAAAGGATTTTTTGGACCAATCTTAGGCAGTGAAGGATCTCCACGGACCCATCCTAGGCAGTGAAGGATCTTCATGGACCTATCCAAGGCAGTGAAGAACCTTTATGGACCAATCTTAGGCAGTGAAAAATTTTCTGAACACATCATAGACAGTAAAAGATCTTTTATTGACCCATCCCAGACAGTGAAACATCTTAATGAGCCCACCAGAGACAGTGAAGGATATCTATGGACTCATCCTAGGTAGTAAAGGATCTATTACACTAATATCTTTTATACCAATAAACCTCAAATTTCATAGTTTCTTTTGAATAACAGAACACTGATGGTTGAAGGTTGAGATCAAGCCAAAGACTTCTTAGCCTGGAGTCAAGCATACTAACTACTAAGCTCTGCAATTTCCAATGGTAAGAAAACAACATGGTGACTATACAATATAATTAAAACGTTGTCACTTCTACTGAGATTAAAAACGCATTTATCAAATTAAACATAAATTGTAATATCTATTTACAGCTGATAAGATCCATTAACTATATGCAAACATTTATAACATGGATATACAATGTTTAGGAAGATGATGTGCAGGAATTGTCACAAAACATAACTTGTCATTACTACAATAAACTTACAAGGGCGTTAAACGAAAGTCTTTTTGTGTTACTTGGGAAAAGAGAGTGCGAGAGGAAACCTAAGCTTTCTATCGATAAAAAAAAAAAATCAACAAGAAATCGGTAAAGGCGATATGGCTGGATTGCAAAGCAAATTTGAACCAAGGTCAAGGTCAGAAGTAATGGTATTAATTGAAAGTACTAGTTATAAAGAACCTATGTGTGAAGTATCAAAGCCCCATCCCTATTGATTGGAAAAGATATAACCAAAGTTTCTTAAAAGTAGGTCAAAGTCCAAGGCCAAGTCATGGTATCAATTGAAAGCACTTGTCATATATAGCCAAAGTTAAAGTTTCTTAAAAGTAGGTCAAAGTCCAAGGTCAAGGTAATTAGGTCAAAAGTCATAATATAATTTGAAAGCTCTGGCCATAAGGAATCTTGTGTGAAGTTTTATGTTTATACCCCTCTTACTTGCAGAAATTTTGCTTCAACCAGAAACTTTAACCAAATTGTTGACAGACCGACGGACAGACAGAAGAAAATCGCCATTCTATAGACTGGAATTGCTTTGCAATGCGGCCAATAAAATCCAAAAAACATTGAAAACAAGTGTAGGTAGTCATTCCTCATTTATAAATTGTATCTTTATGATTATAAAACACTTATTTAGCTATTGTTCATGTGATTGTTGTTTTACATAAAATTAAGTTTATTTCACTCAAACTGTAACAGCATCTGACCGATGCCTGAAAATATCTAACTAAAGCAAAAGCCCTACATGTAACTCTGTTAATAAAAATAAATAGACTTAAGGTCAATATCTCTATCAATAACAAACAAAACGATCAGAATCTGGAAACTCTTGAAATCTGTCCTACCATAATAAAAGTTAGTCAAACCAAGTATATACTTGACCTGTATCTACTTAAACTACATATTATCATACTTCACTCTAATGTGCATACTAATCACTGAGAAAATGGTATGAAACCAAATTATGATGGAAATTTATTTCATTTCACTGCAGTATCATAAGGAATACATGTATCTGTTGCCACTCTCAGTTATATTTTAATGCAAGTTCTGATTTGAAGTTGTTTCAAAATGACATAAACAATTACCCTCCACAACAAAATACATATGACCTGAACAACATGAAAGATACTAAAGTAGACAAAATGCAATCCAAGAAACCTTATTTCAACCTTGAGACCTGCACTTTTAAAGAAATGAACCTTTAGTAACTTACAAATATTTCTATCCTCTTCAAATTGATAGAAAGAGTAGTGAAGCACAACACCTTAGCTCATTTTCAACATAGTAAAATATTTTCTTATTTTGATTCTATTAAGACAAGGTTAGGTGACAGTTACTACTACAGTAGATGGGATATATTTAGTAGCTGTATTTTCATAGATAATGAACGAAATGGCAAGGGGATGTTTCAAAAGTACACAACATAACTATATCATCCATTCCAGTATACTACCTTATGGCATCAAGTGGTCTAGAGTAAAATGTGAGTATTTTATCAATACATGCAGAAATAAATTCAATCCATGAAATTATACCGTACTGGTGGCACTGCTGTACATGTTATTCATCCCGTATTTTTGCAATTTCATGAAAGATATCGAGTTGTTTTTACAACCCATAACTGCGAATTTCTAACACTGACTGATCTCAAAAACACATATCAGAGTGCAGAACTGCACTTTTCACAGGATTTGTGCATTTACTCAACCCAATCAGACACTTCAAAAGCAAGATTCCATAAATAATTTATCAAAGGAATGTTTTTGTGAAATAAATAATAAACATAGTTGTCTTCTAATGCTTTTGTATGAATCATCAATCTTTCAGTACTCTAGTACTCTATTTATCAAAGGTATTAAAAATCACTTGACATCCTTTAAATAGAAGGAAACAATTATGCCAAGTGTTAGGTTTCAGAAATTTCTCTTTCCACTTATTTTCAAACTGGAGCACAGATTAATGATGATTTACTCTACTCACACTTGACTGGACCACGTTTTCTGTTGCTGTTGTTGTTGGTGCAAGGCTAGGGCATGTTGCCTATCTGCCTCAATTTTTCTCTGTATCTGGTGAAGGAAAGTCCATATATTGAACACTTGCACTTATACTGTTTTAATGCATATATATTTTAGTGGAATTCATGCACTTGTTCGGGTTGATTGATTGAGCATTGTTTTACGTCACTCCATGATTATTTCACCTATATGGTGATGGCATCTGCCTGACCCATTGCATACAAATTTAGACCTTTGCAACTGACCTACCCCAAGCGGTGAGGGCTCTTTTACATGCCACACCTACCGTGACATGGAACCTTGATTTTTACTGTCTCATCTGAAAGACAGAACAATGGTGCACCCAGGGCAGGAATCGAACCTGGGACCTCTCGATGACAAGCCGAACACCTTATCCACTAGGCCACACCGGCTCCACTTATTCAGGCCTCCACTTATACAAATTCTTAAAAAAAATTCATAAAAGATCGGTCATATGTCACGCTATTTCATTACTATGCTAATATATCACAAATCTCATCCACACTTTGTACTGAAATATGGTGTCAATAAAGTAAGTACACTTTATTGGTTGTGGTGTGCCATATTAGCCCTTTAATTACAATTTGTAAAATGCAAAATTTAAACATCATTTTTTCAAATTTTTTCCTGTCCAATTTCAAATGTTATTCATATCAAACAATTTCATGAAAAATACCAAAGTCCTTCTCTTGCACTTACTTCAACATTAATCCTTATATTGATTAGACTACAGTATACCCTCACTAAAAAAATTGCTAGAATCGGGACATTATTTCTGAAATAAGCTTTCCTGACATTTTTTCACTTGTACCTCAAATATTTAAACAGTTACCCTATTTTTGCTGGAATTAGATCACTTTGTCTGAAATTAGTCTTCCACAAGTTTCTGGATTGTTTTCCCCCTTAGAGTTACAGTACGTGCACTTGGCACATAGAATATGCAAACAGAATTATCCTTGTTTAAGGATCAAAAGTTCAGAGGTCAAACTCACAAAACTTCGCTTCATTAAAACCTTTTCTGAATTCCCTTTTTATCCTAGACGTTTGTTACAACTGTCACCCATACACAAGGGTGTGTGATGAACTTGACCCAACAAGGGTGCGTGATAAATTTGACCTATCAAAAAGATATATATCCAGTAACATTAGCCTATGACTAAATTTGTTGTACAACTCTGTTGTCACAGGGGTATTTGTACCATTATAACATGCTTGTTTAGCCTGTAAATAATACTTAGATATTGTTACCTCCTCTTGCTGCATCCTCTCTCGTTCTTCCTGAAGTTGTATTTCTACTAAAGACTTAGTTTTCTGTGGTGACACCTGTACTGGTTGACTTCCCCACTGTGCATGAGAAGGAAGCTACAATATAATTTATATAATCAACTATACAATCTTAATAACAGTAATACAATACTGTATTATAATCAAAGGACTCAAAAGTCCTGAGAGTCGGCTTTGCTGATTTTAAGTATGTAAATAAATCATTTTACCATTTTAGTGGCGGATTCAGGATTTCAGGAAAATGGGGGTGGGAGGGCAAAAATTAGGTCTTTGTTGCAACTACATCGTCATTATACCTATGTACAAAATGCTACAAAATGCTATTAAAATTTGCTCTCTTCATACTATCTTACGGCAAAGAGTTTGCAATTGCTTGTATCCGAAATGAACGTGCAATCGACAACTTCATGGCAACAAGTTTTACTGCATTGTTGTCACGAGTCGAAGCTGAGCCAAGGAACAACATTCCTTCAAGTGGGACATTAAATAACCATCTTATTCACGATTCTCATAATGTTTTAACATCATTTATATTTAGAAACATACAACATTTACCTAAATATTTATATTACATTTTCATTATCAGAGGAGATGCGGGAAGATCGATCTTTAAATTTGTCATGTATGTGAAAAAGAACTGAAGTTCCAGAACATGTTGGGGAAAACTTTAATTGAAATATCTCGATAAAAACAAGCGATACAAGATCAAGACAAATGCTTTGTCCGGAGAATTACACAATCGAGTACATCCGACGGTGTCGGTGGTAAACACATCGTAAAGTAGTCACAACTACATATTATTACGCGAAATTTGAAAACATTATTACAACTCCTTTTTCGAATTATTGAAACTAGTTTATGTTTAGCTTAAATTAACTGAGCTAAAGGTGCATTGTGCTGATCAAGAATTTTTAAGACAACATCAGTAATTTTTCGGCACTTTATTTTTCAGCGGCGTAGTAAGCTCTATATCGGTAGTGAAAGTTATAAACCCTGAAAAGAAAGTGATTGCAATGAGTGCGGCTTCACCGAAGCCGACTCAAAAACCATTTGATCTGTTGTGGTCTCAATGAAAAGAAGAGCAACGCCTAGCATGGCATCGCTTAGTTTGAAGGGATGAAATTTGCAAGTATGGAAACATTCCCCCTTTGCCAACAATTCTGTGAAATATTATTCAAATCTGTGCAATGGGTAAAAAGTTACAGACCAGACGAAGATTTATCCACCATATGCACTGTGACTTTAACATTGCAAATATGACCTTTGAATTGAGGTCATGACACAATCTTGGGTCCTAGGCAACAATTCTGTAAAATATTACTTAAATTCATGTAATGAGTAAAAAGTTATGACCAAGACAAAGATTTACCCATCATATGCAGTGTGACCTTGACCTTGCATTTATGATCATGAGCCATGGTCAAGACACATCTTTAGGTCCTGGGCAACAATTCTGTGAAATATTATTAAAATTTATGTTAGGGGGGAAAGAGTTATGGCCAAGACTAAGATTTACCCATCATATGCAGTGTGATTTGATTCAAGGTCATAACACACCCTTGGGTCCTGTGCAACAATTCTGTGAAATAGTATTCAAAGCCATGCAAGGTATAAAAAGTGTAAGTGTGCAAAATTTATAAGTTCTAGCATAAACAGTTTGGTCTGTGCCTTGTTTACAAGTTGCATTCTAAAATATTTGCTATTTTTGTCCCCAAAATGACTTTGACTTTTGTCCTTGATATTGAATATCAATAGGGTCTATCCTCATGCCGTGAGAAATAAGTGCACCAAGTTTGAAAGTCCTTCTAAAGCTAAACAGTATGATTTGTATTGTGTTAACAAGGTGTGGACAGACTCACAACGCCAGGGGGAAACTTTGTAAGAAAATCCGCCATTTTTAAAAAAAGCTGATTGAAATCTCGTATCGGCGAGAATTTACAAGTGTCGCTAAGGAGACAGGTAAACAAAACAAGGGACTGTGTCAAAAGTTGCTTAATACGGTACAAATTTTGCGATAGGGACTGTATAATCATGGTCGTTTGTCGCATAAGACAGGGAGTTGCTTAAAACAGTAAAAAAAATATAGCATGTTTTGTTGGGCGGGATCAAATATGGTCACATAAGACAGGGAGTCGTTTGATTCAGGGAGTCGCTAAGGCAGTCTAGACTGTAAAAGAAAAAATCTTCCCTAATTAAATTATGGTACTACTTATGGCAATTTGAGCTTGCATCTTCTTGTGTGTCAAGTGTGTCATGGGGCTTAAATGCTGTCACATGAATACATTCCAAAACTTGAGAGCTATGTTATATGGGTCAAGATATATATTGATGGAGATCTGAAGTTTTTAATTCACTAAACTTACAGAATTCTGAATACACAAGTGTCTGAAAAAGGTTCTGGTATTCTTGCAATGAATTTCTTATTTATAAAGGAAACAATACATGAAAAAAAACCCTGTTTTCTATTGAGCTTTTCTCTATTACTGCAAGACTGATGTTTTCTTTGGCAAATGAAAACTTATCCCCTAAAATTTCTTACATAAAAATATTAAAATAATTGTCTCTGATGTCAGTTTGCAGGAACAGTTATGATTTTGCCAACCAAGTCCCACAGTAATAGTGAAAGGATTTATGGTCATTTTTTTTTTCTAATCCTGTATGAAATTATTGAACATAAATGTATAAGCTTAAAAAAAATTTGTATTAATTCCATGGCTGTATCATCTTAAAAATAATTCACTCACCATATGAGCAAGGAGAAAATTTTTATCATCCACAGTGAGAACTGCTAATCTTGAGCCAACTTTAAGTTCATATCCTGTGTATTATCAATACAGTAGGAGTGATTATCATAACAAACCTAACTAATGTATTATTCATGATCACCATTGTTCATTATCTAGTTGGTTTTTTTAAATAACGCCAACCTGCATATTAGACAATTGCTCCTGTTGTAATCTTCTCAGTGCTTCCTGTTGCTGACGATGTTGTTCTTGCTGTTTCTGCAACTCCTAACAATAAAAAAACATTTGATTAAAAAAGAACAGAGAAAAGACATATTCATCCCGACTACATGTAAATATCAAAAACATACATAGATCATAAACTGATTCACACACACTCATGTGGCCATCACAATGCAATCATTACACAGAATTTGTTACTTTACTCTGACACAAAGTCATGTTTTGACTACTCCAAATAAAGAAAACTCTGAAAAACAAAATGATTTTACTTTTGCACAAAAAGAACCAAATCGATTATTTTCAACACAGGAATTGAGAGTCGAAACTATTCCTTTCCAAATTCTTCCTTCTGACATCCTTCCTGTTTCACATATGACATTTACCTGTCTCTGTAACATTTCTTGTCTTTGTCTTTCTTCTTCTTCCAATTGTCTCTGAGCTTCTTGCTGTCGAGACAGCTCTTGTTGTCTCAACAACTCCTGTTGTCTCAATTCTTCCTGTTTTCTGTGTTCTTCTTGTCTTCTAAAATGATAAAGTTTTTCATTAGAAGGCAAATATACAATCAAGAGCACCGCCTAACATGGTTTAATACGCCCGTTGCTTACTTTGGATGGGATCAATGCGAACATATAATTTCATCACCCCCAAACTTAGGTCTCTTTGGTAATATTTTTATGAGATATTGAAATCCAAAAAGAGGGTAATCATTGAATTCTATTAAAGCAGTGAAAAATAACCCAACATTATTATATTATTATCATTATTATATTATATCATATTACTTCTATTATCTTAGCATTCTGCATGAGTTTCATGGAAAACAGCTGATGTTTATCTCATCATAGTAAAAATTGATTGATTTTTGTTTTACGTCACACTACGAATATTTCACGTATATGGTGATGGCATCTGCCTGATGCGGGGCATACAAATTTTGACCTTTGCAACGGACCCACCCGTAGCAGTGAGGGATCTTTAACGTGCCATTCATACCACGACACGGGGCCTCGGTTTTTACTGTCTCATCCGAAAGACAGGACACCAGCATGACCAGAGCGGGACTCGAATCCCGGCCTCCCGATCAGGAGTCCGACGCGATACCACTAGGCCACGCCGGCTTCATAGTATAAATAAAATCAAAGTTTCACAACTCTGTAATGACATAACAGAATTTGCTCATAATCAAAAGGCAACTTTCGCTACCCTGTTTAAGCATTCTGAATGGGTTTCATAAAAGGCCGCTGACGTTTGCTAAAAATATCATCATGAAAATAAAATCCAAGTCCCAAAACTCTAAATGACAAAACAGAATTTCCTCAAAATCGAAAGGCAGCTTCCATTACCCTATTTAAGCACTGCGTATCAGTTTCATGAAAAGCAGCTGATGTTTACTTAAGTTACTGCGTTCCATAGTATCTTATCATAGCAAAAATAAAATCCAAGTCCAATAACTCTGTATCAAGAAAACGGAAATTGCTCAAAATAAAAAGGCGGCTTCCGCTACCCTATTTAAGCATTTTGTATGAGTTTCATGGCAAACAGCTGACGTTTACTAAAGTAATTCCTTTCCATAGCGGACAGATAGACGGACATCACCATACTATAATACGTCCCGTCTTTCCATGGGCGTATAAAAAATTAACATCAAACCTCATTAACTAGAATGTAACACTCCATGGAAATATTCCAAGAGAGTTTACAGAGAGAACCAAGACAGATAACAAAGTGGTCACTAAATGTAACTAAGCACCACTTTCTAACAATGAAACAAGATACAGATAAGTATTGTTGGTTGTCTCTACTTGGTTGGTAGTGAGGTATGACATGACAATAGAAGCAGACAGATGGATCAACATGTACAAATGACGATTCAGACAAAAGGACAGTATTTTTTTCTGCATCATTTACAGTGACTGAGTGAGATATAAAAATGGAAAATAATCAGTGCTCATCAACCATTCAACACATTTCATATGAAATTGTGCTTCACATCCGGTATGTACTGAAAAGGTTTAATAAATACATTACAATATTTTGTTAATATTAGTATTATTATTGTTATTGTATCACAAACCTTTTTTCTTCTAATTCTTTTCTAATCTGCTCATCCTTTCTTCTTCTCTCTTCTTCCCTCTGCTTTTCTTCCCTTTTTCTTCTGTGTTCTTCTTCTAATCTTCTTCTTGCTTCCTCTTCTTGCCTGCGTGCTTCCTCTAATTTCTTTAATTAAATACATCCTAAATTCATACTTAGACATTGCAACATTAAATGGAGGACTGTTGAAGACTTACTTCAG
Source organism: Pteria penguin (assembly GCA_035048485.1). Taxonomy (NCBI): domain Eukaryota; kingdom Metazoa; phylum Mollusca; class Bivalvia; order Pterioida; family Pteriidae; genus Pteria; species Pteria penguin. Next base: position 39,619,397 of record CM068582.1, on the reverse strand, counting down.
TTAAAGTAAGTTGATCCTAGTTTTCAATGTTAAATGTCAAACACAGCCAACTGCTGTTCTAAAACAGTTTCAGTAAAACAGACATGTGAATTACATAAATAATAGACTTTGTTTTGCAAATAACTAATCCATTAATCTTACTTTTTTAAATCACTTATGATATAAAATTGATTTTAGTTGTTTCCATAGATTTACATGTGAACAATTTTAAAATTTTGAATAATTTCATGCATGCGGTACTAAAATGTATGTGTATTGTCTGTTTTAATCATTCATGGCAGGTATGGCTAGCCAAACAGTGTATACTCATTCCTCCTGAGCAACAGTACATACTCATTCCTCCCAGGCAACAGTACATACTCATTCCTCCCAGCAGGGAGTAAGATTAACTCAAAACCCTTGGTAGCCACCTGGGCCCCTAACTTCAGAAGATTTAGTAGCCCAGCCAAAATTTTAGTAGCCCAACTTTTTTCGTCAATAATAATGTATCAAAATAAAATCATAAAAAGAATAAAATTGTTTGATTATTTTATTCTGACAAATAGATCAATAAACATATCTTTATTTCATTTAGACAAATAGACATATTCAAAATTTCTTTCTTATATTTTAATTAGACATATAGATTTATTCAAAATTCCAATTCTCTTTCTAACTCCCTCAATGCTTGCACAACATGACTCTCTTTCTCTGTTTCTTCATCACTTTCACTTTCACTCTCTTCCTGGACCTGAATATCTTCTTTCTCATCATGAGGTTCCTCATTCTCACTCCTATGCTCCTCCAGAGTCCCCCACTCCTCCCTTTCATCATGTTCCCTTTCCTCCTCTTGAGTCCCATTCCCTTCTTTCTCCTCCGTTTGGCTTTCTTCTCTAGTTACATCATTCTTTTTCTGTTCACTCCTTGCAGCTATCAATCGACTACTCTCAAACTTTGGCCTCCTTGCTCTTATTCCCGTAAGATTCCAATGATGAATTGCCTCTGATAATACGATCTCTGTGTAAGAGACGCTTCATTCTGCCTTTATTTTATATGAAAACAAAAGCTTTTTGCCGACGGAGATTTTCGATCCGGAATAAACTAAAGTAAAGAACCGATACATTCGGATATTTTCAGTCGCCACTTGGGCGAGCACGTAGTGAATTTACGATTGCCCAGCGCCAATTTTAGTCGCAAATGCGACTGGGCGAGTGCTAATCTTACTCCCTGCCTCCCAGGCAACAGTATATACTCATTCCTCCTGAGCAACTGTATATACTCATTCCTCCTTAGGAACAGTTTCCAAACAGTATATCCTCATTCCTCCTGAGCACCTGGCCTCATTTTTCATTTCCCAGAATTCTAAATATCAACCATATGGTGTTGTTCCATGTAGGACCAGTTACCTTCATTTTTAACATCTATGTCACAATCAACATAATTTCACCTAAAGTGATATTTTAAATGTCGATATCAAACAGGGAAGGAAATGAAAATACTTGAGTAAATTATTGATTTTCAGTAGGCAAACTAGCATCCTGCCCTTAATATACAAACCTGGGGCAAAACACTTCTCATCAGAAACATAAACATATCATAATTCCAACAAATCATCTTATTTCACTCTGCAAATCAGGCCCTCATAAAATTTATATACTTGGTCCTCAAATCTTGAATTGCACATATGTTGTTTTCATTAGAGGTGTGTGATATTACCAGTATATTCGTATACTGCAATATTTCCCATGGCGATAATATATAGTGATATCAACACCAGACACCGGTATATATCTTACATATGAGAATAAGTCACTAAACTCCATATTAAACTAAACTAAACACATTTGAAATCTCATAAATCAATTTGTAGACTATCACATGATACAAACTGAGAAGACTAAATTATGAAACTGGATATGGTAAAGCATATATTTACCTGATGACAAATAGTGTTAATGATTTTGAAACACTGCAAATTTTATGCAATTTAAAGAACAAAATTCTAAATGTCAAAGGTGGTTGTGTTGTGTCAAATTAATTGTCAAAAGCCTAATATTGTCAGACTGACAAGTAGCGTCAGTCACTGTCAGACTTAGGAAACAATCATCATGATATTTTGAATGTCAGTTTGAATATATCTGATCATGAATTAACTCTCGTCATTTTCTTTCATTTTGCAAGGAGAAAATACTCTTATTTTATTTGTAGCTCTATTTGTTATGTGAACCAAAGTTAATTATATATCCATAATAAATTGTTACTTTCTATCAAATTCAATGAAACTTGCCTTGGTTTCTTTTTGTAATGGTGCATATGTGCAAAACAATGCAATATTCAAATGAAATATATCACAATATGGTTTTCACTCACAATACCCAACCCTATTTATTATACCTTTAATTCTAATATCTTCTGTCTTTCTAATTCTTCTTTCTGCCGTTCCATTTCTGCCTTCTGTTTTTGAATTTCAGCTTGTTGCTTTCGTAATTCTTGTTGTTGTTTCATGAATTCCTCTTGTCTCTTTTTTTCTTCTTCCTCTTGTTGAAGACGTAGAAAACTTGCATTTTCTTTATCCTGTTAAAAATGAATACAGAATCCATTTTCTTCTTAATACCAAACAGTATACAAACATTTTCAATATACAAGAGGCCCACGGGCCTTATAGGTCACCTGAGTATTGTGTAACAACTTTCAAATAACTTTGGTTCGTGTCTTAAACCAGAGGTCATGAAATTCACAATGCACAATTTTGAAAGAGGCACTATTGCTTATCATTATTTATTTATAAACTTAGCATGCTTACTCTATTTACTTAATACCCAGAGAATGATTGGAGTATAAACAAAGAGAAAATGCATTTCCACTTTATAACCAGTTTTGTACCTCACCTTGGTGTAGTGGTTAAGCGCTTGGCTTGCGGCGCTGACGATCCGGGTTCAATTCCCGGGTTGCGCCACTATGTTTAAGAGGTTGGTAACCTCCTGCTTCCATGTCGCGATATAACTGAAATATTGTTGAAAGCGACGTAAAACACCAATCAACCAACCAACCAACCAACAAAAGAACCACTGACCCTGGGGCCATTTATTTGGGGGGGGGGGGGGGGGGTTACCTTTTTTCATCATATATACTTGGAACCCAGGAGCAAAGGAAAATATATTCAAAGAATTAATGTATTTTCACTATATAATCAATAAAGCCCCACCCTAACACCATAATACTGACCCTGGGACCATAAAATTCACAATTTTGGTAGAGGCACCCTTGCTCATCATAACTATGTGCTTTGATAGAAGCAGAGAAGAAGATTTTCAAAGAATGTATGCATTTTCACTATATAATCAATAGGGCCCCACCCTAACATCAGAACCCTTAACCCTGGGGCCATAAAATTCACAATTTTGGTAGAGGCACTCTTGCTTATCATAACTATGTACTTAGTTGGTTTATTTAATACCCAGGAGCAGAGAAGAGGATTTTCAAAGAAATAATGCATTTTCACTATATAATCCATATAGGGCCCCGCTCTAACACCAGAACCCCTGACCCTGGGGCCATAAAATTCACAATTTTGGTAGAGGCACTCTTGCTCATCATAACTATGTACTTTATTTGTTTATTTAATACCTAAGAGCATAGAAGAAGATTTTCAAAGAAATAATGCATTTTCACTATATAATCAATAGAGAGCCCCACCCTAACACCAGAACCCCTGACCCTGTGGCCATACAATTCACAATTTTAGTAGAGGCACTCTTGCTCATCATAACTATGTACTTAGTTAGTTTATTTAATACCCAGGAGCAGAGAAGAAGATTTTCAAAGAAATAAGGCATTTTCACTATATACATTTTTAGCCCCGCCCTAGCACTAGAACCCCTGTCCCTGGGGCCATGAATTTCACAATTTTGGTAGAGGGCTCAATGCTGAATACAGTCATGTCAACAGTTTGGCTGCTATGTGTCCAGGAGTAAAGAAGAAGATTTTGAAAGATTGCATTAATTTTAGTTGTTTTGGCCCCACCCCTCAGCCCCTGGGGGAGCAGGCACCATGAAATTCACAATTTTTGTTCCCCTTCAGCCATAGATGCTTTATGCCAAATTTGGTTAAAATTGGTTCAGTGGTTGCAGAGAAGAAGCTGAAAATGTTCAAATGTTAATACACGACGCACGACGAACGACGACGGACGAAAACAGATAGCAATAGGTCACCTGAGTTTACTCAGGTGACCTCAAAATAGCGGAAGTGACTCAATTAAGTTGAAATAAATTGGCCACATCACACAAAAATCAAAGGAATCAAAGACAAAAAATTTGCCTCAGCAATCAGACCTCAGAACTCTGTAGACAAATTTGGTGAATTATATTTTATTGGCATTAGGTACTTATCGGTCTTTTTTGTGCAAATCATGAATATCTTGAGTACATAAAATAAAGTACACAATCTATAACATTACACATATAATCATGTATAGATGGTTCAAAATTATAGCCATGACTAACTAGTCAATCCTTCTCACTTACACATCAACTACATCCCACTTCAAAAATCAGTTGGAACATCCCTCTCTCTCTCTTTTTTTAGATAAAGTTCTTTCTCTTTTTTTTTTCCTTAATTAAGTGGAAGACATCTCCCTTCCCCATACTGGGACAGCAACAGTTAACTCTAGTTCAATTTACAATGCCAATGGCCATTTAAATATCTTTGCAATGAGCATTAAAATATTAAGAACCCCTAAGTACATTTACTGTCATGGTACATACCTTCCTAGCTTTTTCTATTTCTGCCTCAAGTTCTGAAGCTGATATCACAGACTTTGGATCAAGGTCCCACACACTAGCGGGTTGAGAACCTGTGTATTCAAACACAATATTTCTAAAAATCTTCAAACTCACATTTTTTAAGACATCACTGTGGAGAATGAAAACTGTTTCAATTTCATAAGAGTTGCACTCCATTCAACTTTTGATCACAGCTTAGTAAACTTAAATGTGTAAGTATCTGATGCACAGGTAGATCAGCAAAAAGTATACAACAATTTTTTTCATTATGTTAATGTTCAGTAATAGGGTTAACAAGTCTCTTGCAGAATTCTGTCATGGTTCTTCATTTAGTCAATCAATTAAACTGTTTCCGGGCAGTAAGAAGTTGCTTGCTACTACAAAAAATCATCATAAATTCATTAAGTGATCAAAAGTTAATTGCTTTAGCAGTTTAACAAGCATGAAACATATTTACACCTATTAAAGTTTCTTGAAATGCAAACTGGTCATTCACCATACAAGTAAGTATTTCGATTTTCTGTAAATCTCATCTAAACTTTGACAAAGAAGTTTGTGTTTCATTGTTATTTCCGAAAAAAGCCTGTATTTTCATATTTGTATTCCCAAAGCATTGATTTATCATTTTATAGTCTAGTTTGTATATCAAAGCAATTATCAAACTGCCCAGTATCAGCTTTTCTCGAGAAATCCCTCATGTCACGTGAAGAGACTTTCCAACCCCATACAAAACATTATAACTTATTTTCATTGTACATAAACAATTAAGAAATATATTCTAACATTCATTTGTTACAAAAATACTTATTAATTCTTTTGTAATTGGAAACTGTACCTAATGTTTAAATGTAAGTAGCAAAATGTTATGTACATGTATTGAATAGAAAATCCAACAAGAAAAATTCGTCAAAAACGAATGCCTCCAGCATCAACAAAGTCCTAATAAGGCAATTTTTGCCTGTCTGTCCTGTATCTTGATTACACCCCATTCTAGGGAATATGCATGTGAAATATGAAAGCCTTATCTCCAAGATTCAAAAGTAATAACCAATGTTGAATTTTTTTAAACGTAGGTCAAAGGTTACTGTCAAAGCCGAGGTCAAAAATTATTGTACTGACAAAAAGGTCTTGTAATAAGGAGATGCCTGTGAAATATGAAAGCCTTACCTCTTACAATCCAAAAGTTATAACCAATATTTAATGTAGGTCTAAAGTTACAATCAAAAGTTACGAGTTCAAAAATTATTGCACTGATGGAAACATCTTATCAACAGAAATATTTGTGAGAAATATGAAAGCCCCATCTCTTACAGTAAAGTTTTTTAGCCACAAACAGGCAAACCAAAATCTAGATGAATATGAATGTTTGATTCCATCCCAAACTAACCTGTAGAGGCCATTGTATTATTGCTACCCCATATTGAACTTTCCTCCACCTTGGATTCATTGGATTGGGGTACTGTTCGATTAAATGAAGGGTGAGTAGATGGCGTGGGATTGAGATGCCCACTAGCTGCCTCTGAGGTGGGAGACCTGCAAGCAGACAAAATTAAATAATTAATCAACTTTATCAACTCTAGTCAAACCTCCATATATCTAACAGTAAAATCTGGAATACTCAGGCTATATAAAAGTCAAACACTGATCTTAGATATTTTCCTTAACAACATGACTAAATTGACCTTAGAAGTGTCAAACAACAATACATCAAATTCCTTTATCTTGAATACATTTTCATTCCCAAAAGCTCTAATTTACCTGGATTACTCGAAGTTGGTATATCTGCCAGTATATTCTTCAAATTCTTTGACAGCAGACACAGTGAAAGTAATTGACCATGTTGGCACATAAGGCAGAGCTAACATAATGGTACAAGGTAACTGAGGTTTGGTATTTTTGTTACTTGTAATAATTATGGAATTATGATAGGAAAATAAAACAAGAAGCCCATGGGTTACATTCCTCACCTTAGCATCTAACTGCCAAAGACAGAAGTAGAAAGGTATCTATAAACTTCTTTCATCTTTCATTATGAATAAATATTCATGAATAGAAAGAAATATAGGTAAGAATGTTGTCTGGAACAAGGGTGAGTATCTCAATACTTTTAAAGATATTAAACCATTTATGAAAGGGCAAAGTCTGACATGACTCGGGGTCCTCTGCATATGTGTTAATGAAAATTTCTTGACAAAAGGAACTAAAAATTATCTGGTTTGAGGGTGGAGACTTCTGTCATTCCTAAGATAATTGGCCTTTTCTAAAGAAAGGCCCTAGTGGTCCTATATCACTAGCATAAAACAGAAAGCATCGCACATAACAAAAAAATACCCACCACTCTACCTTTTTTGCAATCTTAAAAAAATTCATGAATCCAAAAATAAAAAAATTGTCAAAATTCTTTCAAAAGTTCATTCCTTTACTATATTCTGGCTAAAATAAGCATTTCAGTGCATCAAAAGTCAACCACAGAGAAATTATTTTATGAAAACCATGCCATTTTGCATGAAAATGTTTAAGTCCGTAAAGAAATTAAAAAAAAAAAAAAAAATGTCAAACATTATTTTACTTTGCTTTCAATGAAATAAACAAACTTGAAACATGCATCCCTCTAGATCACTCAGACACCATTAGTTTTATTATCTATAAGTGGTTCTGGAGAAGAAGAATTTCAAAGAGGAGTACCCTCTGAAACATACTTTTAGCCATGGTGGCACCATCTGCCAGTGGATTTAGACAAAATGAAGAAACCTGGTAGAGGACCTATAATACTTCATGTATACCATGTTTCATCAAAATCCATCAAACATTTCTGAATAATAAGTTAAAATATTAAAAGTTTACAGAGAGCTAAAAACGAACAAATTATGAATGGAAAATAAATCAAACTTTAAATCAAATACATATGTAATTCAACATGGCAAACTGTGAATGCTACTAGCAAGTCTGATATTGAAATTTAATGAACACAAAGCTGTTAAATTAGATTAGTTTCCGGCAAAATATTTGCAAGCTATGGACATGCTTCAATAAGAAATTCACATTCCAATCCATGTCTTCTATTCATGATCATAAAGTCAAATTTTGGATATCTGAACCTAGCAAGATCTAGAAGTATATTCTATTGTCCTCTTGATTTTGAGATAATCAAAGTTTGACAACACACTAATACTTTCCTTTATTCAGATATTTATTGATAAAAAATTTAAAAATTAACAAAATTTCCAATTTTAAACAAAATATGAATGATAATTTTACAACATACTTTAACTGTGGTTTAACGATTTGTTTTACAAACCACTAATCTAATTTCCAATGTCTTCAGCAGCAACAGTTCATCTTAGTAATTTAAAATTCATAAAATCAGAAGAAAGAGACATATAAAAAGACAGAATTAGCATACCGTGGTGAAAGATTTTGTGGCTGTGACTGCGGTACAAGAAAATTTGGTTGTGGAGATTGTTTGAGCATGATCTGCATTGCCAATTGCTGTTGCTGAATAGGAGGAAGGGAATTAAAATTTTCATTTTCCTGAAGCTGTTGAAGCACATGCTGCATCTGCTGCATTTGTAATTGCCTATGGAATGAAAATATAGTCAAAAGTAACAAATTATGCAAAAACCAGAAGCCAAAATACCTCATTCTGTTAAACGACAGGCATGTTATTGCTTTCACTTGTACTCCACCTTATTCCACCAGATCACATGACTGTCAACATTATGTTCATACATTCATGTATTTCCAAATTTCACATTACATTTAAAACCCTAGTACTAGAATCCAATTAGATACATTAATCTATATAGCATCAATAAGCATTTTGAAATTGCTCTTAACAGTACTCTCAATAACTCACCTAGGCAAGTCCCTGACTCACCAAAATAGGTTCAGGACTCGAAATGATTTGTATTTTCTTAAACATTTGTAATAAAATTGAGTCCCAAGACTCTAATGGGACTCATGGTTTCCTAGGTCTAGAAAAAACCCTGATTAATCAGACTTTCAAAACTGTATATTTGTGAAAAAGTGACTGAAAACAGACTTGTAAAATACTGTATGACTGGTCTATATACGTGATAGGGCATAAAACAGATAGCTTACCTCATCATTAATTGTTGCTGAAGAACCTGTTGTTGTAGTAAGAACTGAGTCTGCATGGCTTTAATGTGCTCTTGTTGTTGAAGAATATCAGCATTGATTTGACCAACACTAGTGTTCTGTCCAAAACAGAATACACATATACTACCTTCATCTATGCTTATAATCACAGATAAACTACTCAGTACTACCATCATTTTGAATTTATTGGATAAGTATCTTTAAAAGTACTTTTATGCAATGTATGGAAATTCACAAGTAAGACCCTTAGTTGATGAATGGTAATGCAGCATAGTATTTTCAACAAACCCTTACAAAAATATTAATGCCAGTTTAATGAAAGTTAAAGTAGTAATAAATAAAAATAAAAACAATCTGTTTTAACATCAAAGAAAAATTTCCTTCCGATACATAAACAAATTTTAATCCAAAATCTAGATGAATACACAAAACCAATATTCTAATAAATACATTCTGAACTCTAAATCCATATAATATGAACTTACAAGCAAAGGAGGTGGCGCAGGGCCTGGGAGGAATGGGACCCTTCCCCATCTCTTAATGAGATCTCCTGTAAAGAAAAATATTTCAATTAATTCAAGAAGACAATTCAAAGTGTATGTAACTTTTGCTTTAGCACAATTCACTTCTCTTTCTATGATTATTCCATAATACTTTTGGCGGTTTTTTTTTTCATAGAATTTTTCCTACAATGCATCTCAATTTTTTAGATACATGAAAATGTATGTACTTTAACTTTCTGTAATACCATTATATAAAACAGCTGGCATCATCTCTCTGAATTTACCTCCAAAATTTTCTCATATGTATCCAACATATCAAATATACTGGTAACTTGAGAATTGAGGAATCTGACATTAACAAAGATATTTCTTCTCTGACTATATCTATCGGTAATGCAAATCATCTACCGTATTTACTCGAATATAATACGCACTTTTTTTCACCAATTTTACCCCTCATTTTCTCACTGCGTATTATACATAGGGTTAGAAATCTGGAACTTTTTTTCCACGCTTAAGCTTCGGTGGCGGATTTAGAGGGGTGCGTGTGTCCGTTAAAGTATCTAAAGCCGTCAATCAAACCCACGAGGTGCGAGATATATCTATTGTCTGTATACTGTCTGCTTCCCGTAGTAAATGCCCAAGGCGATATAAGGAGTAAAGTCTACAATTTGGCAGAATACTTGCACTGTATTTTCTGTTTAGCAAATTGTACGGGTGATATAATGATTTATCGTTAATTGGTTAATCGATAGTTACGCAACAGGTGAAACTACTTGACCGTAACGGCACGAGCATCGACAGTTTGGATAACATTCATTCATTAGTTTTATATATATTTTTTTTGTCTTCACAAATATTTGCGATCTCCGCGTTAAGTCCCTGATAGTATAGTAGACACGCACGTTCATTCTAACGAGAGAGAAAAAATGAAGCGATCGTTTGGGACGAGGGTACTAGTTAAAACATTTTAAGTCTATGGGAGTTTGATTGTAAATGAAATGAAAGAGAGAAAAGAGTTGATATCACACGATGAATAAAGAATGGTCGTTCTGTGCCGCTTTTGATAATAATACACGTTACGCGATTACACTGTAAAAGGTATACAGCAAAGGAAATTCAGCTCGCGGTCATGCTGTTTCCACACGAAATTGACATCTTGTTTTGGATTTTTCCCCTGCATATTATACACGGAGTTAGACGTTTTTTCATGATTTTCGAGGTCATTTTGGGGGGTGCGTATTATACTCGGGTGCGTATTATATTCGAGTAAATACGGTATTCTTTTTTACAGTCTAGTCTCCTCGTTTGGGTATCTTTCAGAAATAAAATGTGTTTAAGTAATTTATTCAGCATGAGTATATGTATCAGACAAGAGATTACTGCAATTTCAGCTACACCATTTTGATCTCAGAATAAAATATATCTTAAAACTCAACAACGATGAAAATTAAAATTCAGAAATGGTCTTCAGGCAGTTCAGCATTTTCAGATTCACTGTAATGCAATGAGATTCATAACAGACTGTTTGCTCTAAAACACACGTTCTACTATGGATTTTTATTCAGACTTACAATAAAGATCTCATACCAACCTAAAGAGGAAAATTTCTCATCACATCCTCTTCTGACATGAAGACTCATAGTGAAATATCCTGCACTGAACCATTCTGCCATCTCACTTGAGGCGAAGGGACCTATTTACAGACACATACTCTTAAGGGTTATCCATCCCTAAGAAAATTCTAGTGAAAAATATGTGCTTTTTCAAAAACCTTTTTTTCATTTGAGAAACATAAAGGACACAAATAAATTGGTGGTGTTAAAACATTACCTACCCTTATTTGTTTTCATTTGAGCAAGAAATCAAAATTATGGAGTCTTAAAATGCTTAATTCATATTTTAGTAATTTCTGAGACAAACATATCATCTAATAGTTTGCACTGCACGGCCAATTTTATGTAAATCAGCAGATTATAAACACTTCTTATTTGTAGTATAATATCTTTCCTTCATGGTTCAGTATCAATTTTAGAATCCCTTATATATATAATGAGAGAAAAGGCTGTCTTGTATCACTGGTTGCTAAAATTGTCCCCTATACAAATGCATCAAAATGTGATGTTTAGAGTCCTAATAATGTAAAAATTTGTGCAAATATCATTTTCTTGATTTATTTTCATTCTACCATACCATTTGTATTTAATAAACAAAAGAAATATGCATGTATACAGGTTAGATTTTGTGCATAGTAAGATTTTATTACCTTACCCCCTTAATTTGTGCCCAAATCATTGTAAAAACAATGAAAGGGCAGCTGTTATAGAGATGAGTTATATGTGTGATTCATAATTTTACACTGCATTCTTTCTACAACATCAGATGTTTCCTTGAATATAGATATTTTATATGACCATACTAAATTTGAAAATAAGCAAAATAAAAGAACACTGCCCTCTTATTCTGACACAAAATTGATGCAAACATATTTTATCATTTGGTAAGTTACTAAATCAAAAATATATTTAAAACCTATATTTCACTTTATTTTGTCATTAATATAATATATATGCTATTTTGTTCAAAAAGAAATCAACAAAGATTTATTTCTCCCACCTATTCTTCTGATGCAACATATATGACATCACCCAAGGATCAAGAACCCTTAAGCAACAGAAACCAGAGCAATGCCCCAATTTTTTGGAGAAAAAAAAAATATGACTTTTTTTTCTCAATGAAAGAAAAAATGTGCTTGCTTTCTGAGAAAATTGATTTGAAGCATTATTCTTCATTATATGGTTATTTTCTTGAAAATATGACAGGATCTAGATGAAACTACCAGTGTTTTATTACCTTGTGTATCTCCCTGGGGATCTCTGTAAAACCAAGTCTGTGTATTCTCACTCTCCTTTGTGAAGGATGGACTAGGATTCTGAAGATCTGGGCTTACTTCTTTGGGCCTCAACTGTCTTTCCTCTTCCTGAAATTATATTGTGATCAATAAACTTCTGCCATCAAATTGACATTTCTATCATCAACAGGGCTCGAAACTAACTTTTTATACCACTAGTTTGGAGGACTGGTATTTTGGAAAATTAACCATCACGTAGAAACTATTATAAGAAAAATACACAAGATACAATAATTTAAATATTTTATTTTCAGTATACCTAAAATAAACAGCCCCCCCCCCAAAAAAAAAACCCAAAGGAAGAAAAACAATTTCATGTCTTTCAATTAACAGCTGACAATTTGAAAATATATTATTGTAATTTTAATCTGAAAGACAATTCAGCGTTTTCACTTTGTGAAGATGGAATAGACCTCTTCATGCTGAATGCAGAGCTGTAAAATTGGAGAAAGAATTGATTGACGTCCCGTCCAAATTTAACATCATGATGTAATTAGATGTCAATCTGATCGATTTGGCAGTTCCCCAACCTTTATCAATGAACCCTGATTAATAATTGTTATTTGTTTATTTATCAAGTACAAAAAATATTTGTATGTAGAAAAAATTACCTCTGCTGTCATAGCTGCCAAAACAATATCTTCAGCTTTCTGCTGCAATCTGTCTAATGCTTCATTTTCTGCTTGGGATGTAAGTTTGGTGGGTTTTTCCTCTTTTGGTGTTTTATCTATCACATGGTTTGGAGAAGAATTAGTAGGTGGTGGGGTTGTTTTCTTAGCACTTTTATTATCCTTGACTTTAGTGTTTGCAGATACTACTTTCTTGTCTGTATCTATCTTTAACATTTTGTCTGTTTCTTTCACTTTCTCTTTTTTGTCCTCAGAAGGTACAGAAATTTTTGAAACTGGTGCATTTCTATTATTTTGGTCTTCACTTGAGTTTGACACATTTTTATTCTTGATGGCATTTTCCTTTGTTTCTTTAATGTCTCTTTTATTAATATCACTTTCCTTTTCCTCTTTATGTTTATGAACCTGTTTTAAGGAGTTCAAATTTTCACTGTCTTTTCTTTTTTCAGGAGTAACTGGCCTTTGTCGGGGACTATCTTTAACTTTTTCTCGGGGAGAATTTGACTTTTCATCCTCTAGTGCTCCTAACTCACCATCTTTTAACTGTTCATGATAAAAAGAATAGTCAAATTTACAGAAAAGGAGTATCTCTTAATTTCAATAAATTGATGTTAACAAATTCATTGGTGTTAACTAATTCAATCAATTTGATTTGAATTCTTTGTTCAAAATACATGATAGAGACTATCAGTCAGAAATAAATTTACAATCAATTGCATTTTTATATACAACTGCTCACCTCATAAAGTGTTTAAAGAACTGAACACAAACAAAGCACTGTGAAAGTTCATTTTTATAGGTTCCAAATTTTATGGTATTACCAAATATAGTTTATGAGTACTAAATTTCATAGATATATGTTGCAATGGGGTTGTGATGACAAATTTCTTCTCAAATTCACCAGAGGAGCCCTCTTGTGCAAATTTCATACATTTTATCTGTCAGTTTTTAGTGGTACTTAATATGCAATAAGGTAGGACAGGTTGAGTGTTGACCCAGAGAGTCAGAAGCTAAGAGTGATTCAAGTTATCCCCCCAACCAACCTTGTAGAAGGTGATACACTTGTAATGCACCAATGAATTTTGAAATAACCATACATTAAAACATAATACCTTCAAATTCAACAAAAAAAAAAAAAAATTTTTGACTTTTGTCCTCAATTCTTTTTAATCAAAATTGAGTACTATAGTACAGCCATTGTGGAGCTTAATTTTCCCACAAAGAAACGAGGACATCATGGGCTTGTGGGCGACAAATTTGCCTGTAGATTCCTACGCTTTATCTAATGAACCTTTATGCGTAATTAGCATTTCAGCCATTATTCAGTGGGTAGGGTGGTCATTAAAGTGCTATACGTCATAAAAGGTCACTATACACTCAACTTTCTTAAATAACAATGCAGCCAACAGGCAGCAATTGGAGTAAGCCTAATCATAAATACAGTGGAATGTACTTGTCTCGTTCACAAGAATGTTAGCCTGCTATTAATATTACATGGCTAGTATCAAAAATGGCACATAGTAACGATGGATAATTATAACATTTTACACTGTCTTTGTTGTTCAGAAAATGTTTTGTTCTTGATCCAACTTCTGCTAATATATCATGGGAAGAAACAATCGAAATCAATAAAAGCATATAGGCTAAAGTGCAAACATAGTAATAATAATTATTACTGATTATCATTACAGTACTTATCATTATCGCAACTGTCGGTATGCGTTAACCTTCATTAAGCATAGCAATTAACAGATCTATACTTCAAATTAAGTGAAAACATTAAGTAATACACATCTGTACACATATGCAGATGCAAAATTTTCCTGACAAATTTCCTAATTTCATCTTAAGAATTCAATCAAAGGTACAATGCTTTTTGCTTGTATCATTATGTAAGGATTTCATGACAATTTGTTAATTTCATCTTGAGATTCATTCAGAAGTACAATGCTTTTTACCTGTATAGTCATGTAAGGACTTTTACATGTGTACCTTTTTATGGAAGGCAGTGTATTTATCCAGTACTGATCAATTATGTCTTACTCCATGCAACCATGTGGAAAGGTGTAATTAACTTATTGAAGAGTATGGCAATTTGAAAATCAACTAAATTACTATGTATCATGATGGCCAAACACATACCTTTGTCTGCTAGTCTAAGTTTCTTTAGATCCCCTATCAACTATTACTCACAGAACCAATGGTGTAAATGACCCCATTAAGTTAACACATATACTCATATAAAGGAATTTAAATCCCTATCGTCCAGTACATGCAGATTAGATGGTGACAATCCAGAGTATAGAGAACATGATAACAGTTGCACATTAAACATCTTTTAATATATCGTAAATGTTTAAGGGTTTCTTACTGATATATTTTATACCTATCTGCTGTATAGTTAGTATATTCACCTGTCCATCTGGGGGCATCGTGGGCATGTTATGTTTCCAAGTAGACCATCAATACTGCCGCAGACTGACTGCCTGTCGGCTGCATTGTGTAGGTTGTCCCTCAGCACTGTAAGATTTTCCTAATCCCAAATTGACTGTACTGTATATGTATATTTATGAATATCCCGTGGGATATCCGTTATACCAGCCTTTTTAACAACCCATGAATATAGACTTACCATTTCATAATATTTAATATGTAAAAAAGTCAGAGGATTTACATATATACCAATTTTGATTTTATTTAAAGACCTTTTCAATACTCATCTACCTTTGTGGAAACAAACTGTCCACTCGAATCAAATGTTCCCACTTCTTCGCTACTCTCTGTATCAGGCATGCTCCACTCTGGCATGTTTTCTGTTAATGAAAGCATATACATAATAATTACAATACTGCTGTAGAATTTTGACCAAGATATTTATAAACATATGAGATATCTAATGTGTGATAACTACATAATACATGTATATATAAATTAAAATAAATGTATAATTTCAAAATCAATCAAGATAATATTTTTCTGATTTAAAATTTGACTGACAATCTCTCAAGCATATAACAGGAGGGTAGCATTGCTGCTTCCATTTGACACTTGTAAGGTATGATAAGTATCATGAATATACTGTAGACACACTCTAAATAAAGTAACAAGAATTCCATGACCATCGTCAGACCTTATCAAAACTCAATAAATTCTTCAAGAGGAAAGTATAAAATGCATGTTCAAATAGTCTCGTATACAAATGACAACTCCATTGCTTGTGAAACACTACTTTTGATACATCATTTGAAAATCTCTCAATGGTGGAACCTTAATGCTAGATTAGAAGATCCTATAATTTATATTTGAAAAGTTGTTAAAACTGGGTCTTCTGCTAAACTTTAAAGAATGGATACACAAAAGAAAATTAGATGAAATCTACAGATTTCAACAGTAAAGCTACAACTCAATCTATATTACTGCAATGCTGCATACCTTCATCATCCCATGATTCACTAGTCCTGTTCCTTTGGAATCCCCTTCCTCTGTCAAATCCTCCCCTACTTGCCCCATTAATCCTGGAGTCATATCCTCCTCTTGTTACCGGTTCTCGCCAATTAGTACGAGTATCTAGGATATAAAAATTAAAGTTTTAAAACAATAAAGCACACAATACTGAAAGTACCATTAATCATTAAGTGCAAAAGAAACATTCTGAAGATTAAATTGATAACTACGGTTCTAACACTTTCAGTCTTGAAGCTTTTTTTGATGATTCATAGAAAGTCGAGATTATTTCACTTATTTTGGTAACAGCATCTGACCACTGCATTTCGTCTTTACACCTTGGTTTTCACTGTCCTATCCAGCAAATAGAATACAGATAAACCACTAGTTTGGCTTGAGCAGGGAATTCTCATCCTGAGTCCATCATACTGTTCACTGAACTAATCCAGCTCAGGACTTGATACATGCACATCTAAAATCAATTTATTGCTGTAAATCTTTGATTTTAAAACAGTTTGAACTACTAATTAATCAATAATTTATTACATGCAGTAGCAAAGCTTTCACAATTCATGAAGAAACATATTCAGGTAATAATTTACTCCATTTTGAGCCTCCTGCTTTTCTCCAATCACCCTCATCTTCCTCGTCCTGATCACCTCCCCTTTCCCTCCAATTCTCGCTACTTAATGACCGATTGAATTCTCGTTTAGGTGGTCCGCCTAAACCATCCTCGTAACGATTTGCACTATATCCTCTCTTTGCACCACTATAAGAATTTAAAAGTATTTAATGACCAAATTTTAAAAATAAAATATTGCAGCAAGAGAAATATCTGATTGCAACTATGTACAGTCAAACCTCGTTATCTCGAAGTCGGAGGGACCGTGGAAAATACTTCGAGATATCCATAGTTCGAGATATCCAAATTTCGAGTTTAGGATCACAAATCTTGCAGTTGTTAATGTACGCCGATTCATTTGACATTTGTGATTATTATAGTAGATGTATGAGATATACATGTATTTATCAATAAATACGCATGAAGATGTGCATATTGTGTTGTTCCTAAATAATTAATCTAAATCTCATCATACCTTTTATATTTTATGAATATATAGAGAATATACTCCAAAACTGGAAACGTCATGTTTCCTTTTCAGTAACATCGTAATTTAAATCCAATACTGGATATAACCGTCTTATACTATACCTAAAACCGAGGACGGGCTAACACGTAAGACAAAATAAAGACACATGTCATAATTTGATTTAATTACTATTACTAGTGTTTTATCTAAAGCAAAATGGCATGGCGCGGCGCCATGCCCTTTTTATACGGTGCCATGCCCTTTTTCTGAGCGCCATGCCCTTCTTTTCCCTAAGTTATTATTTTATGAGACTAAAGAAGATCGATCTTCATTGACGTAATATGAAACCCTAAAAAAGATCGTTCTTTCCAGGGCAAGTATATTATGAAGATCGCTTCGGATATGCCCTATTTAGAATTTGGTAACACTTTCCGACAACTTTACGCAAGTCAGCTGTTTGACCCGCTAAATATCAACCGTAACCTGAGTACTTCACTGACTGATACTTGTCGGGTGTTAATTGGGGCATTTTAATCAATGTTACCTTCTTAGATTTAGAATACATCTGTACACGAACAGCGTTTGACAAGGTTCCTTAAAAGCAACTATTCTAGGATTACATGTATACGAAAAGCAGAGACGCAAAGTAAAATATCAAATGAAAAGTCGTCTCTGAATATCATATTACCAAATTCGTTTACATAGCCGGTCATGATCGATTAGAAACTTAACTCATACAAACAAAAACTACCCATTTTAAATTCTTTACTTATTATCATTTATCTAATTTTCCAAATTTGACACCAAATATTTAAGATCTGCTCTCCACATTTCCTCTGATAATTTTGAACATTGTTTAGTAATTCCGGCGAAGAATATATTTCAGAACAGAATTTATTTGTGAAGGAAAATTGGGTAGATGTGGGAGGCTGAGAGAACTTTTTATTTTTTTAGTATCAAATTTTTTTCTATATTTTCATCAAAATATTGGTCAGGTTAATTTAAAATTTATTTCAACCTAGAAATACAACAGCTCATCATTCAAATATTTAACATGTTAAGACTGTCTAAGGTACAATTAGAAAACTTGCATAATCTCATGTTGCCAGTAATAGACAGAAGAAGCAGTGCTGCTCTTGGAGAGGTTCAAATTAATTTACAAGAAATGAAACAGTATAAGTTTACAAATTTCGAATTTATGCAATACTCAAAAGCATATAATGTAATTATAACAGATTTTAAATTACTATATAATAGTTCCTACAAATGTGAAAAGGAATTTATTCTGAAGAAAAGATGGAATTAAATTTTTTCAACAAAAACAATGTTAAGTATTGCAAATTGCATCAAATTATCAATAACAATTACTTTTTACATTTTCACATATCATCTAAGTTAATAAAACAAGAAAATAATGCAATTTTAAACTAAATTTCAAAATATATTTGGTGACAAAAGTCGCTAAATTAAGTGCCCTTTTTTACCAAATAACACGTTTAAAAGTGCCCTTAGGATGGAGAAATTTGTGTGCCCTTTTTGAATCCTAGATTTAACTCTAATTACTTTGCATAAAAATACATAGACATACACGGATTGCAAATAGTAATAATGAACAGTGTAAAGAAATTTCTTTAAACGCAAGTATGAAAAAGCATTAATTACAGTTAATGTTAATTATCTCATTTTGTGTCGAGTTTAATAAACTTTCATCATTTTAATATTAATATTTCGTATAAATAACGGTACGCACGGACGCGATCGATTATGTAATTACTGCGGCTTTGTACATCGACACGGTCACTTGATCACACCACGCGAGCGACCTGTTATTTAGGGTAAACGCCGCGGGGAATATTGTCATTAAGAAGCCAACTTCGAGATAAACCGGGTAAATAAGAACTTTGGGACTTGAAAATGTATTTGAGATAAGCATGGTATTCGACTTATCAGTGTTCGACACATCCGGGGTGAATTTAATCATAATATGAAGGATTTTTTCGGGACCGACGTTCGACTTCGAGATATCCCGGGTATTCGAGATATCAGTGTTCGAGATATCGAAGTTTGACTGTATATAAATACATTTTTCTGATGCATATATTATTTTTGATTATCAATAGTATACATGTACCAAATCATAAAACATATACTTATTTTAATTTCATAATACCGGTAATCTTTTCCAAGACTTCCACAAAATTTTCCGAACAAAGCCTAAATCTAAAACCTAAATATAGCATATATTAGTCCACTTGCTACAAAAACTTAGAGAGTTTAACAAAATATCCTTGTGATCTGGTGGTCATTTGAACCAGCACAAAGACAATTTTTCCCAGTCCAAATCTTCTATTTTTTTTTTTTTTGGTGAACCAAACTTTTCAATAAATACATATGAAGATGAATTCATTTCACTTCTTATTCCATTTCATACAAAGAAATGACTATTCTATTTCCACTTCTAATTAATAATTCTTTGCATTATATACTTTAAGATACGATGACTTTGTCACCTCTCACTTTCTTTATTAACTGTAACAAATCCCTCACTCATTTCCAAAATTCATTATATGTCCTTATTTTCCGCATAATTTCTTTTGTTAGAGCCCTGTCCTTCCTCTGAATTCTTCTTCTTCCCGTAATACTTAATCATCCATAGCGAACAGCTAAAAACTCTATTTACAATTAAAATTAGATAAAATTTGATCATCTAGTGGTTTAAAAGCCTGACCAAAAAAACTGACCAATGACGAGTTCCTGACTGTGACCAGGATGTTATTCCACACCACTATGGTCGCTGGGATTAAAGATTATTTGTATGCATCCACTATGGTGCTGATCTGGCTCATGTTGTATGCCATAGACATGATAGAGACACAAGTTCTGCTGTTGGTGACTGTCAGCGAATGATGAACTAGAACATCTACAATGCGATGGTAGATATTATAGAACATGACGACACGGTTCCGAGCCCTCCGATGTTCTAGTGGTTCACAGCACAGATGATGGATCATGTTGGTTACACATCCTAGGACTCTAGACAAGTAGTCTCCAGTGGCGAACCTAGCTGCTTGGCCTTTTGACAGTCTCTAGTCTTTGGATTAAATGATGTTAGACTACCAATGCATATTCAAGAACTGGCTGCACTAATGTAGTGAACGTCTGACTCTTGACTGACTCCAGACAGTTTCTGAGGTTCCTATGTAGAAATCCAAAAGACTTTGAAGTCAAATTGAAATACTCCCACCATGAGAAGTCCTCATTGATAGTGATGCCAAAATACTTGCTGCTGGGTACATCCTCTAGGGTATGGCTCTGGAATTAGTATGGTGTTTTGATGGGATGGCGTTCTTTGAAATGTGGATTGTAGTACTTACAATTCTTGGGGTGAAAAAGCCATCTGCCAATCCCTCTCCCACTTTTCTAATGCACTAAGGTCCGCTTGGAGTTGGACTATGTCTTTCTTTTTTTGTCTTGATGGTCCTATAGATGAGGCAGTTGTCAACAACTAGCTTCAGGTTAGAGCTGGTAACTTCCAGGAGATAGTGGATATAGGCCAGGAACAGGAGAGGTCCCATAACTGTGCCCTGAAGGACTCCCAAGTCAACGTCTGCCACATCAGATAATGTTTCCTCCTCCAAAGCCTAATGTTTTCTGTTTGACAGAAAGCTCTCGATCCACTTCCATTATAAATTCATAATATAAAAATTTTTCATAATAATGAAATTGCCGACTTACACTTCCTCCCAACCATCAGTCCTATTCAGATTAGGTGGTCGACCAAACCCACCACTTTCTTCATATGACATCCCTCTTTGTATGTATTCACCTCGGCCTCTTCCTGCATATAACAACAATAAATCAAAAGATTGCCATTCTAAAACACTTCTGACTATCAAGACTGCCAAGAGAGATGAGCCAAAATGGATTATTGATCTTTAATGATTGATTGATTTTTGTTTTACGTCACTCCACCAATATTTCACTTATATGCTGACAACATCTGCCTGATGCATTGCACAGAAATTTCTGCCTTTGCAACGGACCCACCCGAAGCAGTGAGGGATCTTTTACTTGCCACACCTACCATGACACAGGACCTCAGTTTCTACGGTCTCATCTGAAGAAGAGGACACCAGTGTGCACTGGGCAGGAATCAAACCAGGGACCTCTAGGTCATGAGCAAAACACCTTATCTACTAGGCCACACCGGCTTTATTGATCTTTAAATAATAATAATAAATAAATCATGAACTTGACCTTTCTGAAATGACCTTCGGAGGCCATGGTCAGAAATTCTGTGTCATATACAACATTAACTTGAAGCATGATTAATTCATTTGGTAAGAGAAATTTTTGGTGATATTTCAGACTGCAATATGAAAGATAAGTCTGAAATGCCTGAACAAAGACTTCTTCTAGAAGAGAACCAACAGTACATGTAAATTAAAAAAAGTGAAACTTTTTCTTACTCACTTTGTCATTCACTAGTTAACATCCAAAATTTGAATTATATAAAAGTATATTCGGAAACAGAATGTTGAAAAGCACTTGAAACATATTAATTGAGCTTTCAGATATGGTAGAATCAAAGTTTGGTTATAAATAAATGAATTATTCATTGAATGATATTGCAAATTGCAAGATTTGATTTTTTTTTAACTGAATTCCCATTGATATCCTCTATATGAGAAGATTCAAACCCAAGTCCTATGATTTGATCAAACATTTTACACTAATGATGGTCACACTAATAGACAGATGCTTTTTTTTGGGGGAGGGGGGGGGGGGAAGAGGAAGATGTAAACTGACCGAAATGGTCTTGATAAAACACTGAATTTAATCATTCAGAATTTACCATACTGTGACCTACAAAGGAAAAAATCATTTGTATTAAGACCCTTTGGGAATCAATGAATTCATGAATTACCATAGTAAATCCTTTGTCTATATTTGAACACTGATATACTTGCTTTACAATAGAATACAGTATTTAGAGTGGGACATCTATCATAAGGACTATCAGGTTACAGTGCTTTATGCCTTAATGGAAAGTTTACACTGATGGTAAATCACTCTTTCTTGAACTTGAAAGCAAAAATAAAATTTGTATATCCATCACATGGATCAACTTTCAAAATTGAGATTGCAATTTTACTTAATCATGTTGATTTCACTCAGTGATTGATTATTAAGTAGCATTGAAAGTACACATTGTTTTCAACCCCAAATGTTCAACAATAAAAAGTATAAGAGGAGAAAACAAGCTGCATTTGTGAAATACATGTATGAATGCCCCATGCAGCAAAAATGTCTGTATAAGCTGTTAAACTCAAACCAGGTCAAACTCCAAGGTCAAAGTCACAAGTTCACAATTTTGGAATCAATGGAAATGTCTTGTCACAAGGAATACACATGTATGTGAAATTTGACAGCCCTACCTCTTCCCATTCAAAAGTTACTGAGGCTTTTTTCAATAAATCATTAGGCAAGAGTGGCCTAGTGAATAAGGTGCTCAGCTCGTAATCAAGAGGTCCTGAGTTCGACTCCCGCCCTGGGTACATCGGTGTTCTGTCTTTTGGATGATACAGTAAAAACAGAGGTCCTGTGTCACGGTAGGCATGGCACATAAGAGATCCCTCACTGTTTCTGGTGGGTCCGTTGCAAAGGTCTAAATATGCATGCAATGCTTATGCATCAGGTAGATGCCATCACCATATACGTGAAATAATCAAGGAGTGATGTAAAACAATATTCAACCAATTCATTAAATCATTCAAATAAAATGTTATCAATAATCTCGACACAAAATGTATAAAACGAAACAATACAATCTGGTATTAATTATATTTATCTTTTTATTATAAAAGGTACAGCTAAAATAAATATGATGCAAATCTAACATATTCATAATCCACAATGATTCTTTTATCTAAAGATAATGAACACAAGATGAAATATGATGTAAACTTTATCAATATTATCATAATAATATTACAAAAGTAAACAATACTTTTAAATTCTCTGCAGTGTATCAATACTTGCCTCTGCCTCTACCTCGATCTGGTCCCATACCCCGTCCCCCTCTCATTCCAGGTGGTCCACCTCGTCCATACATCCTTAACACTCCAACACTGTTCACAGACTGTGCCAAGATTCTCTACAATGCATATTATTGAGTCCTCATGATTCAAAATAAATGTTTTTATTCTTACATTAAACTTAACAATAGAACTAGTAGAGCAGATGGATGCTTCCCGAATAAACGCTAGTTCCTAAAGGGCCAAATTACATTGCACTTTTCGAGATCTATCTACTTACGAAGTTTAATGTTGATATCTCTTAAGGATTTTTATGTTTAACAAGAGCAATGCCCAACATTGCATAATACGCCCATCACTTAGTTTGACAGGAAAAATTTTGAAGTGTGGAGGCTCCCCACTCCTCCAAATTATTCAGGACTCAAGAAAGTACATGCCTTGGCCCAAGGCAACAACCAAATGTAATATTATTGGAATCTATAAAAGCAGTTATAAGTTATGGCCAAGAGAAGAATTAACCCCCTCCCCCCCTATAAATTCTGCAACGTCAAAAATGTAAAAATACAGAAGAAGCAAAAACCAGTAATATACTTTTATATTACAGTTCATATATACATGTAACTAGTGGGTATTGTTTTCTGAACAAAAAACACATGTCTCCCCTTCCATATGGAACGGGCCATTACAAGTGGAAGAATTTGACTAGGATTTTAAAACATTATAGGAATATGATCTAAGATACCAGTACTCTGTAGAAATGAATGTACAGTAAAACATGCTTACAACAAAGTGCCAGGGAAGACCAATTCTGATTCATTATAAATGTATTTTGCTACAACCGTTGCATTCAGAATACAACAGTTGCATTTAGAATAAATTTTCTAAGAAGGTGTACTAAAACTTACTTAAGTTTAATTCAGGGTCATAACTTTTTACACAGTTCATATACAGTGTTATTATATGCTATAAAATTAAGTCCATAAGTGAAACAATTTACAAATTACAATTTAGAATCTTATTTAAATTATCTTGAAACTGTAAATTTCCTTTTAAATTTGACCTTGAGATTGTAAATTTAGGTCAAAGTCAAAAATTTTTATGCCGTGCACCTTGCATCACTGTCACCTTTCTATCTTCCAAGTTTCAAGTTCTTATCTCATAGGGTATTCAAGTTACAACCTTGAAATATTTTTTTTAATTTGACCTTGAGATTGTAAATGTAGGTCAAGGTCAAAAATTTGTATGCTGTGCACCTTGCCTTACTGTAACCTTTCTATCTTCGAAGTTTCAAGTTCTTACCTCAAAGGGTATTCAAGTTACAGCCTGGACAATTTTTTTGCTTGAATTTGACCCTGAGATTGTAAATGTAGGTCAAGGTATAAAATTTTTATGCTGTGCACCTTGCGTCACTGTCACCTTTCTATCTCTCAAGTTTCAAATTCTTATCTCATAGGGTATTCAAGTTACTTTTACAGAAGATTTCAGATGTATACAAACTTGACTCTATATTGAACTTCAAACTGGTATTCAATAAAACATACTTGTTCCTCATCTGAATGGGGCACTAATGCCAATGGCTCTTGTTTCTTTTCAACGTATATTGCTGACACGCTTTTTAAGTCCTCAGGAGGATCTGCATTGGGATTGTAGAGGGCTAGCATTTCCTCCCTACCATAGCGATGTTCTGCCAACTTATATTTACCAAATGCTGGAGAGGGAGGAGGCGTTCCAACATTGCCCCCATCTGACAACGTTCGAAGCCTGCAAAGACAATAATGTTAAACGTACATGTACACATATATTTTCCCTCTTATAGTAGATTTTATATTGTTCACTTGACAAATCTTTGCTGGTAATATTTCCTGTGCCCAGGACATTATCTTTAAGTCTAAACATGCAAACACTTAAAATGCTTACAGGGCTGTCAATCGGGCATTTTTGGACCCCATTCCCAATGCTAAAAAGTATCTTTTTTTCCAAATTTCAGCACTAGAAATTCCCAATTTGACTGTAAAAATATCGTAATTATACTATGTTTTCATTTTTCTTTTGCTATTTGCAAGTACCTCCGTTCCTGTCCGTAATCAGCATAACAAATTAGATTCACTGTTTGCGTCAACATTATCAAATTCCATATATGCCATGTTCCTGTATGATTGATGTGTGTGAACAACGCTTAGCGGTCAGTTGACCAGGTATTGTTAGGTGACATTTATATCAAGCACAACCGGTATCTAACTGTGTAGGTGAAAGGTATACAATGGACTAATCAGCAGTGTTTATATGACCAGCTTATTAAACATCGAACCCTCATACAGTGTAACTTACGATTGAACATGTAAAACTCTAGTGAACACATCAATACATAGATCATCTGATTGATAAGACATACAAGAACGAAGTATAGATTAGCGTATCCATAGCCAATCCTGTTGTGATTTTAGTAAATCCTGGAATTCTGCCGGTCATATTCAGATTAACATTACGTACAAATCCATGGGAAAAAAACTTGTGCACCCATGAAAATCAACTTAAGAAATTATGAAAAAAGTGTGCATTATACACGGTAGGGACTCCAAACCAAAATTCTAATATAACAGATTTACTTTGATTGATATGTTTCTGAAAAGAACTCTGAGAAAGAAGAAAAATAAAAAAAAAATTTTGAAAATCCATAAAGAATTAAGGAAGTTATGAGCATTTTAGTGTGCTGATTTTGACTATTTTTTAAGAAAAGTCGTCAAATATATGATAAATCGCCCAAAAATGTACTTTTCGGGACTAATTTTTTCAGCAATACCTGCAACTATATGTCTAAAACCTTTGTTTTCTTATTAAGTTGTTCATATACTTGAAAAATATATTAAAGGAAAATGCATTAACAATAAAATTGAGTAACCATAGCAACACACAAATTGCAAAATCGCTCTTTGGACTTAGTCATTTTTGCAATGACAACAGCCGAGTTCATAGCAAAATCACAAAAAATGCCATAATTTCGTTAAATATGCATGGATTTTGAAAATTTCTTTTTTATTTTGTTTCTTTCTTTATTCTGCATTTGGAAAAAATAACAAATAAACATTCAAGATATTCTTTAATTTATTAATATTTTGTTTGTTGAAAAACAAAATCAATTTTGACTTTGTCATCAATGCCCCAGGGTCTTCTATTAGGAATTGGTTCCAAATTAACCTCAGCCAGGCATCCTGATCTTTTAATCATTTGTACATCTTTTTACATGGCCATTTAAATTGTTTGCCAGCTGGCACCAAAAATTCTAATAAAGCAGTTTCCTCATCAATGACTCTTTCACACCTCCCTGGGTACCATCCATGAAGAAAAGCCACAGCTTAAAATTTATTTAGTCGAAAATTTATAGTTACCAATGGCAATTCAGACCTTTGCCTCTTTTGCTGTTTAAATTCAGTATTATGTCTATTATTTATTTTTAAGAAGTATAAGACCCTCCCTCCCTATTCCCACCCCCTTGTCTCCCTTCTGCCCCGTAACCCCCCCCCCCCCTCCTTTCCCTCTTACCCTGCCCGCCCCTCACCAGTATATCTACTATTTACTCAGACAGCTGATAAAAGAAAAAGACCACTTTTCAAATATTATAAGATGATAACAATTTAGAACAGGCTGAGTTAAAATCCTCGCAACAGTTTACTATACACGCGTGTACACACGTATACATCAAGTGAAGTCGGCTAGAATAAGTCCGTCCATTCATGTTTACATTTAAGTATTTGTTAATTAAGAATATGATATTGATATGCAATACATATCAATATCATATTCTTTATTAACAAATACTAAATGTAAACATCAATTAAAAACTCATAGAACTCTGATATACAATCGTTTACATTGCCACCGCATGTTGAAATAAAGAAACTGTCACGTTTTGACGCTGTTTACTCCAGCGGAACGCAAGGTCAACATTCGGTAGTCGGTGTCGCTTTTCAAACAAAAAAGAAAGACTGAGCTGATCGGTTTACAAAATAATAATGAATGTAACCAGAAAAAATAAACTCTCAAAAATATGACTGTCAATCACGCTTTTTCATAAACTTACTGTTTCAATGAAAAATCTATTTTGTAAAATTTCTGATACACGAAACGGCAAGTGACTTTAGTAAAATCGATAAGCGTGTAGTATTAATAGATAGGGGGAATTCCATTCTTTTCATTGGTTATCAAAAATAAATTTTTTATTGATTGGCTCACCGTTTCTTTCACTCGTGATCAGAGCATGGCACCGCGCCATGGTCGACCATGTTTATTCATCAGGCTTGTCGTCGAGCCGGCAGTGCGTATTTAACACGCCGTTTTTCGTAGTTAAATTAACTATTTTGTCAAAACCACTTTCGAATGTGAAGAAATAACAAACATTCTTTGATATTATGTATTTTTTTATTTTGTAAACTGTTTATTGGTTTCATATCAACACTTTTAAAACAGTGAAGTGTAATGCTGCTGCGCTCGTTCTAAATATAGACGCGATTACGTTTGGAGTCCCTATACACGGTAATTGAGGGATCACCAGGTCCAACTTTATCTACGCCAATAACGTGGTTCCATGGTGTCGTCATACTTAAATTCATGTTTGATGGGCCATTTATTTATGCCGCAATAATGAACAAGTGTGCCAAAATGTGTGATGTCAGGCATTTGACCATCACTCAATTACTCACACACTAGTACCAAAAGAAACTTAGTAGGAAAGTAGAAAGTAAAGGAATCAATATTCTTTTAAACAACAAGCTAAACCAGAAGGGCCTGGGGAAATGGCGGTGAAAAAGTTGGACATGACGGAGTTGACATCTTAGATGACCATAATGGGAAGAATATTAAAGGGACATAGTCCAAGACTGGAAAATTATAGCATGAAAAGGATAAATTACAACTATATCTTATTTTTCCCATATTACATCAATTATTAACTTTGTGTTAATTGCAAAATTTAAAACTACAATTCCTCAATATTTTCGTAGAATAAAGGTAACTGAGTCGAATCTGGCCTGTCTCATGTTCATGATGTTGATCATGAAAGTTCAGACTTCACTCAGTGATGAAAGAGCTCAGTAGTGGCTAGAGTTCAGGAGAAACATTTATACACATATCTCTGGTTCTGATTACAGAAAAAAACAGAATGTTAAAGTTTTGATGTCAATGTTTATGGAACAGACCTTTCTCCTTTTGATCTTATATTTCATTTCATTGCCAGACATACTATACCTTGCATCATATTACTCTGACGTCACTATGCTATCATCAACGTCACAACGAAAATCCCAGCATGTGTGGCATAAGGCCCCTTACATCATATGTAGTGGGAAAACGTTTATTAAGATCTATACAGACAATCTACAAAAATACTTTATTACATGTGCATGTATACAACATTTAAAAAATATATATTGAAGAAAATTCCCAATTTGGCTAAAAACGACACGATTTTTCCCAATTCTACTGGCCCTGGCCCCTGTCCCAAAAAAAGGATGTGACAGTCCTGGCTTAAGTAAGATGTATCATATGATGAAATTTCTCCAATCTACCTGTAATTTAGATTAGTTGCTGCAGCAAGCAAGCCGGTACATAAAAAAAATTTTACCATTCCAATTTATTTGTTTGCTGTTTACAAGAAGTCATATGAAACATCAATATTACAGTTAATTATCCAAAAATTTTGCTATGATTTTATGCATTCATTAAGCTCAAAATTAAGTGGATATTACTGCAAGGTGTTACTGTTTTGAAAACCAACGACAAATAATAAAGATAATCACTAGAAAACTGACAAAGTCAGAAGGGCCCTGCAAGATTCCTGTCATCATGACCTTGACCTTAATTTGGTACCAGCAAAAAGGTCTTTTTACAGATGCACATGCCAAATATGAAAGCCCCACTTCTAACAGTTCCGTAGTTATGGTCAATATTAAAAGATTTTCAAATGCAGGTCAAAGGTCACCGTAAAGGCCACATGATAAAAAATATTGGTACCTTCTCTGTTATATAATAAAGAATACTTAGAATTAATCAATAATAAAATTGTGGAAATAAAAATGCAATATGCTCTACCTGTTTACAATATGAATGATATCGAAAGTGTGTCACATGAAGAAATACAGTTTACCATTAATGACCAACTGTTCTTAGAAACTTTGCTGATGGAAATTAGAGGAAAATCCATATCCTATTCTACATATTTAAAGAAATCTAAAACACTGGAAGAAAATAATTTGATACAAGAGATTAATTTTTTAGAACAGAATGTTTGAAGGTAATGTGACAGTTTTGGAATCTAAAAAAAAAAGAACTAGAGGAAATAAGGAAGAACAGACTTAAAGGATCATTTATTAGGTCAAGGGCTAAGTGGGTAGAGGAAGGGGAAAAACCGTCAAAATATTTCTGCCAGTTAGAAACTAGAAATTTTACAAACAAACTTATCCCCAAAGTTCAAGAAGAAAATGGTAATATCTTACTGGAACAGAAGGATATTTTGAATGCTACTAAAACATTTTATGATAATCTATATGCGAGTAGAGAAGAAAACATCAAGAATATCGACTTGAATTCAGAACAAGATTTGAGAGATGCTCATAAACTAACTGATAACGAATCATACAACTTAGAAGGGGAACTTACTTTAAAGGAAATGGGTAATACACTATTTAAAATGAAGTCTAATAGATCACCAGGAACAGATGGATTCACAGCAGAATTTTTTAAAATCTTTTGGCGTCAACTAGGCAATTTTGTTAATCGGTCTATAAACTTTGCATATAAAACTGGAAATCTGTCTGTTACACAAAAACAAGGGATTATCACTTGTCTTCCTAAAGGAAACAAACCTAGACATCTTTTAAAAAATTGGCATCCCATATCTCTTTTAAATACTATATACAAAATTGCATCAGGAGCTATCGCTGCCCAACTAAAAACAGTCCTAGACAAACTTATACATACAGATCAAACTGGTTTTATTGCTGGCAGATATATCGGGGAAAATACTAGGTTAATATACGACATCATGGAATATACAGAGGAAGAAAAAATACCGGGACTGTTATTACTTATTGACTTTAAAAAAGCATTTGATTCTTTATCATGGTCCTTCATTCAAAAAGTTATGAAGTTCTTTAACTTTGGAGATTCAATTCGAAAATGGGTAACTCTCTTCTATACAGACATTTCTGCTATGGTTAATCAAGGAAGTAATTTCTCAGAATCCTTCAAGTTACATCAAGGATGCCGGCAGGGGGATCCTCTTTCGCCATATATCTTTATACTATATGC
This sequence comes from Pteria penguin, assembly GCA_035048485.1. NCBI lineage: Eukaryota > Metazoa > Mollusca > Bivalvia > Pterioida > Pteriidae > Pteria > Pteria penguin. The sequence continues at coordinate 39,588,600 of CM068582.1, read as the reverse complement.
AAAAATTTTAGCAATTCTTATAAGAAACAATAGTGATATTAAAGGCATTAGTATAAATGACACAGAAACTAAAATTTCCTTATATGCAGATGATGCTACTTTAATCTTAGATGGCAGTGAAAGGTCTTTAAAAACTAGTATTAATGTTCTCACAAGTTTCTCTCAAATGTCAGGTTTATTCATAAACTTCAATAAAACACGGGTGATTTGGATAGGCTCAAAAGCAGGAAGCGCTGATGCTATGTGTAACCAGTTTAAATTAGAATGGGGTAAATCACAGTTCAAAACGCTAGGCATACAGTTTGACACAAATTTAAGAAACCTTACACAAATCAATACAGAAAATAAAATTAGGGCAGTAAAAAATGTTTTAACACGGTGGAAAAAGAGAAACATAACCCCTATAGGCAAAATTGTAGTGCTTAAGTCTCTTGCCATCCCAATTCTTAACCATATTTTTATATCATTACCTACCCCGCCCGAGCATCAAATTAAAGAATTAGAGAAATTGGTATTTTCTTTTTTATGGGATAGTAAACCAGACAGAATTAAAAGGGAAGTTGTTACAAAAGAATACGGGGAAGGTGGCTTGAAAATGATAAATATAAGAGCCTTTATTAAATCTTTAAAAATATCATGGATTAGACGTCTACTTTTTGAAGAAAAAAGATGGAAAACAATAATATCACATTACATTGATACAAACATTTTATTAATCAGTGGTTCGGAATATGCGCATAAATGCAGTAAGTGGATTAAAAATCCCTTTTGGGCTGATGTTATGAAAGCATGGGCTGAATTTTGTGAAAAAGTAGACACTTTTGACGAAACAGAAGATATACGGAAAACAGCCATTCACTACAATAAAAATATTATGATCGGAAATTCAACCATATTTTTTAAAACTTGGTATAATGCCGGTGTCCACTATATTAATGACATGTTGAATGACAATGGTAATTTTTACGAATTTGAAGACTTTAATAAAATATATGGAATAAATAGTAATTTTGTAAAATATTGTGGTATCGTATCTGTGATTTATGAGTGGGCTCGTAAACTAGAGAAATACGACTTTGACTCCAAATTACCCACACCAGTTATACGAAATGTTATTACCTACCTTATCAAAAGCAAGAAATATGGATCTAAGCTTTTTTACAAATACTTTATTCTTACAAACAATAACAATATACCAAAAGGTGTGAAGAAATGGATAGAAATTTTTGACTTAACAGAATATGATATTAAAAGGTACTTACAATTGCCTTTTAAGATAACAAAAAATACAAAATTACAATGGTTTCAATTTAGAATATTACAGAGAATATTATGAACAAAGTCATTTTTGTTCAAAATTAAAAAATCTGAAGATTCCAAATGTACTTTTTGTGGAAATGCTGAAGAAACCATTGAACATATCTTCTGGGAATGCGAGAAAGTTCAGAATTTTCTGTCCAAGATAAATGCCTTCTGCTTTTCAACTCTAAACCTAAGTTTTATGTTGCAAAAGCAAGATTTTATACTTGGTGATTTAAAAAATTACGTATCAGCTAGAAATCTTATTAGTTTACAAGTGAAATACTATATATACACTATGCGTTGCGCAAAGAAATGTTTAACTCTGCAAGGTGTCATCACTTCAATTCAGAACCTACTTGAAACATCTAGGCATATTGCTTATAAGAAGAATACAATAGATAAATATAAGAATTTCTGGAAAGAGTGGGATAATATACTCTAAACCCACAATTTTTCATTGTATCAATAGTAGTTCGATTTCTGATATCAGACAACATGTCTCGAGTGGGAGTGGCTCTCTACAATCTGAATTATTATTTCTCCAGATCATTTAATTACAGTCAAACCTACCATAACAGAGACCTCTGTATAAGGGTCACCTGCTTATGGAAGTCACTTTTGTTTGGTTTTTTTTTTTATATATATATACAATAAACTTCTGTATGGGGGTCTCCTGTCTATGGTGGTCACTTTCGTTTTCTCCCTTACGTTTCTTTTGTATAAAGGTTTGACTGTATATACATGTATACATTCATGTAACTTTAAAACGTAAACACAAATATTCTAAAAAACTTAAGTATACCTTAAAGTACAAAACTTATTGTAAATTTAATGGTATACGTAATTAAAATATTGTAGTGAATTCATCTATTAATTATTGTAAATGTGAAGCATATTTAATTAGAACATTGTACTGAATTTATCTATTAATTGTAAATGTGAAGCATATTTAATGAAGCATATTTAATTAGAACAGTGTACTGAATTTATCTCACCTACCAAAGGGTCATTCCCCATTCAATAATTTTTGTGTTTATAATACTTCTCAAACTCACAATACAAATGCATAGTATAGAGATCATTATATGTCTATATGTTGTGTAAATGTGTGTATGAAAGTTGTCCTCTTGTGGTTTTGTCCATTAGGGCATTATACTATGTATCTATATGTGTGTATGTATGTGTATATATATATATATGTGTGTATATGTATGTGTATGTATGTATATATATGTGTGTATGTGTATGTATATATATATTCTGATATTATCTTTATGCATTATGTCTGTAAAAATACAATAAATTATAAAAAAAAACAAGAGGCCCAAGTGGGCCTATATCGCTCACCTGAGTACCTAGATTATCAGTCATGCATGAAGGAAGAATTCATTTATTTTTGCATTAATGTGACTAAGTCAACACAGATGTGGAAAATATGTCAAATGTTTTTTCAGGCTAGAATAAAAAACAACACTTTTTTGCACATCCATTCAGGTGATTTTGATATTAAGCATTTCCTTTGTCTCTGCAAGAAGTCATTCAGGGCAACAAGTTAGTCATTTTCTTTAGGTGGGGCCTTTTGTTGACTGATTTCAAGTCTGGGTCATGAACAACAATTGTTTCAAATATTGTCCAGATCTAACTTAAAATTGCCTAATTTCATATGTTAAGTGTTGAGAAACATCTAAAAGCTTATTTAGATGTGTAAAGAAATGAAAAAAAAATTTTGACCACAGCTGGATTTGAACCGCTACTCTCCATATTTCAATTACCAAGTGGTATATGTACTATTGTGAGAACTGCTTTTTAGACATGGTGGCATTATCTGTTAACCAATTTGGATGAAATTTACCAAATTGATAGAGGACTTTTAGTACTTCATGTATTCCATGTTTCATTAAAATCTTTCATGTGGTATAACAGCAGAAGTGAAAAAATGTGATTGAATCGCTCCTATACACCCTCATTTGGAAGTCTTAAAAAATTCATAGAAAATCCAAAAATTGAGATATTGACAAAATTCTTTCAAAGTAACAATCCTTACCATAATTATGATCACAATAGTCCATAAGAAATCATCATTATCAATTAACTAGGAAATATGACACTTTTTTCTGCATTGAATCACCAAGTCCAAAGAAATGTCGAAAAAAATTCTAAAATTTGATTTTGGAAGGTAACCAAAATGACAATACATCTTCACTCATCCCTCTAGATCATTTCTATGCATTCTGTTTGTCTCTGTATACAGCCCGTATGAAAAAGAATATTGTTAAACGAGGGAACTCTTTTGTGACCTACTCTTGACTATGGTGGCGCCACCTGTAAAGAGGTCTGGACGAAAACAACAGAATTTGAAGAGGATCATAAGTGACTTATTTCTACCAAGATTTATTAAAATCCTTCGAACAGTTTTGTAGAAAAAGTTGAAAATGTGAAAAATGGCCAAAACACCCCCCCCCCTTTTTTTTGGAAGTCTTAAACGTAAAATTCCTAATGTCATATGTTGAGTGTTGAGAAACATCTAAAAACTTATTTAGATGTGTAAAAAAAAAAAAAAAAATTTTTTTGACCACAGCTGGATTTGAACCGCTACTCTCCATATTTCAATTACCAAGTGGTATATGTACCATTGTGAGACCTACTTTTAGACATGGTGGCATTATCTGTTAACCAATTTGGATGATCCGCACAAAAAACAAAACCTTTGAAAAGGACTATGAGTACTTGCATCCTACCCAGTTTTATCACAATCCTTCAAGTTGTTCTGTAGATCAAGTTGAAGATATGAAAATTTGGGCCCCCCCCCCCCCCCCCCTTTCTTGGAAGTCTTAAAAAATTCATAAAAAATTCAAAAATCGAGATATTGAAAAAATTCCTTCGCACCAGCATTCCTTACCATAGAAATGATTAAATGAAACCAAATGAATGCATCAATGTTTACTAAAAGAAAATAATAACTCTTTAATGCATTAAAATAACAAAGTCCAAAATAAAAATGAAAAAAACGTCAAAAATTTGATTTCGGAATGGAACCAAAAATATCAACACTTCTTCCCATATGCCTCTAAATCATTCCTATGCAGTCGGTTTGTCGCTGTATGCACCCGATCTGAATAAGAAGTTTGTCAAAGGAGGGTACCCTCTGTGACCTACTTTTGTCTGTGGTGGTGCCACCTGTTCATGGATCCTGACAAAGATGACCACATTTGTCGGGGACCTTGAGTATTTGATGCATGCCAAGTTTCATTGAATTCCAGCAAGTGGTTCCGAAGAAAAAGTTCAAACTGTGAAATGTTTACACCAATTATCCCACCCCCCTTTTTCTTGAAAGTCTTAAAAAATTCATGAAAAATCCAAAACATAAAATATTGAAAAATTTTCTTTGCAATAGTATTTCTTACCATCAAAATGATCAAATTAAACCAAATTAATGCATCAATGTTTACTAAAAGAAAAAAATACCTCTTTTCTGCATTAAAACTACCAAGTACAAAAAAACGTCAAAAAAACGTCAAAAATTTGATTTCGGAACGGAACCAAAAATAACAACACTTCTTCACACATCCCTCTAGAACATTCCTATGCATTCGGTTTGTCTCTGTATGCCCCCGGTCTGAAGAAGAAGTTTGTCAAAGGAGGGTACCCTCTTTGACCTACTTTTGCCTGTGGTGGCGCCACCTGTTGATGAATCCGGACAAAAAACAACAACACTTGTAGGGGACCATGAGTACTACATGCTTATCAAGTTTCATCAAATTCTGTTCAGTGGTTCTGGAGAAGAAGTCGAAAATGTGAAAAATTAACGACGGACGGACGACGGACGGTGATTGATCACAATAGCTCACTTGAGCCTTTGGCTCAGGTGAGCTAGAAATATTGGTACCAATGGAAAGGTCTTGTCATAGAGAATACACATGCCAAATATAAAAATCCTACTTCTTACGGTTCAATACTTATGGTCAATGTTAAAAGTTTTTCAAATGCAGGTCAAAGGACACAATCAAGGCCACTCAATAAAAACTTTTGGTACCAACAAAAAGGTCTTATCATAAAGAACACACATGCCCAATATGAAAACCCTACATGTACCTGTGACAGTGTATTGGATACATGTGTGGCCAATGTTAAAATTATTTGCTGATGGACAGATGAATGGACAGACGGACAGATAGATTGATTACTATAGGGCACCCACTTATGAAATGGGACCCTAATAAACCATATCCAGTAACTGTGAAGGACGAAACACTGAATGCCAGTGCATCACTGCTCAAGGCATCATCAAAACCTGTATCTGCCATGAAAGTGCTGATACCTACATGTGCATGAATGCTATCAGGTTGAAGTATAATACTCTCACATACTTACATTTGAAATCTTAAAAAGTTTGGGGAAAAATAACAAATAATCATTAGGTTTTTCCTATAACTATATAAAATAGACAAAAATTTTTAACAAAATTAATTATAAGTACATGTTTAAGAAATCATCCGTAAAAAGATCAAACAAATCACCAGGAAACAAAAACTGCAAAAAAAAAAAAAAAAAAAAAAACTGGTACATATTCTGGACCAACCCTATTTTGTACAGCCAACCCTACTTTATAAAACAAATACCATTAAAATCCTTTCAGTGGTTCTGAAGAAGTTGAAAATGTTACATGTAGAAGTCAAAAAAATTTACATGTACCAGTATTTTTACTGGTAGCTATGCAACAGACCTATCTGCCAACTCTCATTTTATTCAAAAATTCAAAGCACATCACTGAAATCACGAAATGGTATTACTATTATCTACAATATCTAAATCCATTACTTACCATTCTGGACCAAATTTCAATGTGTCTGCCATTTCAATACTTCTCTGTAATTAAAAAAAATTCAATTCATCTACAGTAACACAGTATTCATAAACGAAATTGGTTTAATAAGGATTTTTCACGATTAATTTTGTTTCATTACATGCCAGCTAAAAAAATCATAATGTCTTGTTATTGAAATTAGTGTCATCCTAAATGTACTGCGACATCACAATTCCAGTCCATTAGTAAATCCCAGCAAAAAACTTTGACCCATACTCTAAAGACCAACCAGAAGAAGTAAAGGGTCATTTAGTTTCAAATGCTTCATATAGTAACTTTTGTAGCAATGGACAATGGTTCTCATTATCTCACCTAAAGGATAGGATACCAAAGACACCATCAATATCAAAACCTCAAGACATTTCAACCATGATAAAAACTTATGGCCAAAATTAAATATGTGTGTGTTTCCACTTTCCCATTTGACTCTATTTTTTACCTACGACCCTATAAAATTTTACTAAGACATAAAAAAAAAACCCCAATCAAACAACGTTTAACACGGCTCGCAATTTCTTTAAAAAGTGAAAAATCATGGTGAGACAGGGCTTTTTTTCTGCTCATTTTATGGCCGATAATCGGCTATATTCCCAATCGCAAAACGTATCTTTTTTTCCCAATTTTGGGCAAGAAATTCCCAATCATAAGCACAGAAAAAAATTGTAAATTTGCTGTAAAATATAGGTATTTGCAAGCAAGAAAAGTGTCCAATCGTAACTTCCAAGCGCACAATTGATAGAGACAATCATAAACAATCTCTTGTGTCGTTTTAAGAAGCGCACAAAAGACTACAAACTTGTAATTGACGTAGCTAATTGAAGTACTAAATTGTAAATGAGGAACCATGACGGCGGCGTGAATCGGCGCAGATACTATCAGTTAGCGTTTTATCAAAAGCAAACTAGCATATCGCCGCACCATGCCCTTTTTATGCGGCGCCATGCCCTTTTTCTGAGCTCCATGTCCTTATTTTTCCTAAGTTATTAATTTATCATTTTATGAGACTAAAGAAGATCGATCTTCATCCATGTAATATGAAAACCTCAAAAAGATCGTTATTTACGGGGCCAGTATATTACGAATATCGCTTCAGACATGCCCTCTATAGAATTTGGTAACACTTTCCGCACAACAGTACGTATTGACCCGCTAAAATTAAATTTCATTTGTAACCAGCGTACTGTACTGCCTGCTACTTTTAGGGTGTTAATTGGGGCATTTTTTATCAATGTTACCTTCTTAGATTTAGATTACATCCGTACATGAACAGAGTTTGACACGGTTGTCTGAATGCCGAAATAGTAATTTTGCAGGTCAAATTCACATCTGTTTTCAGTCAGATATTAAAGAAAATTGAAGGATGTTTGTCCCTTAAAAGCAATTAGGCCTTATCTAGGATTGTAATGTCGTCTCTGAATATCATATTACTGAAACTGGTTTACATAGCCGGTCTCAATCGCTTAGAAGCTTCACTCATACAAACAAAAACTACCCATTTTAAATGCGTTACTTAATATCATTTAACTAATTTTCTCAATTTGACACCAAATATTTAGGATCTACTCTCCGCATTTCCTCTGATAATTTTGAACTTTGTTTAGTAATTCCGACGAAAATGATATTTCAGAATATCTTTTATCACTTGAGGCAACAATATCATCATAAGTAGTTGCAACAAGAGGAGCAAAAACTCACAAAGTGTATTCACACTATCAGACGTGTCAGTTTTTTACATCAAAGAACTGAACAAAATAACTGATTATAAAACATGACTTTTTTAGTATTTTCTAGAATCAGTAGAATATTTACCATCTGTAAATCAATAAATGTGAATGAATATTAACCATTATAATTTATTACTATTAATCAAATACTTTGAACTGAGACAATCATTTGGGCCAGCAATTTATTTACAAAGAGTATCATACAAAGCAGTCACAATACTAAAGAGTAAAGTAACTAATAACCCAAAGGGACAGATACACTTTATATTTCCCATTAATGCTTCCAGCAATTTCCTCTAAGATTTTGAATTTTAATTATTCAAATGTCAATCACACTTCCTACACGTAGCAGATCCAGGAATTTATTTATGAAGGAAAATTGGGCGGATGGGGAGGCTGAGAGAACTTTTGGTTTTGTTTTCTCTGTAGAAGCACAAAGAAACAAGAAGTTTGAAATTACTAATTAATATCTTTCTTTTATATTCTAACAACAGTACATATATAATATCTTATCATATTTTATTTTAAAAAATTCCCAATTTGGAGCAAAAACGCTACGAAATTCCCAATTCCAGTGCCATGTTCCCAAAAAGTGAGAAAAAACTCTGTGAGAAAAAGGCTTCTAACTCAAACATTTACAAGACTTGGTAATCTATATTTCAACAAAAGGCATGACATCCAAGACTGTAGCCCCTTTCACTAACAATAACAATTGCTGACGCAACTGATTTAGTTAGTCAGATATTTATGGAATCAACTACAAATTCATACCTCACGTAACTTTTGGTGAATTTTCTTCATACATGTAAGTTTACGCTTACAATTTTTAATGACAAACATTGTCAGCATACAGCAAGTACAAGTTAAACAATATTTACAGGCATGCTGGGTTCACTAATGATTGTTAGTGAAATGGGCTACTGGCCTAATCAGATAAAGAAATTGTGTTTTCCAAAGTCGGTTGCGATACTTTGAAAGCTTATGATTGCAACTGCAAACTGCAGTAATATCAAACTTCAAGGAAAAAAATGGATCAATCTTTGTAAGACAACTTCAGACTTGCCAACCTTCAGTCACAGAAACGGAGGGTTATGCTGAGTAAAGAGAAGCTGCAAAATGTTTGGTCATATTTTGTTGAGAAAATGGCATATATATATGCATGTATATATATATATATATATATATATATATATACATAATGCTCGTTTGAAACCACCACGCAGTAAAGGCTTTACAGGTAAATTCTATCTTTCATTGCAAACATATAATTTACAAATAATCGAGATAGAGGGTATATACACTTAAACAATAATGGTGGTAAAAAAAAGTCTGTAAATTCCTGATTTAAATGAAAAATCAAAAGGAATATAACTAAAAACTTATAGGAGGAAGTACAGGGTCAAAAACTGAAAGATTATGATAAAAACGGGAGGGTTAGCAAGTCTGCAACTTGAAATTGAAAACAACAGATAGGTAACAAATATTCTGATGAACTCATTAAGCGTAATTTCCAAACAGAATGTTATGGAGTCGATTCCTGGGTCCGGCCATGTCTTTTTTTTCTCCTGTCTGTTACATCCCTATTCTCAAATTCGCTCACCCAGGTATTTGATAATTAGCATTTGGAACATTTGGGGTAAAGCATCAGACTTTATCATATAGAGCAATGCGTATTCCGTAAGAATTTTAGAAAAAAGGAATAATTAAAATACTTTGTCATTCCAGCAAGTAAATTTTGAATAAATGTTTTACACATTTCAGATCATATTTAATAATAAAACCCCTTTAGAATTGATAAAGAAGAACTTGAAGGTACACGTATTAACGCTAACTATAAACCCCAAGGTTTATCCTAAGTGTCATACACTCCTCGGGTATCTATGTAGAGCAATAGAGACAGTGACGTCATGCTGACTTCGAAAATAACTGAATGTTTTTATCTAATATTATCTTTCAACCTTCATTCACATTTCTTTCACAGTCAGAAACCATTCTAGCTAAAACAAGGATACTGCCTTCCTGGCTAATGTTAATCAAACAAATCATAAAAAAACAAAAATTCATTAAAAATCATTAATTAGCTGTACGATTTCTGTCATTAATCATTCAGTAAAACTGATTTTAAACTTCTATTTATTTTTGTTTTTTTTTTTTTTTTAATCGAATGCAGTATGGCACTGACAGTCATGCTAACCCTATCACATGTGCATTCTATCATTGGATGAAATAATGAGCCAACGGTATAATTAACATGTACTCTAACTGTTCACAAGTGCACCAAATTTGACAAGTTGGCTATACCTAAATTTTCTTGAATTCTATCTCGTCTGAACACGAATCACTTCTCCAATATGGCCGATTTTGTGTTTATGTACCACGTGACATTCGATGGACCGGAAGTTCACAATTTTTTTCATTTACTTCATTTCGCGGGAAATTTAGAGGTACTCTCTTCTCTGTAGAAAGGTTGGTTGGTTGGTTGATTGGTGTTTTACGTCGCTTTCAACAATATTTCAGTTATATCGCGACATGGAAGCAGGAGGTTACCAACCTCTTAAACATAGTGGCGCAACCCGGGAATCGAACCCGGATCGTCGGTGCCGCAAGCCAAGCGCTTAACCACTACACCAAACCTGCCCCCTCTGTAGAAAGCATGTCATTACTATCACTGTTTTTTTTAAATTAATTTTTATTCATCTGAATGCGCAAGTAATACTAATAGATCTAATGACTATATCAGTAAATGCGAACTGAGATCAGAACCTGATCAGTGATTTTTATCATACATGTGAGCGAGGTAGGCTAATTTTGAGGTTCTTATTCCTAAAATACGAGCAGAAACATGTGCATAATTATGTGGATTTACGACATAAAGTTTTGTTTCAATTATTATACCCATATGGACTTGGGTGTGGTAAAACTGATGTCTTTAATATATGATGTAGAGGCCTACGGTTAAGTCGCCCGAAAGTTAAGTCGCCCTATTAAAGTAAAGTCGCCCTATATCGGTTAAGTCGCCTTATTTGTGATAATATGTCTTATGTATACTGAAATGAAAAGAAAGATTTATATAATTAATATTGATAGTAATAAAGTTTAATGAAAAATCTAACTATTTTTTTTTACTTGATTCTTTGATGATTAGTTCATTGTTTGGTATGTCGATTATTTCATCATTACTGAATTGTTTTATTATTATTATTATTATTATTATTATTATTATTATTATTATTATTATCATTATTATTATTATTATCATTATTATTATTATTATTATTACTATTATTATTATTATTATTATTATTATTTTTTTTTTTTTTTTTTTTTTTTGTTGTCCAATCACAGACGGCGTTTGCGTGAATAGCGTTAAAGCAGAAGTTCCCCACGCCGTTCCCTTATCTAAATCGCATGTGTACACCTATGACTTCACTACTCTTATTCTCTTATTATTGACCACATCATAGTGTTAATTGCCCTTAGAGGGTATTTTTTCATTTTTTTTCAAATGACTCGCTTCCTTACCATCCTGTTCAGCTCGTCTCACAAATGCTCGATTATGGACAATTCTTGACTGTATGGTGGCCAATCAGGAACTGAGATGTTGTTTTCAGTCAGAAAGTCACGCCAAAGCGTAACAGCATTGGGCTTCGCGTTGTCCTGCTGTAACGTTACATTTGTAAGTTACGCTGATGGAATTTCCAATACATTTAATTTCATAAACACTTTGATTCACATATTTACTTTTGTAGTTTGCGGTCCAACTCTGGGTAAAACAGTTATAACTCAGACAAAAAAAAAAGAGAGAGAGAGACCGATGAGCATACGGAGAGTAAGATGACCATGTGAGACATAAATACTAGTTGCTAGAGCTATCATTAAGATATGGATCGCTACAAAAGAAAAGAAAAAGGCATCTGACTCAGCCGTATGATAAAATCTACCATAGGCGAGCAAGCAAAACTAGAACTGTCCTAACGGGACAAATACCCCCCCTCCCCCCTTCCCCGCGGCAACGATGTTGAAACATGCAATAATTCATCCCAAGATACATCACTGGTATAAGGGTATTGGATGTCGAGTTGAACAGTTGAGGTATAATCAACTGAAAACTGAGAATTTTGGTATGTGTGCATTCTGACTTTTACCTTGTAGATATAACTTTGATTCAAGGTCATGACACACCCTTCGGTCATGGACAATAACTGTGTGATATATTATCCTAATCCAACTTAGCAGTAAGAAGTTATGGTCCGGACAAGGATTTTTGCTGTGTGTGACCTACGATCAAAACCATGATACACTCTTGGGTCATAGACAAGAGTTGTGTGATACAAAATGTATATTATCCAAATCCAACTTAGCAGTAAGGAGTTATGGTCCAGACAAGGATTTTGGCTATGTGTGCACTTTGACCTTGACCTTGAAGATATGACATAGGATTGAGGTCATGACACAACATTTCATGGACAACAATTGTGTGAAATATTATCCAGATCCAACTTGGCAGTAAGAAGTTACGGCCCGGACGATCATTTTTCCTGTGTGGACCTTGACTTTGACCTTAAAGACATGACCTTCGTTGAGATCATGACTCACCCTTGGGTCATGGACAACAATTGTGTGAAGTATTATCCAGACCCAACTTGACAGTAAGAAGTTATGGCCTAGGCAAGGATTTTCGCTATGTATACACTGTGACCTTGCCCTTGAACATATGACCTTGGATTGAGGTCATGACACACCCCTGGGTCATGGACAAGAATATTATCTAAATCCAACTTGGCAGTAAGAAGTTATGGCCCGGACGAGGATTTTGGCTATGTGTGCACTGTGACATTGACCTTGAAGTTATGACATTTAGTCAAGGTCATGACACACCTTTGGGTCATGAACAATAATTGTGTGAAACATTATCGACATCTAAGATGGAAGTAAGAAGTTATGGACTGGACAATGATATTTGCTATGTGTACACTGTGACCTTGATCTTGAACATATGACCTTGGTTAAAGGTCATGACACACCCTTCGGTCATGGAAAACAATTGTGTGATATATTATCCAAATCCAACTTGGCAGTAAGAAGTTACGGCCCGGACAAAACTTTTTGCTATGTGTGCTCTGTGACCTTGACCTTAAAGGTATGACCTTGTTTTAAATCATGACACTCCCTTGGGTCATGGACAATAATAGCATGAAATATTATCCATATCCGACTAGGGGTTAAGAAGTTATGGCCCGGGCAAGTTCACAGACGGACAGACAGACCGATAGACATACGGACAGGGTGATTCCTACATACCACCCAAAACTTTGTTTGCAAGGGTATAAATAAGGAGGGGAAGTTGATCCGTTGGGTTTCACTACAGTAATATATGAGGATTGATTCTTTCTCAAATTAGGCAGGGGGAAGACTGGCTCTAAAGTGAGTCTTACTTCCTAAGGGGGAGGGACACTCTAGAGTAGACCCGCTGGAGGAAGTCTCACTCATATTTATGAAGGAGGGGGGGGGGGGGGGGGGGGGGGGGGGGGGGGGGGGGGGGGGGGGGGGGGGGGGGGGGGGGGGGGGGGGGGGGGGGGGGGGGGGGGGGGGGGGGGGGGGGGGGGGGGGGGGGGCTGGCTCTAGAGTTAGACTTCCCCTCAAGGTGGGAAAGCTCACTCTTGTGTAGGATTGTCTGGCTATGAGGAAAGGCTCACTCTGTAACACCGGGAGGGAAAAAGTTCGGGTTTTTCGTCAGCTCCGCCTCTTTTTGTGAGGTTTCTGTTATAGAGATCTCGCGAGACCGAATGGCTGACACAGAAACCGGCAAATTTGAAACGGTTGGGAAAAAATGTGTGTAGAGCCTTTAGACGACAGATCGGGGGTAAGTTAACGTTGCCGATCATTTGCTTTATGTTTATATATGTTAGATATTTGCTCCATTTGATGCCGAAATGCGTAGAATCGTGTCGGCCATTCCGTTTATCAAAGATGCAAGTTTACGCAACGTAAGGAATTGTGGCCCTATCATTCATTTAGAGCCACTACTTGATTCATTTAGGGCCACTACTTGCGGCTACTTCAACACATGACAGTGTAGCATTGATTTACAAAAAGTAAGTCCGAGCTAACAACCATAATCGAGTCCAGGTTGTCAAATAAATCTATAATAATACACGTGTGGATTCTCGGGGGAGTTCCAGAGGTTTGTCCTGATTTATTTTCCATTGAGACAGATGTTTCCCTCTCTGTTTAAAACTCAACCAGTTGGCTCAAGTTCCCACGTCATGTCATTTTATGAGAGGTATCTTCTGACCCCATCCATATGTCGCGACATAACGTAAATAAGTAGAGCAAGTAGGAGAATAACAAAGACCGTGATAAAGTATTTGTACACACATAATCGCAAAACATTCTCCATGGATTTGATAAAGGTTTAAATATCTTCTTATTGAAAGAGACAGTGATTTATAAGCAATACAAGTATGATATACATATCAGGACATGTCTTTATAGATGTGATGCAAATTCAAGCAGGATTGGGCTAGCTTATAGTCTCTTAACAATCACCGAAAGAGTTATCATTTATTGTACAAAAACTTGTATCAAAGTAATAAAAACGGCGATAAATAGTAGGGAAAAAAGACATCTGACATAGTTGTATATATATATATATAAATACAATCAACAACAGCGATTTAGAGGGGGTCACCCCCTTTTCGCCACATATTTACAAGTAAAGTTCCAAATTTGGCACCAAAAGTGTCTGAGTAGTTCGGCTAATACTTGATTTTCAAATGTGCCCCTTTTTCGGAAATCTGGGATCCGCCACTGCAACAGACATATAGTGTAAAGAAAAATAAACATTATAAAAGACATCACCGAAAATATCCAATTGTACTGCAGTTGCAGTGTCGAATTAGGACGGTTTGTTGAAGTAACAATAGTTACTCAATGGATGTGGTCAGCGGGTCCACCTTCCCACACACCACAAAAACAGTGCCATCAAAGAGCACATATTTAAAATTTTTGAAATATTTATCCATGTAGAAAACAGAGGTCAATGAATTACTTAGCTTAGACTGAAAGGTTATAAAGATATACAAACACGAATAGTTTTATGATTAGAAAATTTAATGTTAAAAAAAAACCGAGCTATGGTTGCCTGATTTGAGGAGTCCTGACTTACCGTCAGTGGAGATGAGATTCAGAGCCTTGTCTGCTCCGGCTGAAAAATTTAAGACAAAGCCCATTATGGACTCCCCACTATGGAATCCAGATAGGGCAATATACACACCGTCGCATTGCTAAGTTGGATAACTGAAACGTGATGATGCGATGGCGATAATATGATAGCGATAATGCGATATTATGATGGCGATAATGCGATGGCGATTGCGCGATAGCGATGGTGCGATAACGTCATGGTGCGATAATGCGATGGCAATGACGCGATAGTGCGATGACGATGAAACGATTGAGTACTATCGCTTTATCGTCATCGCACTATCGCGTCATCGCCATCACATTATCGCCTTTTTATAGTTTATTAGTTATGCTGGACTTTCACTATAATAACACCAAACAGAAAACATCCAAAGATGGCACGCTAATTATATATATATAATATTATAATAAAAAGGAAGTATATATATATACATTTCCTTTTTTAGCATATATATATTGTTTTATATGAAAACCTATTTACTTCGGGTTGTCAGTGCCTAGTGGAAGGTCTAACTAGCTAACTAGGGAAAAGTAAAAAGATATATATATATATATATATATATATATATATATATATATATATATATATATATATATATATATAATATATATATATATATACACTTCCTTTTTCAGCATTTATATATTGTGTTATATGAAAACACATTTACTTGGGGTTGTCAGTGCCTAGTGGAAGGTCTAACAAGGGAAAAGTAAAAAGCTCTCCATCTGGGTACTGGCAGTCCCTAGTCTTGTAGTCATGCAAATGTATGTATAGATACAGAACTGCGATTACTTTTTCAATTACCTTGACAGATTCACTATCAATTCAGCTATTATTTTTGAAACATACCTGATAGTGAAAGAATACATACCAATCTTGTGAGCTGAAATAATAGTTTGGCCATTTGAAATTGTTTGCGATTCAGGAAGATTGAAAATTACACCCTTAGTAACAGAGTGAATGGATTTACTTTGGGAGTAGTCGTCTATGGAAAGCCAAAAGTATCAAAATTTTACTTACGTATTTATGCATGCTAACTTGAAATATGTAATTGGTGATTTAAGGGATAACCGTACTTTGTTCTGTGGTTCCGACAGGTATATGGTGGGTATTAAACTGTTGGAAACGCAATTATACAGTCCAGGTTAGTCCCGGGGAGTTTACTCTTCAAATTTTTATGCTGCTGATTTCACAGTTTCGGCCTTGTGTATCACAGAAAAGAAATAAGTGATCAAAATGCGCATATGGTGCACCATATTGATACTCGTGTGTATGTTCGTGCATGTATTATAACTACTCGGTCGATACGGCTGTTGATGTTAGTTCAAGAGGGTATCACAAGCCCTATTATCATTGCTTTTTTCATGACCAGGAACATATTTGAATAGATTTTGAGATGAAAGCTTGTATCTTTTATAAAACTTAGGACTATCTCCCTATACATAGCTCCGTGCTTTAGCCTTATATGGGCTGTCTCTCTCTCTCTCTTAGGCCAATTTCGTAATACATTGGATTTCCATAGTTTCTGCTTTAAGCATCGCTGAAGACACTGCAGTTGTCGAAATCTGCATATGATGCACTTAATTAATACACGTAGTATATATATATGTAGTTTCTTATGTTTATTGTTATCACTACAAAAATATAGTCGAAAAAAATCATCTTAGATACACGCCACCACATTGAATGAAGTATTTAGTATCAGAAAGCTATAAATAGAGGGCATAATATGTTACATTCATAGCATTAGCATACTGAGCCTATCAAGTACCACACCTTTAAAATGTAAACTTTGTTAAACATAAATACCTCATTAGGTAATGAACTCCAAAATTCAAACTTTAATTTAGAATGACCTTTCATCATGAGGAAAAAAATGTCTATCTTTACTCGTCAGATAACGAGTTTTACAAGTCGACAATATTTTGACAAGTTGATAAAATACATTTTTTAAAAGTCAACATAATTTTCTGATAGGTTTGCATAATTATCACACAAGTAGTTGAAAGTTAAATCACAGAGTTCTTTGTTATAATATTACAGTTAAATTGTCCCCACTGTTTACGGCTAGGTACCGCAATAAATATAACCATTGTATCACATAATTAAAGTTATTAAGGTAAATGTCTTAGGCTAATATTTTGGAAATATATTCTCACTCTGTAATGTCAGGTTTTTCGATATGGAATCATTTTCAACCGAGACATTTTCAGGAATTACACATTAGTGAATGTTGCGATCAAGAAAAATAACGGCAAATAGATATTTGTTGTTTGGTGTACTGCAGCAGACGTTTTCGACGTCCTCGCTGGACCGTTACAATAATCCGTGTTGCACAATGTCACACAATATATCATTTTCTCATTATAGTTGATACATGCGGTCTGGTTAAGACTAGGATCAATGGCATCCAGCAGGCTGTTGTTTAGTACCAGTAGATTCTTTCTATCTGAGCACTCACGGATGTAGGTGTGAATCTGTCCTGCAATTCAAGATGGGTTAGTGTAAAGAAAACTACAATTGACTATAAAGACAATAGCAATCTATAGCATCAGCGTTTACTTACACTAAATGATTATATTTTTCCTAACGTTGCTGTGAAAAGCCAATTTCAGTCACATATGAAGACATATAATCAGCAGGAGACCAATTCTGATACCTTGTGGCATATAACGATTGTCTAGTACTTGACCTGTAAACCAACCCATTTTCGCTTTTCTTTTCACGATGTACTGTGTTCAAATAAGATGTATTCGATTAATGAACTGTATAATGCAATTATGGAGGGCTGCTGAAAATTTTACGTGTAGATTATTTATTTATTTATTTTTATTTCATCTTATTTTATCCTTATTATAATTTTTTATCATATATATATATATATATATATATATATATATATATATATATATATATATATATATATATATGTTGAGGAAACGCTCAATATGTAGCCAATTCAAGAAACCAGTTTTTATTAGACTAGTGCTTTGTATATATTTTCTATCTTTCTTTTCGTGTCTTTATATTTATGTAAGTGTTTGTATGTGTGTGTGTCCTGAAGAAGAAGCAGATTGCTTCGAAAATTTGGCAATTTTTTAATTGTTTTAGTATCGTTATCGCTTTCCCGTGCTTTTATATTGACCCCTTTTCCTCGAGCGATTGCATTAACCTTCATTGAGGTTGATCCGATACTTATGAATAGTGAATGTTGTTACAATTTCCTTTTTGTGCTTTTATATATATATATATATATATATATATATATATATATATATATATATATATATATACTTTTTTTTTTTTTTTTTTTTTTTTTTTTTTTTTTTTTGCTCTTGCTTTGGAAAAAAACACATTTTAAAAAATAATCTTGCTCCTGGTACACAACAAAAATAATCTGGTGGTACCAGCATGCTAGTGCTTTGAATAGACAGGATATTGCTGCTCCATTTTCTGGTTGATAATATTTATGTGCAAATGAAGAAAAAAAGAATTTAACAACAAATGATTGGGTTTGTACCGGTATTGTTTTGAGAAGAAATTCATGGACCTACTGAAAACGTCCGAATGTATCTTATTGATATGATCATTGACAACCAAAGATTTAAAGGGTCTGTAATGAAGAATTTGAGAGATATTATTTGGTCAATACAATGTTATCTCTTTTTCATTTTTAGACAGGGACATTGTGGAGCAGACCGTCAATTGTCACACTTTTCACTTGTAATGGTGAAGCCGGTGTAGCTCAGTGGATAAGATTCTCGGCTTGTGACCGAGAGGTATCAGGTTTGACTCCCGCCCTGGACACACCGGTAGTCTGTCTTTCGGGTGAGTGCCATGTTCTTATTTTTGAATTTACTGGGGGGAAGGGGGGGGGTAAATACAAAAACTAGAACATGCTAATTTTTGTATTTACCACCCGCAAGTAAATTCAAAAATTAGAACATGACATGAGACAATATAAACCGAGGTCCCGTGTCACGGTAGGTGTGGCACTTAAAAGACCCCTCACTGCTTCGTGAGGGTCTGTTAGAAAGGTATAAATTTCTAGGCAATGCATCAGACAGACGCCTTTACCATATACACATGTACTTGAAATAATCGTGACTGACGTAAAACAATAATCAATCAATCATTCACTTGAAATGTTGACCTGATGGTATCTAACTTCAGACCAAGGCAGAATTATTGTACAGAAAATGTGCTTCAACATTTCGATAATAAGCTGTTGTGAAAACTGTATGACTCAGGAACCCGGAAATTCAAATAGTAAATATTCTTTTCAGAAATCAGGTATGCATGTTATATAAATTTTGCTTCGATTGCATATTTTATTGTAAAACGTCATTTTAAGTGGAATTATGTTATATTTTCTGGATTTCTTTTTATTGCACAACTTTATGCTGCTAATTCCCAGGACTAATCTATGAAATGTGTAATAAAGGTCTTAGGAACTCCAAGACTTAATTGTAATATGTGTAATTAAGGAACTTCAGGACTTACCTATAAAATGTGTAAGTAAGTTTTAAGGAACCCCAGTACTTACCTGTAATATGTGTAATTAAGGAACTTCAGGACTTACCTATAAAATGTGTAAGTAAGTTCTAAGGAACCCCAGTACTTACCTGTAATATGTGTAATTAAGGAACTTCAGGACTTACCTTTTATATGTGTAACTAAGGTACCACAGGACTTACCTATATGTGTAATTATAAGGAACACCAGGACTTACCTATAATATGTGTAATTAAAGAACCACAGGACTTACCTATAATATGTGTAATAAAGGAACACCAGGACTTACGTGTAATATGTGCAATTAAGGAACCCCAGGACTTACCTATATGTGTATTTATGGAACCCCAGGAAATTACTTATAATATGCGGTGTAATTAAGGAAAGCCAGGACTTGCCTATATTATGTGTAATTAAGGAACACCAGGGTCCGGCGCCATAAACTGAGAAAATACTTAAGTCAATTATTTCTTTTTAATTCATTCCATTATCAAACGTTCAAATAAATTGTCATGTTAAACATAAAACTAAAATGAAGTCAAAACTCATTCAATTAAGATCACGAAATCCCAAAGAATACTGGAAAATCCTTAATACTAATGTTGTCAAAACAAATAAACCATCATGTGAAGCTAATATTGAAGATTTATATCAATTCTTCAAAACACTCTCCAGTAGTACCATCAATGATATGGAGGAGCATGTAATATCAATGGAAGATCTGGATATTTTATCAAATATAAATTTAAATACTACCATAAATCATCCAATAACATCTGATGAAATAATGAAGTGTATAAAACTGCTCAAAAACAACAAAGGGAGTGGTGATGATAAAATTATAATGAGTATATAAAATGTACATCACAACTTTTAATGCCTTTGTATGTAGATCTTTTTAATTGGATTTTTGATAATGGAATATGTCCATCTCAATGGCTATGTGGAAATATCATACCTATTTATAAGAATAAAGGTGAGAGCCATGATCCTAAAAAGTATAGACCAATTACTCTTATTAGCTGTCTGTGTAAGTTTTCACATCCACACTGAATGAAAGGCTAAATAAATATGCTGACCAAGTTCAACTTATTTTGGAAAACCAAGCTGGATTTCGCAAAAAAACTTTTCTACAGCTGATCATATCTTCTCCTTATTTTCACTAATTGAATTGTCAAAAACTTTTAAAAAGAAATTATATTGTGCTTTTATTGATTTTGAAAAAGCCTTTGATTCTGTATGGAGAGTTGGACTGTGGAATAAAGTTTTAATGAGTAACATTGATGGTAAATGTTTTAGAATAATAACAAACATGTATAATGGTACCAAATCAAAAATTATGTCTAATGGTGCATATTCTGAGATATTTCCTTGCAATATTGGTGTCCATCAGGGCGAAAATTTGCCTCCATATTTATTTTCCATATATCTAAATGACCTTGAGCAGTATTTAGTTTCTCTTGATGTTAAAGGTTTAAATACCATGTCTGAAAAATTGAAAATGACCTTCAGGTATACATAAAATTACTTATTCCACTCTATGCAGATGATACTATATTATTAGCTGAAACTCCACAAAACCGTCAATTACAACTAGATAATTATCATGATTACTGCAAACTGTGGTACCTTAAAGTAAATGTTAATAAAACAAAGATTGTTATTTTTGGAACAGTACGTAATGGTATTATTTTGACTGATTTTAGTTATAATTGACAAAATGTTGAAATTGTGAATTCTTTTAGATATTTAGGCATTACTTTCTGTAGAAATGGTTCTTTTGTTGAAAATGTTAAAACTATGTATGATAAAGCAATGAAAGCCATGTATGGAGTTATATCAAAATGTAGATACCATGTAGATTGATTGTAAACTTCACATGTTTGATAAAGTTATCAAACCTATTTTATTGTAATGGATGTGAAGTTTGGGGATTTTCCAACTTATCTATGCTTGAAAAAATACACTTGAAATTTTGTAAACATATTTTACATCTTAAATCATCAATCCCAAATTTTATGGTATACGGTGAACTTGGAAGGTTCCCTATCACTATTAATGTTAAAGTTTGTATGATTTCTTTTTGGAGTAAATTGCATTTATTACACGGTTCCAAATTGGCATCAAAGATATATTACATTAATAAACACTATGGAAATAAATGGTTTTACTGCATAAAAGATATACTAAATCAATGTAGATTATCATATGTATTATTACTAGACCATTTTAATGCAGGTTGGCTGAACAAGTTTTCATATTCTTGTTGATCAGTTTAAACAATATTGGTATAGTTGTACTCATAATTCTGCAAAAGGTATTAACTATTGCATTTTTAAAGATACATTTGGTTTTGAAAAATACTTTCTGAATCTAACTTTTAAACAGTGGCACGATTTTTGTCGTTTTAGAACAGGGAATTGTAAACTCCCCATAGTAACAAGCAGATGGTCAAATACTCCCAGAGAGGAGCGCATATGTAATTTATGTGATAAGAATGAAATTGGTGATGATTTTCAATATATTTTCAAATGCTCTGATTTATCCATAAAAACTTATTGAATAAATAATTTTCCCTAATATTTCTCTTCAAACACAAATTGTTATAAATTTCATCAACTTTTTAATACTACTAATAAAAAATCATTGATAAAAATCATGCGCGGATCCAGAAATTTTTGTCAGAGGGGTTCCAACCTCAAATGGTAATTTTTTCTCTTAGACGAGGGGGGGGGGGGGTCCAACCCCCAAAATGCCCAAATATTACCTTTTTTTTTGGTAAAATTTTCGGATTCCAGGGGGGGGGGGGGTCCCCCCCTCTGTATCCGCGCATGAAAATTGTCAAATTTATTAAAATCATTTCTGAGAGAGTTACCTCTCCTGGTTAGTTACACAAATACACAACTGTCAATTTTCACGTATGCATTGTATTGTATATTAAGCATTTTCTCAGTTTATGGCGCCGGACCCAGGACTTACCTATAATATGTGTAATTAAGGAACTGCAGGACTTACCTGTAATATGTGTAATGTTTTAAATAAATACTATCTAAAGATGTAATCAACAATGCACTCACTGTTTATGAAGATATCACACAATTCACTAACCTTGTTCTTCTAGTCTTTCAATGATACATAGATCTGCGAAACGCGTTTCGTTGCAATATTTATAGTATTTACACTTGGTTGCATCCTTACATGTCTCGTTGGTCGTTGCCATATTTGTCTCTAGCATTCCGGCTGTGTCTGTCTGACAATCCCCTGTTCCTGAGGAACCGCACTGGTAACATAGCAAAGCAGCTGCCATGCGAATAAAAATAATGAGTAAGAATTTAACAATTCATATATATATTTATAATTCATATTATATTTGTTGAAATGTAACGTACAGTTACTGAATGACTGAGCTACTTACAATGACAATGTCATTAGTTCAAATGTCACCCCTTGCCTTGTTATACCTTTAGACATTCAAAAACGCTCGTGTGCTTACCTTATATCAGTGAGATATGGAATAGCACAAACAGGTCGTATAGTTGAAAACATATAGGACTTCTATTAATAGACAAAAGTAAATCCACTGTATCAATATACAATCAACAACGTCACATAGGACAGTCATAGACCCCTTCAAATCATATGCGAGACTAGGAGAAAGTGCTGAGTAACCATCTCCTGATTGGCTCGCTTCTCTCGCCATGAATACCCCCGAAATGTACACACCACAAATATACCAACATGGGCATATATAGACACAACATTGTTACAGCTACACAAAACCAGCAAAGTGCCAATATTATAAAAAGTCCTTCGTCAAGACACCACAGTTTCGTTTTATTTTGAGTATGGAATGCTTGCCCATAATTGTACTGGATTTACCAAATGGAGTTACTTTTAAAATATGTAAACCATAAAATATACACCGTTCGTGCATTACACAATCCTACAGGAAGTTTAAATCCCATAAAATTCATGATTGTTGTATTAGATCAGAAGTAATGTTTTGTCTAGTGTAAACCTGTGTTTTAAAGCTGTATACCCAATGTTCGCATATTATAGGTAAATTTATTGTAAATTATGTTGATTATATGTATAAGCCTAAAACATATTTTTAAAAAGGACCTTGCAACTGTTGTGATCAAATTCACCATATTAAGTGAGATATGGCTGTCTAAAACGCGATGTTTGTAAACAGAATGTTTACAACCAACTTATCACGTGATCTAATTTGGAAGCCGAGTCATGGAGGGTGAGGTAAATAAGCTTGGTTTAAACAGTATTTATTCGAAATATATACATCAGATCAATTGACAATATATAAAAATAAAGGATTTGACAACAAGAAAAATATCTTATATAAAGTCATTTCCTTTTTAACTAAGTTAAGTCACTTATAGTGATGACCGAAAAACAGTATTTTTAAGTATATAAACCAATTTAACATGTGAACATGTATGCACAAATAAAGAGAAATATAAATTGTAATACAGGGATAGAGTGGTGAAAATAAAGGTGAGCTAAATCATGAAAATCTGTTGCTTTTTTCAATAAAGTCATGTACTTTACGAAAT
The DNA here is from genome assembly GCA_035048485.1 of Pteria penguin. Classification (NCBI taxonomy): domain Eukaryota; kingdom Metazoa; phylum Mollusca; class Bivalvia; order Pterioida; family Pteriidae; genus Pteria; species Pteria penguin. Next base: position 39,564,414 of record CM068582.1, on the reverse strand, counting down.
ATATCTTCGTTGACTTCGTCGCTGTACATACGACAACCATTAAGAAGAATTTCAATATCAAATGCAACACTAATTGTATGTATGGTTGTATTTCTTATATGATTGTAGTTGTGGCATTGTAAAAGGTAATGTTGTGCATCTTCTCTTGATCCACAACTACAAGTGTCGACACATGAAACATGGTTCGAGTATAGATCGGCATTAAGGGAACTACATTTCAAACGAAGGCGACTATGTAGGACTTGTAGCTTCCTTTTGCCGTAATTGAAGTATTTTGGGGGGTTTGCTATATCAGAATTCAATATACGTTTAAACGATAAGAGGGAGTTGCATGAATCTTACGTTATGTTTATGGATGATTATGTTGCATGTTAAGTTATTCCAATCTCTTGCAGTTTGGGGGACAAAGGAGCCGCTATATAATGATGTAAATAAACTTGACTAGTAACTTTGAAAATATGCATTCAAGTCTGCTAAAGTTAGTATTTACTGAAATTGTTTTCTTTTGGAGTCTCCCTTCGTAGTGCATGTATGTGTTTTGATTAAACTGCGCATGTGCGAAGTCAGGTTATAGTTGTACTTATGGAATATCCTCTTTATTTACGAAGTATGTTCTTTTTATTTTAATATCTCCGAAGTATTAAAGCAACAAAACATGTTATTAACGCAAAGTTAATAACTTCAGCCATACGAGAAAAATATAGTTTTTGTTTTACATGCTTTAATTTGTGAAATTATACCGAATTGTAGGGTATACAACTCTAAAGGTTATCGATTGAAAGGCATATTAACAATTTTTTGTGAAAACACATACAATTCTAAAGTATTTGGCGTTATTTCCTACAAAAGTAAGAAGATATTCTACAAGACCTATTGTCAATTACATTTACGTCAAAAAGTGGAGAGAAGCACGATTGTAAAATAAATCCCTACATGCTACATGATCATTTACAGGATTCAGGAGGATCCATCCATGTGTATATGCTGCATGTGACTATATCCTGACTATGTATCATCCAGACAAAACTGTCCTATCTGTCAATCGTCTGAGGTAAGCATAAATAATAAATACATATTCAACCCCAAATTCTGAGTATCTTTGACTTTGATAATTTTGTAAGCAATGATTGAAAGGTGTCAAGAAAGTGAAAGATATATAATATGTTACATTGTCCACACCCTTTATTCATAATTTATCCCCATGCTAACTGATTCTCTCTCTCTCTTGAATTGTTTTAGTCGAGATACTAAGGACTTTCGTAGTTTTCCCACATCCAGTAATGTTTCCGTGTCCACTCACCCCAACAAAGACACTTCTACCGATTCAGTAAACATAATACGCTGTGGCGAATTTAGAGGGAACCGCCTCCCCCTTTCGCCACATATTAACAAGTAAAATCCATGCAGAGTTGGCAGCAAAAATGGCTAAGCAGTTTGCTTATTACATATGTGCCCCTCCCCCCTTTTTCGGAAATCATGGATCCACCACTGATACGTCGAAACATAAACATTGACGTAGGCATATCTTTGAACTAACTTCAGAAAAGTTGACATGTAAACGTGTGTGATTCTTGTCGACCAAGATGGTTGCACATATTACGATGCAATTCTCGAAGTCGGACATCCGGGTATTTGCACAGGAATCGGCCGTTTGATTGGTATTTGTCGACCGATATAGGCCAAAAGGCTCCTCTGACTAAAACAAAAACACAGTCAAAGGAGCCTTATGGCCTATATCAATCGACAAATACCAATCAAACGGCCGATTCTTGTGGTATTTGATAACAAGCATTCGGAACATTTCGGGTAAAGCATAGAGAGCAATGCGTATTCCGGGAAGAATTTTGGTGAAAAGGAATAAGTAAAATATTTTATCATTCAGACAAGTACATTTTGAATTCATATTTTACACATTTCCGATCGTATTTTATAAGAAAACCACTTTAGAATTAATACAAAAGGATAGACCCCGAGCTTGACCCTAAGTGTCACGGCCAGGCTCCTCGCAGACGTCACGCCGATTTCGAGAATTCACAGTTTAGATCTATGCAACGGACCCACCGGAAGGAGTGAGGGATCTTTTAGGTGTCACGTGGACCTCGGTTTTAAGTGTTGCATCCGAAAGAGAGGACACCCAATGGCCACCGTCCGCAGTCGAACACAGGACCTCGCTTTACTTCTTTTGTCAATGTATTATACTATGATGAGTGCCGAATTCTTATGGGGGATTGGGACTTCGTAGAATATCGCGTAATTCTGTTCATAAGTTGTTTTTTTTTTTTTACCTACACTTACATCTTAACTTTACGTATGTAAGCACGGCTCTTGGTGAAACGTAACTACAACAATGTGCCCCTATCCCGACTCAGTACTATTTTGATGTCCTTAGTTGTCGAATAGAGATTACAAGACCTTCCCATTCAATTCTTCAGTGCAGAGCGAAAACGATTAATGTTCGGCATAGAATTTCTAAATTTCCCGTAAATTCTTAACAAGTCATGTTAAATTTTACCGTTCATGTCATAAATCATATATAAATCAAATGAAATTTTGCACTAACAGCCTTATCACACAATTTTAAATTGAGGAGGCGGTTTGAAGAAAATGTACACTTATAATATACATGTATATATATATAGGCGATTTGTCGTTAATAACGATATAGTTTGAACCATGCATGATCAAACCAGCTAAGGGATCCCATGACGCCCCACCACCGCTTTCGACGGGTCAGTATTGTCGAATTAATGATAAAAATTCCTATGAAGCTACTGTATTACCAGAAATGATTTAAAACTGTGATGGCTATAACAATAAGCTTGTCATATTCGATTTTGAAACATACCTGATAGTGAAAGAATACATACGAATCCTATAAGTTGAAACAGCAGCTTGGCCATCTTATCCTTTATGTAGGATTGAAACTGCCAGCGATTCCGGAAGATTGAAAAATCACATACGTAACGATAGAGTGAAGGATCCTATAAATTAAATGGCAGTAGTCATTTCATTGTATGCCCACTCCAAACTGATCAAACAAATTTTCGGTGTTGCCATGTTTGAACTTAAGATTTACGTATGCATAATCATAAACTAAAGATGTGCCTAATCTGTGGATGATGAATTAAATCCAATGTTAAAAATACAGGTTGTTTATTACTTTAACTCCCTATGACGGCTTTCTTTCCTGTAAACGCATACTATTGAAGGCCGATTTTTTCTGTGTCCTCTCTCTCTCCTGTATATCCATATACTCAGTGAACATCAGAATAGTTTAGTTGATTATATAACTTTGATAGCATCCCTGATCAGAAGGGCAGTGAACTACCTCCTCCCTCACCTTTTGCTTCCGAGCAACGTCGTTAAATTCCATGCCCCTCCCAACAAATCCTGGATTCGCTCCTGATGGGGAAATGTTAAACTGACTGATGCCTGTAGAAAAAATGTCTTTAAGTAAAATATAAGATCTTTACAAAACTTGCTTGACATCCTTGAGTAAAAAAGGCCATTTTGAGGTGTCTATTGATAGGAAGGTGATCGAAAAAAAAGTATATAAAGCAAGCAAGTCAGTGCATAAAGCTCAGAGAATTATAACACAAATCTAATCTGAAAAGTTACAGTGAATAAATATAATAAATATTCTAAGGCAGGAAGAAAGGAACTGGTCAGATGACGTAAATGTGTCCCGCCCGATAGGCTTGGTCATTTGTGTAAATAAAGTAAGCTAAACAAAGACCTCTGATAAATCCTGATTGGATCGGTCATACCAGGGACATATACGCCACATATTTACCAGTAAAATTCCAGATTTGCCATTCAAAATGGCTGAGTATTTCGGATAATACTTGACTTTAACATGTGAACCCCCTCCCCTTTTTCGTAAATCCTGAGTCCGCACTGATATGTATAGATGTATATACTGATATGTCTTTGGTCATATATGTGACAAAATAAGCGTATAGTATATACTACTAACTGAAAGTACCCATACAAATCTCTGTATTTACATAGCCGAAGAAGCCAGGCTGTGCAGTTCTCTTTATTGTGTTATATGGCGAATCATAAATGTTAGTACTCATTATAAAACGGCATTCTTAAACCAGCAAAATTGATCAGATATCATAAATCCATAAACATTATTATTTAAATATCTGTTTTAAATCTCTCTCTCTCTCTCTCTCTCTCTCTCTCTCTCTCTTTCAGAATAATCCATATAATTAAAAGAAAGTGTTATATACCAGGGACGCGATACAGACTGTCATTGCTCCATTGATACGAGAATTTACAAACACCGCATTGTGTGAAAATAATGTATAATTCATTATTTACAAGCAAGAGAAACGGCTTTATATGTGCGAAATACAGAGAGAATCAGGAGATGTGTTCACTTTTATCATTAATTAGTTTACTCCATGTTATGGTTTAATAGACACCCGATATTTGGTGTTTCTTTGAAGTCAAAACAAGTATTGTGGAAGGGACACGTATATATATATATATATATATATAAATATAAATATATATATATATATATATATATATATATATATATATATATATATATATATATATATATATATATATATATATATATATATATATATATAGTTACTTTTTATGGTATAATTTTACGAGGAAAAGATAGTTTACACCCTCAAAAATAGTCAAAACTGATGACATTTTGGGACCAGAAACCGGCAACTTTCTCGTGGATACGCCTAATAGAATCGCGGTATATAGCATATATTTATTGTCAGAAAATTATGTCGACGTTTCATGTTATATATTAACTCGACAGATCGATGTATTGTCAACTTATCAGAATAACTTATAATTCGACTCTAACATCATCGTCAGATACCTACGGTTTGTGAGGTACGGTATACCCCATGAGTATCTGACGATGCTCTATAAAAAGTGAACATAGTTATATGACAAGTTGGCAAAAATATGTCAGTGCCCACAATATATCACTTTATCAGACACATACATATGAAAGTGTGTGTAAATTTTTTTCACGCTTTAGATTTATTAATTCAAACTAGATACAATCATTCAGAAACATGTTGACCGTAACAGATACTTATTTTTCTGTTGAATTTTCTTCGCCGTTTGTTCTTTCTCAAAAAAAAAAAAAAAAAAAAAAAAAAACAGTTAAAGGTAAATCTGCCTATTGTTTGTGCGCATCAAGAGCGACGCGTTTGTATGACGTTTCCCGCGATAAGTCAACGTCGTTAGATTCAAAATGGCGTCGCGTTACAAAGGACGCTTCTTCAAGTCCAAACAAAAACAAAGGCTGTTACACACCGAAAGAAACATTTTCCTGGCAAGGCAAACACGACACGGAGACATGTCAAATCCAAACAAATTCAATGATATTTAACACGACACGGAGACATGTCAAATCCAAACAAATTCAATGATATTTAACACGACACGGAGACATGTCAAATCCAAACAAATTCAATGATATTTAACTGCCATGGATTGAAAGCAAACAACGAATAATAGCTAGAGCCCATTGAGGTTATCAAACGACTGATCGGAGGGTGCGTTAACTGAAATAGGAAGTTGACACTCACTAGAACCGTGTACGAAACAAGGAGTGCCCTTGAATCTATGTTGTATATCCTATGCGAGTGCGGGGTGCGAGTTAACACCGGCAAAATCCACTACCAGGAATCGAAAAAGAAAACAAGGCCAATTTTTTACATCAACTCCAAAACAGCAATTTGTCGACCGCGCTTATGATGTTCAATTTGTCCGGTGTCTGTCCGTCCTTCTGTGCTGTCTTTGTACTTGACTGAGTTTTTTTTTTATTATTATTATTTTTTTGTAATCACACCTTAATACCGTCAAAGCTACCACAGGAGACATGCGTGTTTCTCAGTCACTCTGTTTTACAACTAAATCACTCAAAACAGCAAGTATACAAATGTATAAAAGCTTCTTATTGCAAAACCATCAAGTGAAGATGCAAACCGATGTATTATAGCAGTCACTTTCACCGTCATATGGTCCGTCTATGTGGTACAGTGGTAAAGACCGTTGGTTGTAGTCTATGCTTAAGGCGTAAGGAGGAATCCTGAGGCCGTAAGTTCGAACCCTAAATAACCCTACCTGTCCATGGCCAGAGTGCCCGACAGGAGGTCAAGCCAGCTTCGAATATCGACTGCACATCGATAAGTCGTCACATATATACGACAGGAATATCGTCGACTGTGACGATAACCAGCAATGAAACAAACAAACCGTCATATATCTGGTAACAACTTTCCAGTAACCGCATGTAACATTCGTGTTCCTCGAATCCTATGCTTTTCAGATGATCCACTCAAATCAGGGTGTATAGATTCAATAATTTACTTGTATTAAGCAAATGAAGAGATCTGACTCAAGTTAACTGTATGGCGAATCCTCCAGATCTAGAAACACAAAGAGTAAGTATGACAGATGACGCCGCAGCTACAAAAAGGACTCGGAGAAAGTTAGCAAAATGATGTGTGAATTGTTTATTATCCTGCCGGGCTCCCATAAACAATCTATGGTACGATTCCGACAGGAGCACCATGGCGTCAGCGCGCTCTAACATCTAGCAATTGGAAGCATATCCACACACGATAAAGGCACGCCGAGATTCGAACACTGATCCACTGTCCAGACCGCATACCATTCAGTCAAATCCGCAGTGCAGCTCGAAGGTCGAAGTCGGCGGGATCTCCACGACTTTTTACTATGCTTCTATACATAAAATATTAATATAAATATATATATATATATATATATATATATATATATATATATATATATATCAGTCTTTAAAATACATAACTGTATATTTATATATAATGTATATCACCTAACAATGACTGACAATGTTGCAACTGTGTTCGCACTGGACTATCACGCAAATATATTCAACCCGTATTAGCTGCATATCTATATATATAGATATGCACTTGTACGTTTCTCAAAATATCGCTAAGGACAATCTGAACAAAAAATACACTGTTGTACATATTGCGCATGACGTCAAGAGACATAACTCTTACGCAACGCTAACGCAAGTCACGGGTTTTTAGGATATGGGCGTCATTTTCATTGAAATCTCGACGGCCTCCATATTGCTTTGCATTACACAGAGACATATATGTACACATATGTATATATTATGTCTCTGATTTACAGTAGCGCAAAACCTTCAGCATGAAACATGAAAAGGCCCATGACAGTGGCGGATCCAGAAGGCAGATTGCCGGGGGGGGGGGGGGGGGGGGGGGGCGAAGACCTAAGGAGGCGCGAAGCGCCGAGTGGGGGTAGGTGCGGGAGGGGGTGTTCGGGGGGCTTCCCCTGGGGAAAGTTTTTTGAAATAGGATGAAAATGGTGCAAATTTATACCATTTTTGGACCAGTTTGTTCGTTCTCCTTGGTCAGCTTGGAGGCCGATCGATGGATACAGTATTGCATTGGCGGATACTGTTGATCATATTGATCAAATAACTGTAAAAATATTACTTTCCAGGTGAATATCCAGCAGAACAGAAAGTGTGAGTTCGCTTTGCACCCCTTCACCCCATTATATTTCTTTTTTCTTTTTTTCTTTTCTCCCCCCCCCTATTTTTTTGATCGGCGATGCCGGGGGGGGGGGCAGCGCCCCCTCCCCCCTCCCCTTGAATCCGCCACTGCATGAAATTTTTGTCAGTAGTTTTTTACAATTCTGAACAAATGCCACCAGATACGAATTTACGTGAAAATCCATAAAAATTCGTATTTCTCAAAATTTTCATTAAAATTGAAATCAAGCCAGCGTGGCCTAGTGGTATCGCGTCGGACTCCTGATCGGGAGGCCGGGGTTCGAGTCCCGCTCTGGTCATGCCGGTGTCATGTCTTTCGGATGGGACAGTAAAAACCGAGGCCCCGTGGCATGGCACGTTAAAGATCCCTCACTGCTTCGGGTGGGTCCGTTGCAAAGGTCAAAATTTGTATGCCCCGCATCAGGCAGATGCCGTCACCATATACGTGAAATATTCGTGGTGTGACGTAAAACAAAAACTCACTCACTCACTCACTATAATTGAAATCATAAGAATGATTGTAATATAACTGATAACATCATACCCGAAAAATATTGCGAAATCTAAAATAAATCAACAGAAATATTTTAGCAATTAGAGGACAGAGGAAAATGCTCTAAAATGTTTTTTATTATTAGGTTTCACAAGTTTCACTTGTGAAACCTTTTATTATTCTACTGTCTTTTCTTATTTATTATTATTATTATTATTCTTCATCCGTTTTTTTTTTTGTGACGGCTCAGAAATCACTCATTATTAAAGATATTACTATTCTGTTTTCAGTGTTCGATTCGAAATTAAATTTTCAAGATTTGATTTTTTTAATTTTCTAAATTACCGCTTATAAGCGCGCAGCGCCACCTACGACGCCAAAATTTTGAATCGCTATATCTTCCTTATTATTTGTCCGATTGGAATGAAATTTTCAGCATTCGATTCAGAAAAGGAGATTCAAGATTTTATGTCACTGCGTCAATTTCGTAGCTCTACCCCGAAAAAGTTGACCTTGACCCGATTGTTTTCATTACAAAAAAAATATTTCAATCTTAGATTTTAGACAGTAGGATGAAAGATTTTAATGGTCTGATTTGGAATATGAAAAATTTTTGAAATCGGACCATAAATAAAGTCACAATGAGCGTGGGAAAATTCGCTATGACGTCATCAAAGCTAATTAAATATTCATACGTTAATATCTCTCTTATTAAATGAGATATCGGCATGAAATTTTATATCTAAACATGTTTCCACATTCTTAATCTACCTCTAGAATGAAAATGGCATGCTGCCAATATTTTTGAAATTATTGAAAATTTTCGAATCAAATCTTTGGCAAGGTCTCGCGACTTTATTTGCAGTCGGATTTTGATCGGGTTTCTTCCATTCGATAGAGCGTTCAAATATACAGTAAAGTGTTCTTCAGATTTTCGCTAACTCTTACGGTTCTCGAGTTTTTGCGTATTGAACCGAGACAACCCCCTTTAAAGTGATGTTTGTGACGTCCATCAACATCATTAATTATTCATGAAATGTTTTCGCCTATAGCTCGCTTATTGACGAAGCTAGAGGGGTGAAATTTGGTAGCATGATAGAGATTGAGAATATCTACCGACTGACAAGAGGAATTTGGCATGGAGCCAAATTCCTGAAAATGACGTCATACTTTGTAAATGACGTCATATCTCCCTTATTTTTCATCGGATCGAGGCGGGGACGGTTGGAATCGATTCTGCGTGAAAAAGTAAAATGGTAAATACGTGAACAGTATTTCGATATCTCTTACCGTTTTCGAGATATTTGCGGTCAAAGTTCAGTGTTTGGCCTTTCCTGAAAATACAATTTAAAACTTCAGGTACCTGTGTCTCGCTTATTGATAAAGCTAGAGGTATGAAATTTGGTAGCATATAAGAGAATGCAAATATCTACCGACTGACAAAAGGGAATTGGCAAGGTGCCAAATTCCTGAATGACGTCATACTTTCTTAAATGACGTATAACTCTTATTTTTCATCGTATCGAATCGGGGATTTGTTGCAATCGATTTGACGTCGAAAATTTATATGTATAACATCCATCAATTTTCGTAACTCTTACGTTTTTCGAGTTATTTAGGTTTAAAACGACAACCTTTAAAAGTGATGCTTTCAACGTCACATAAAGTTCAATTAATGTTTAATGAATGGTTTCAGCTAAAGCTCGCTTATTTAAAAAAGGTAGAGATGTGAAAGATGGTAGCATGATAGGGAATGAGGGTATCACCGACTCTTTACTTTGAAAATTTCATCTTTCGGCTATTCATTCTCAAGACCACATACTCCGTTAATGAAAAAAAAATTTTCGAAATATAACGACGTTTTTTAAGAGAATTACGTTAAATTTAATATTTTTCGATTTCTCGGTATGTAGCTTTTAGTTTTAATGTAGGATATCTCAAATTTTCACTGTTATGTTCTCTAGGTTCATATCTTTAGAACTTTCATCGGCCGATATTATCTATCTATTTTAGTTTGGCCTCTATTTAAATTTAAAGTTTTTTAAAAATTACGTAATGTTCAAAAACTGTCTTTTTTAGTCTTTAGTTACCAAAACATTACGAAAAGATTTTCCGTAACGATTTAACTATGAAACATGTTTCACGGAATTTGAAAGTTAGCAATTTAAAGATTTTTTTATAAAAATATCTTACTTGCGTAACTTTCAAGTATATTTTATTCGACGTATGAACAAATTATAAAAACAAGAGTTTGAGAAAGCATTTTGATTTCGATTCTTAACACAATAAATCAAATTTTGGGGGGCCACTCTACTGTGAGAACAACGCAATAAACAAATTCAGAAGCGGGTCAATTTGCCTATGCTTAATTACCTTGAAGACACGCTGTGATATAGGACTTCTTCCATGGACAAGGCGCAGTAATCGCGATTAATTCAATCGCGATTTATAGTGCTTTCTAATAAAATAGAGTTTGAGAAAGTATTAATGCATTTCGAATTCTTAAACAAAAAAAAAAACAAAAAAATAAAAAAACAAACCCCCCCCCCCCCCCCCCCCCCCCAAAAAAAACAAAAAAAAAAAAAAAAAGAAAAAAAAAAGCAAATTTACATTCTTACGAGCTACTGCTGCAGGAGGCTATAAAGAAATCTTCTCCGAGCGTGTCGGCATTACACACTTAGAGAAGCGCGGTGAATTTGCCCCTTGCTTACTACATCTCATGGCGCTGTTATAAGGACTTCAAACGTGTGTAATTATCGCCAGTTACGTGCTTTACCCCTCGTCGAATATGAAGGACGATTGTCAAGGTCTTTCTTTCTGTATATTGGGGAAGGGCATTACTAAAGGCCATCGCGAGGAGAATTGTTTATTCCAGCAGAGTGGCGATTCAAGGTTCAAAAACATTGTACACGCGAAATACTTGCGTAAGTTCATCGCGAGGAGAATTGTTTATTCAGCAGGAAGCGATTCGAGGTCAAACATCTGTACACGCGAAATACCTTGCGTACAGTTAATAAATAATCAACATAAAGCGTGGCAGTAAGGACTTGAAGATCTAGGTTACACGTGGCAGATTGAACTAAGGGTGATTGGTCCTACATTGTTACTTGTTTCAAATATATGGTCAGAGTAGTCGAATATTGTGCGATGTAGCTTCAGTATAATGTGTATAATGTATAGTCGCCGTTACCTACAATTTTCTGCAAGTAGATTGCGGCAATGTGGATACATCATAAAGATCAGATATCTGGATCGTGAGAAAAAGAATTTTGTATTAGGGGTGCTCCTAGTATGGTGTAGGGGGGGGGGGAGGGGGTGGGGGGGGGGGGGGGGGGGAGAGGAGGGTAGAATGGAAGGAAGAAGTGAATTTTGTGGGGGGCGGGTTTATTTTAGGGGGGGGCAGGGTGTGGGGGGGGAGGCTTTCTTGGGGTGTGGGGATTTAAAGAAAGTGGTTTGGGGGCGGGGGGGGAGGGGGGCGGGCGGGGGTAGGGGGGGGGGGGGTGGAGGGGGGGGTGGTATGCAGTCGTGCGTGGGGGCTTCTTTGTGGGTGTGTGGAGTATCTTTGGGGTGTGTATTATTGGGGCAGTGGGTGGGGTTGGGGCTGGGGGGGGGAGTGATGTTGCGGGTGGAGATATAGAGAAGAGGGGAAATGAGAGAGAGTGAGAGAGAGGGAGAGATGTAAGAGAGGCAACGGGTGGAAGAGAAGAGGAAGTAATAGGAGAAGAGGAGGATGGGGGGGCGGGTGTATGGTGGAAGGTGTGGGGGGGGGGGATTGGAAGTGAGTGGAGAAGGAGGCTAGTACGTGCAGAGGAAGCGGACTCAGCTTCGCTGCTTCGACTTTAACTTGTGAAACCTACTCGTTGCTTTAGCAACGAGCTCGTTTCTAGTTATTATTATTATTGTTCCTCCTAGATGGCGCAGCTGATTTCTTGAAAGGGGGCGTGGTGACTCCTTATTTTCTTTTTGGAATTGAATTCAGTATAGATTCGATATATACCATGCCAAATATCATTAACTTCTTGTCAGTAGTTTTAAACAATAGACAGATTTACCTTTAAATAGTATAAAGCTCAACTTTTGAGTTCATTTCGTATTGGAAGAAGAAGAAATATCGAGATCGATATTATAGACTAATTTACGAAACCGGTTTGTGACGTCATTCCGGTTTGTTGCCAAGTCTGCTGATGCGAAGAATTGCACCAACTTAGGTAAAGTGTTATACGCAATATTTTTTCTGGTAGTAATATTCAGATAGTATATTACCTGAATTTTTTTAACAAAATTTATTTTTGACTAATCTGTATGCATACAAACAGTTTTGTACATTTCATGTAATCTGAGGGCACCTGTTGGCCGTTCACTTTCATTCATACAAAAGCTTCATGCTTCAATGAATCTAAAGAAAACCGGCTTGATTACATTTTAGATACTAGTATACGGTGTTATGAAGAAGTTTGTGTGAATAATCCAGACGAGCTGAATTAAAGATCCGGTAACACTTTATATAGTTTCGATCAGACAATAGAACATGGAATATGTAAAGAATTATCATGAAATATCCAACTCATTTTGACTCATTTTAGCTTTTAGGTTTACAGATTTGCACATTATATCTTACAATAGTTAAAACATTGGTGTATAGTTAACATTGTTAGGAGGTGGTTGAAAGAAATGTTATCTACATACACATATGTAGACTTAAACATGACTCAAAAAGTTGTATTTTGCTTACATGTAGTTTTTATGATGGGTATACCAGTATCTTCATGTATAAGTAAACTTTGTGTTATGATTAACTGTAAGTAACCTTACAATTCCAGCATAAATCAGAATGTAGTATTGATTAGGCATTGACCTAGGTTTTTCATATTCACATGTATTGATGGATATCTTTTAACTATTAGGAAGACAGTTTGTAATAAATAGAGACATCTTGTAACCATGTATCTACTCAGTGGTAGATCCAGGATCTCTGAAAAGGGGGGGGGGGGATATGTAAAAGGCAAGTATTAGCCAAACTACTCGGCCATTTTTAGAGCCAAATCTGCAGTTTTACTCATAATAGAGGCCAAAAAGATGGGGGCATACCCCCCTCTAAATCTGCCACTTCTACTTATCTTTAAAATTTTCCATCCAAAGGATAGCTCCTCATTGGATTTGGTACTGACAGATTCTTGTAATTGATTTTTAAATTAGTAATTTCTAGTGACTCATTTAAATAGCTGCAATTCACTTAAATAGTTGTTCTTGTGTTAGTATGTGGTTAGTTTATTAATTTACTTGTAGAAGAAGTTTTATTTTTGTATACAGGATGTTTGATACAGGTGCCCTAACACGTTAAACAGCGTCATCAGTTCTGTATAATGTAAATTAAGAATGCCAAATCTTGATATTTTTGTGAAATAAACTTTAAAGCTCTTATCTGAAATTTATCTTTTTGTGTCCAATTGCAAACATGGTAATAACATCTTTATGAAATAAAGAAATATACATTAATTATAAGTTGCATGTTAAATTCTTAGTGTAATCTGTAAATTATCACTGCATGTAGAGTCACATTTATTATTAAATCTTTAGCTCACAAAAGCTGAAGGATGCTGAATAGGATAACATAGACACCAGTGGAAACACTCTTGTTTATGACAAACTTCCTTCTCAAACAGAGCAGTTGTATGAAAGTGATCTAAAAGGGTGTCTTGAAATTAGTGTTCTTGTTTTTAGTTCTGTTCTGAAATCATTTTTATCATTTCTTCTCTGACTATGTCATTTTCCTTATTTTCATGTAATTTCTTTTTTTTTTCTTTGTTTAAGTTGCTTATAATGCATTAATTTGATGTATTTTAATTGATTTGAAGATAATGATTAAAGTGATAAAGAATTCAAGAGCAAAATAATTTTTATAGTATTTTTTGCATTTTTATTAAGATTAAAAGCCAATAAATTCTGAAGCTTTTCATCCAATTCCAGACTATAGTTTTAAGTACACTATAATGTAAACATCAGTGTTCTCCTAAAGCATCTAACATATGTCGCAACATTTCTTCTTTTGCATTAGAATAAATGTTACATCACTTAAGTTTGCAATTTGCCTTTTTCATCAAAGGGGTATGCTTTCGGAATATATCAGTTTTTAGATACACATCCGGACTATCATTTTTGGATTTTAATGCATTCCTTGGGCCACAAAATGCGGCAAAGTTGGGACATCACTCACCATTATAGTAACCAATATCCCTTTAAATATAGCATTGTCAAAAAGAAGTATTCTTGGTATTGATATATTAAATTTTTCTCGATGATTATTATAATTGTATGTAGAAACGAACTCTCGAATGGTATCCGCTGTACTGAAGGGCTAAGCTGTCCCCAGAAAGTAAAAAAGCATCCTTCAATGCCATGAAACTGCTGGTCTTGGTTTGATTTTATCAATCTATTTGAAAAAAACATTGTTATCCTTCAGATCATTCATATGCAGTTGAAACTCGTTATGTCGAAATTGACGGGACCAAGCAAATATTTCGACTTACCCAGAATTCGAGATAAACATCAGCTGTTTATGTAACCATTTTCGATCATTCTTATTAACATATGAATATACATGCATTGTCTTACCTGATATTCTATATTTTAGTCAGTGTAATGCATCTTTCTACCAAGTAAATTCTAACTAAAAATCCTATTTTCAGCTCATGCACAAGCATTACAATATGTCGCAGATCACTGCACCCTTAATGATAGAACCCCCGAAAGTGGGGACCATAATTCTCTTAATTAGCTTGTTTTTTCTTTATTCACATTTAAACAGAGTAGGTCATTTACTTGCAAGTACATGTAAACATGTCCCACCTTTACTATAAGAAGTGCATAAAATTCGAAAAATGTCAGTCTGGATCGGTATCTCAAAACTAACGTAGTACTTTTTCACAATCATTATGCTGTCACTATCTATACAACTGTACTATTTTCACACAGTCAAAGCTGACTTTTCCTTATCAACAAAACATGGTTTCACAGTGAATTATTTTAAAATTCAGGGATTAATTAAAATTTTACTTAAAAAAGTGTAGCAATTTGTTTTATGTGCTACCATTAACCATGTCTTTAGAATTTTAAAATTTTAAAATTGTCCCATTATACATGTAGTATTAATATATGTACATGTATCAGTATGACAAATACAGCAAAAAGCACTTTTGCAGTATAATCAGCATTTTCAATATTTCATCTAGAATTGAAAACACATATCTTCTTTTAGATTGCATGTTTAATATGTCAGCAAGAAGAATTCAGAAACAAAGAAATTTAGATCCTAGGATGGCACGAGGACAATATAACCGCCAGGATGCTGTTACACGGAAAAGAGATGAACGAGCAATCAGAGAGCAGCATCGCAGAGAAAGGAAAATCGAATCATACCTGGCAGAGGATGAAAACTTTCCCAGTTTCTCCATTCAACTGGGCAAGTTAGGACTAGAACTCAGAGACATACCTGGAGATGGGTAAGGAGAAAGGAGGATGAAATACCATTAATCATGTAAAATTATCAGCTACTTGGTACCTTGTTAAAGGATAGGATATTATTACATCAGATTCATATAGTCATACATGAATGTGGTCTTAAGGTCATATCCTACTTAATCAGTTTTAGGATACATTTGCTTCAAAATTGAACCAGTTTCTTCTTATGGTCTATCATGGAGACTCATAGTAATGTCTGATGTGGATACATGTACCAAATGAAAATTTGGTGTTTTTTCAACTTCTTCAGGGCTCCAATTGGCAACCTTGGCGACCAAAAATTTTAGTCAATAGATTATCAGGCTAAGTTTTCCATTGGGGCTGCTCCATCATACTGAGTGCTTAGAGTAAAAGTACTGTATATTACCTGTGTGCATATTCATGTATAATGCTTACCCTTAAAATGGAGAAAAAAGTCCAGAAATAGCCCATTTCTCGTGTATAATGTGCAGATAAAAATCGATAAATAGTGAGCTTCCATTGCAGAGTTTGCAAACACCAATTTTACCAAAATTATGTCAATCTCGTGCATATTTAGGGCTTTAACCTGCAACCTCCCCCCCCCTCCTTTCAAAAATTTCTAGATCTATCTATAGTAAATGTACAGTAGCGTGAATTATCTGGCACTTTACGTTTATTCACACAATAATTAATGCTTACTGGACAAAATTCAGGGACGTATTTATATATATATATGAATATATATGTTTACATATCTATATTTATATCTCCTTGTACATAAATACATATCTATATCCTTATATATATATATAGATATAGATATATACCGTCATACAAAATTTGTCAATTTGGATTTATCACATACCATATTAATTATGCCGGTGCTCATAATAATATGGTTACTGTGCATTGGTAGCAAATTACTTTCAGCTCAGTTAAAGTTTGACATACACACTATATAACTTCATGGTCATTATACTTGATGTTCTTGTTACTTGCTAAATGAAAGCTATCTGTCTGATTGATGTGTTTGTGGTTAGTTGACAAGGTAGTGATAGATTGTGACATCTAATGAGTATTTTTGTTTTCTTCAAATCATGTCCGTTACAATGACTCTTCTGAATGGAAATTACATTGATTTTTCACAAAATTTGTCTAAATTTTTCCCAAACATTTATCTTATAGCATTATGCAAATGGGACAAAATATTCCCAATGAAAAGGTACAGGCACCTTTGAAAAAAAACACTCTCCAAACCCAGCCCAGGGGGTATCTAACTGTATACACAAGAAGGCCAATGTCCAGTAATTTTATGACGATCTTATTAAACATTGAACCCACTTTCATTGTAGATTGTAATTAAATACGTAAAACTCTAGTCAGTATATAGATCGTCAGAATTATCTGACATACGAGAACCAAGGACTGAGGGGCAGGCGTGGTGTAGTGGTTAAGCGCTTGGCTTGCGGCACCGACGATCTGGGTTCGATTCCCGGGTTGCGCCACTATGTTTAAGAGGTTGGTAACCTCCTGCTTCCATGTCGCGATATAACTGAAAAATTGTTGAAAGCGACGTAAAACACCAATCAACAAACAAACAAACCAAGGACTGTGAATTCATTCCATGGAAAATTAACTTCCTGGTGTGATTTTAGCAAGCACTGACATTTTAGCAGTCATATTCAGATTGACATCTCACACAAGTCCTTGGAAAAAAAACTTGCTATATTCTAGTTCCCATGTATATTGAGCATCACAGAATCAACATCAGATATTCTGAATAAAGTGTGTACGGCAGAATCGGACAAGTTTCATAATTGATGATCGGACAATAATCGGAAATCATAACCGATCGATGATCGGTTATAATTGGACGAATAAGAAAACCATTTTGCAAGGGGATATTTTTATCATTTGACAATGTAATCATGTATGTAAAATTTTTTTATTTGAAAAATACAATAAACAAGAAATTAATCAAATAATTCGGGGAGTTCACGATCTGGGAGCATGTTGTTACTACGGCAGGACTATCTGCCGAAATGCTGAAATAAACTTATAAAATGCAGAAATGCCCAAAATATATATACTGATATTCCCTTTTCCTTCTAGTCAAATGGTTTCAAATCAAATTGCTTTTCATGTTGACTTAGAGTTCTAGGGCATAAATAGTAATTAAGCTGAGAAATAATCAGCAAAATGTAACATTAATCTTCTGAGTTTCACAATTTTTTTAACAATGAAATTTATACAAAGATAAGAGAATCAAACAAAAATACTATATGTCCATGCGTTTTTATCCAGATTCATTCAAATTTATATGTAAAAAACAATAATTATTGACATTTAAGTTCCATTTCATGTCCATTTCAGTAATAAGATGGGGCATTCTGGTCAATTGGGTCATTTTGGTAGATAGTTACATAGTTACACTACATTTTACGAGTCAGTTTGGGTAATAAAACTTCTTCTTTTTGTTTTTTGGGTTTTTTTTGGCGATTTTTCAATTTTTGAAAATAGAATCGGCGCACTTTCAGCGATCGATATTCAATCATCGGTGATAATCGTTTCATCACTACGTAGTGACCCTCAAATTCGGGGCTTGCAGCCACAGTAACAATGTAGCAGTCTAGTTTCTTTATAAAGAAAAAAAAGATCCAACTGACCTACCCTAAGTTTTTGGACAAGAGACCCTAAACAGATTTTTTTGGGGGCCTTATGCAATCAATGAACACAAAAACCATTGTATCATGTTTTGTTGGATATATGTACTGCCTAGATTTTTCTTTTGGCACCTAGATTTTCATTATAGGTGGTCCCACTGAAGCTTTGATTGACTTACTGTATTCAAACTTTTTCATTGCCATGTAGATGCAAAAACAACACATTACTTAATATGGTTTTTTTCTGGTCGATATTTTCTCTTCATATTTGAAATGAAATATATTGGATACATAATCACCAGAAAAAAGCAAAGAAATTGGAAAATGTCTGTATAAACTTTCTGTGAAAAGACAAAGAAAATCTGTATTTGCAGTATTCCTGTCAATCCTGCAGCTACATTCATGACTAAATTAGAGTTATTTTTCTTGTAAACATTAGCATTTGATTTGAGGAACTCTTTATATAAAAATTTTGCAAGCCATCTATGTTCTTAATTCAAAATTTCTTCTTGTTAATAAATGAGTGCAACATGTATTTTTGTAATATTTAGATAAAGTTAATATACTAAGTTTGTTTTGTATAATTTCTAGGAATTGCCTTTTCCGTGCCCTTGGAGATCAAATGGAAGGACATGGTCGAAACCATTTCAAGTATCGTTTTGATGTGGTAAAATATATGTTAGAGCACAGAGATGACTTTGAACCCTTTGTTGAAGATGATATTTCTTTTGAAAGACATGGTAAGTCCTGACATTCATATTTCATTAGAAGAAAGACCTTTGGTCTTGGGAAATAGTTTGTCTTTTGGGGACAAGGAAATGACTATAACTGTTGTTCCCAGTCTGTAACTGTATAATATATATATATACTGGTGTATATATATATATGTATGTATATATATATACTGTGAATTTCACTTCATACCTAATCATGCGATTTTAATTTTTAATTTCCTTGATGTGCCAAAATAGAAAAGTGTCTTTTGTATTTGAATATGAATGTTAAATTTGTTTCAGTGCTTAATTTGAAGAAACTTGGTACATATGGAGGTAATGATGCTATAGTAGCATTTGCAAGACTTCATCAAGTTAATGTGATAATCCATCAACTAAATGCTCCATTTATTATGGTAAGTGCCAAGATTCAAACACTTATAATCTTTCCATTGCTTCAAATTTATAGAGAATTAAGTATCATAGTTTCTACAAATATACAAAAAGGATGTTCCTTTCCCTTCATTTAAGTTACCGCTTTACTGGTAGGGACAGTTAATCCAGGCGCGTGGTATATACAGATGATAGCTATTTTTGTTACTCACTGACCATTTTAAATAATTTTAACTACATACTTTAAAAGAACAACTATGTTTTTAACTGTATGCCAATGGACTTTTAAAATTGTTCATTTGATATGATTTTAATCAACCATCCAGATTTACCTTGCATCTGGATTTACCTTCATGACCTGTACATATTTGATTGAGTGCTCTGTAATCTTACTGTAGGTGACATGGGCCTCTGTCCTCATGTCTTCTGTCATTTAGATTTCATGTCATGTTATGAGTGAAATGCTGTGATCATTTTTCTTATGAAGTGTATCTTAGCGTAATCCTAAAAATGTGAGAAATACACAAAAATAAGATTCTCTATTTTATAAGATTCAGGGTCCCAATTCCCCTGGTGTTAATACCCGACAGATTCATATTGCCTATCACAATGGAGATCATTATTCTAGTGTGCGTAAACTTCATGATAATACAGAATCTGCTGCAAATATACGAATTAAGGTAAGTCATGCTACAATTTCCAATTCTTATTGCAGGTACTTGTAATATAACTTGATTCTTAATACAATGTATGACTTAGGTGTGCCATAAGTTGGTATATATGAGGAGCACACAACCAAAATCATTTCTGCAACAGGTAGTAAACGTTTATCAACGCTTAAAGGTTACTAACACAAGTTATTCCAAGTACTTGAAGTCAACAGAATGCTTTTATTAGCATGCTGCTGAAGACTTTAACATAAGACGTTGGCATACTGATTAGATGTAGATGGCATTTGAACTCAACCTTGAACCAAGCATTTTAATAACAAATGAGCTACACTAGAAATTACTTGATTTATTACCTTTTATTAGCTGAGATTTTGCAACTCGGTTCTTAATTTGATGTGAGGCTGACTGCAGGTGTCAACAATTTACTTTAATCAGATATGATTTATGTAATATGAATTGTAATACAAGTATATACCAGAATATTGCTTGTTTTGATGGAAGGCAATGCAGCTTCAGCAGTGAAGTGCTTAGCTCCCCCATTAAAGTCCTGCCAGTGGATTGATAGTATGCTGTCTTTTGGACAGGATAGTAAAACCAAAGCCATGTGACATGGTAGACATAGCACATTAAAGATTCACAACTGCCTCGGATTGGTCTGTTGCATAAGTCTGAATGCCTGTGTGCAATGCATCAGGTAGATGCCGTCAAAATATACATGAAAAGATTTTGGTGTGGTGTTTAACAAAAATCTAAAACTTTTAAAGGTTGGTGGTCAGCAACAAGCAGAAGACAAGCAAGTGTATACTGAGCATGTAACGAATGGTTATGGTGCTGAAGGTGTTGTAAGTGCCGTTAGGAATCGTGAGAGTATAGAGGAAGAGGTGATGCAAGCTACAGGGTGTATGGTAAGTGTATGCTTTCCTGTATTTCATATTCATCTAACAGATTATTCATACATTAATGTCTTTCCCAGTATTCAGTGCATATCCTATAAATACTTACACAGAAACTTCTGAGTCTTTTAAAAGTATAAAAATCAACTTCCGAGAACTGAGCTAAGAGAGTAATTTTCACTGTTAGTACACAGTAAAACATATGGACATGTACTAAAACAACACATGTACATTATGTGTCAGATACTGGCATATATCATCATGTTTACCTATCTATTTAATGCTTACCTGGGGCAGATTTGATCTATCGCTTAAATGCTTGGCTTGTGATGCAGCCAACCCAGGTTCTATTCATATTTTGCATCACCAGGGATTTCAGTTAGAGCCGGCATCTGGTGAAATACCACCACTTCAGATGACAGAAATCGCTAGTTCAAATTTCCTCTGATCTTGAATTTACTACTCACATTTGCGCATACGGTGCTCAAAATGATACACCTCAGATTTCTAAATCACCTCCTTAAACAAGTCTTATTGAAAATCCTGATCACAATGTCTAAGGGGTTGGTTACCACCTGCTTCTATGTCACAGTATAACTGAAAAATTGTTGAAAGTGAAAAGTCATATCAACCAACCTAGAAGTTTACACATTTACTCAATTTTTGAGTTGTGTTCTTTAGGGATGAGTATTGTGGGTCGAAATGTGTATTGTGATATATTGCGATGCTCAAACAAATATTGCAATAAATTGCGATATTTATATGATAACAAAATTCTTCTTTAAAGTCATCTGCCTATCAGTGAATACCCTTAAACAACACATTTATTACATTTTTGTCATTTTTATTATGAACAAACTCCCATTAACTTGCCATCCAGCAAGTATACAAAACGAAAGTATGAATATGTGAAATATCGATCTGGAACTGGTTTTAGAAAAAAAATATTGCCGTACTTATGAGGAAGCAGATAATTGCAATATAATGGTTTTGTTGATAAAAACGCTCACCCCTAGTGTTCTCAGAATTGGTTTGGCATTTGCTAGGAAGTAAATATACAATAGACTGTTGAGGTGACTCTCATCTACTTAGCATAGTAGAAAGACATAGGAAAAACAATTTATGCATTTAGCCATGATTATATATTACAGGATGTTTCTTTGATACAAGAGACCCTCTTAGAATGTGATTATGATGTAGAATGTGCTATAGCAAACCTGCTACAGTTGATGGAAGTTATGGGAAAATCAGGTTTGTACAATACTACTGGATACTCTTCTAAACTACCGTATTCACTCTTGTATGATACACACTTTTTTTCATAAAATCTTACTTTGATTTTCCAGGTGCGTATTATACACGGGATCTAAAACAAGAACCTTTTTTCCAGACGTAAAAATTCATATTTCCACATCGATATTGCCGTAAATGTCTGCTGACAACAATCAGAACATGACCATTAAACTTTGGGAACCCTTACTTGACCACTGAAATCGATTTTAAACACTTGATAAAGAGGTTATCATTACAGTTTTACCTCCTTATGATGAACACTTTACAGTGGCTTTGTGGTCAAACAATCAGCCATTACCGTACACCCCGCTGGGATAATTGGTTGTTCGCATTTCTTTTACCTTTACTGCTGTGTTAATCAATTTATTTTGTACAGACATTGACACTTTGAGCCGAGGAGTGTAAAATATATAAAAAATTACGGCTTTGCTTCATTATCAATATTTTATCAAGAATACCAATTACATTGGCTTATTGTTACATCTTTATTTTTCTTTCTACCAACACAATGTTTGGATAAAAAATTAATTTTATTATGGCAGTTGGGTTTATCCCATTCATTGAATATCCTTAGGTTCAGGCACGTAACCAATCGTGTTTCCCGTAAAATAAAATCTGTAATACAGAGATTTTTTTCTAGGTAAACTTACGGTTTTAATAACTTGCTTATGCGGCAATTTCACCTGCGTATTATACATGAGATGTAGACTTTTTCTCCAATTAGGATGGGTACTATACACGAGTGAATACGGTAGACACAATGCTAATATACTGAGAACATTTGGAAAAGTATTTATCTTTATCTTGTATGCAGCTGTATACAAACCCATAGAATAATATTTACAATGGTAGTCTAATTTCTTCGATGAACCATGCTAAACAGACTCGGTTCATCAGCCCATGAACTTGGGTCATGGAAGTAGTACCCGGCGTATCGCAAATCACATGGGTAGTAATATAAAAAGAGGTGGGGCTTACTTAATTAAATATAAGAATTGTAATAACGAAATTAATGCGTCTGTTAATTTTGAGCAATTAAAGAAATTACCTGGACAGATAGAGTATTTTTTAGCATTCTAGACACACACTATATTGCGTAGGGGAACTTCTTTTCCACTTCAGGAAAAATTCGGTCCTTGCCAGTTTGATAACGGGGAATTTGATATTTCATTTTCAAAAAAGAACCTTTAAAATGCATTGTAAATATAAGGAATGGCTGTCTTTTTTTTCTAGGTTCATGGGGAATGAACTTGGGTGAGAAACAAACAAATCAATCGAGAACCACTTCGCAGTTTACGTGATTTGTTTGTTTATCACCCAAGTTCATTCCCCATGAACCTAGAAAAAAAGACAGTCATTCCTTAATTGAACACTGTTCATTCCAAATGTTTGAGATTTAGAGTTTTAGATTTATGTTACCTAACTTTCAGTATTTTCCATTTTACATGTAATACCATCTATTGTGATCTCATACTTTTATTCTAAATTGTAAATAATTTTAGTGTAATCAAGCAGGACAAAATGGCATTCATGAGTTTGAAATTAAGATTTTAATTAGAAGAAGGTGATTTTGAATATCACTGTAACACAGACTGTATGTGTGATAGCTTATGGAAAGATTTTTCGTAGTTCATAATGCTGTTGTTTGACAATATACACCAAGCAAACCATGTACTACTTGTACTGTGCCAACAAAATATAAGTGCAAATGGTATGGAAGTGGCATATGAAAATAAGAACCAAACAAAAGTCACATTTTGCTGCATAGCATTTCATCATTGAATCCAATAATTTGAACCAATTATCATCACAGCAGGATATATAAAGCAAGATATTACATTTCAAGTACATGTATATTGAAATATTTCCTTGAGATAATTTTATGCGATATGCCTTACAACTGTCTATAGAATGATATTCTGAAACCATATAAGACTATTATTTATGAAAGATTTGTTCAAATGTACTTGTCCTTTCAGTGCACCTTGTAGTGTAATGAATGCTAATAATTGACCATTGATACTGACGATTCATTTCATTGATTTAAGTTATTTACATATGTATTTTAAAGACCATGCTGAATAATTTACTTAATGCATCTAGGAACAGATGACAGTACTTCTCTGGCGTCACAACAGACTTCCACTGATAGTGGTGTGTGGTCAGATCTCAGCAATGGGGTGAATACTTTAACTCAAGTAGGTCAAACAAGTGGTCACCATCTGCGAGAGGATAGCTATGGTGGGAGTTCAGGATATGGGTCCATCAGCAGTTCAGGGGAAAATGGAGTTAGACCTAAACTTATTGTTCCACAAAATGTGAGTTGTAATGGAAACTGTGCAGAGTATTTTTGTTTCTAATATCTTAATTTATTTCATTCTTGTACATTCAAAAAGGTTAGAATAACAATTACTGTCATGTTTTAATGAGAGATGTATAGACTTTGATTTAATGTAAGTTGTTTGTCTATTTCGTGATTTTAATGTTGAAGAATATTTATACGCTATACACATCTCTGTGTCGAGTTTTATTTAAGAGCATTGGGAGTATGATATGCATTAATTAAGATAAACATGTATTGATACAATAGGGCAAACAAGTTCTGATGTCCGCAAAGCAGAAAAAAGAAAACAAGAAGCTGGAGAAAAAGAAGAGAGCAGAAGAACGGCACAAGAAAAGGATTCTTGGTATAACTCCTCAGCCTATAGCCACTAGTGATGACGAGTCAGTGGTTACTGTTGTTGCCAAGGACATTGGAATGATGAAAATTTGATTGGATCAAAATAATATGAAGTTTCCATACAATTTCAAATTATTGCAGAGGAATTTCAAGAAAACATGTTCAAGTTGCAAGGAATGGATCAAGGAATGGATTTACATGTAAAATATACAGCAATGCAACAATATTGTACAATTTTTTTTAAAAATGAAAGGAAATTTTCATAACATTTTTGAAGGTATATTTAAAGATTATTAGATTAAGATCAAAGAGAACAGTTTCAAATTTAATCTTTCAAATGATTTCCTGTTTCATGTAACATCAAGCTACTATTATAACAAGCAGTATATAGTGTTCAAAGACCTTACTCCAAAACAATATTGAAGAAGATTTAATGTCTGTGATAAAATCTGTATAATATCAGTATTATCGTCAATTTTACTTTTAAAGTTTACAACAAGAGCTGTTAATTTTTTCCAGCTGATGTGGTTTGGAATATATCGTTAATATCATCGTAAAATTCTATTCATTTGACTCCTATTTCATACACATATATCAGTAGTTATTCTTTATTTACAAATACATATTTTATTGGTGGGAAACCATCTGTGTGCTTTACCATTCAAAACACTTTAGAATATAAGAATATTTTACTAGAAATCCATAGTGATGTCTTCCATGCAAGGTCAGTGGGATGACTTGCTTCAATGAACAAGTCATATTTAAACAGAAAAATTGAACGTAGTTTCATTTATATATGTATGAAGATATAAACATAATTATTGTATTTTATTCTCTTTGAATATTATCCAGAAGGAATGTAATATGTATCTGAGTACTGTTTGCTCTCTTCTCGGATACTGTATCCATACTCATTTCTGTTGGATTCATCTTTTAGCATATTGTTGTCTTTGTAATCTTTTTCATGACTACACTGATGTAACATATTGAAAGGTACAAAGAAGGACAATCTCCCAATGTGCTTACCGGTATTCATCACTACAGGCTTCTATATTAAAACCTTCTACTGTAAACGCTTTGCACTTAAAGTTAGTAGTGCTTACATAAGAACTAGTACAATGATACAGTGTATGTATCAGCATTGAAATGTTTGATAGATAACGACATAATTACTAAAGTTA
This sequence comes from Pteria penguin, assembly GCA_035048485.1. Lineage (NCBI taxonomy): Eukaryota > Metazoa > Mollusca > Bivalvia > Pterioida > Pteriidae > Pteria > Pteria penguin. Next base: position 39,538,382 of record CM068582.1, on the reverse strand, counting down.
TAAATTCAGTTTCTAAAGGTAAGAGTTATCTTTCTTATTAGAGGAATGCATTACCATAACTATAATGTTTAATGTCTAATGTCTACTCTATTGGTATCTATAGTACATGCATATATAGGATCAAAAGAAATCCATTTGTAACTTACTAATCAAACTGAACTTAAATTCCAGAATTTGTGTTCAAAACATGTACAAATGTAATGCTTCTGTATGGATTAACTTTTATTGTTATATTGTTATGTACATACACATGAATATTCATTTACTATACAATACATGTACTTCTTGCATGACCCATTGTTGTTTTTGAGATTTTTTTGTAATTTCTCAATTTGTTGTGGTGTTAAGATAAAGCATTTATGATATAATCTTTTGCTCAAGTAAAATCAAAATATACTGCAATATATTCTTGTTTGTTATCTAATCTGTATATGTACTAATGATAATTAGATTCGTTTTCTACTGTTATATCTCACCTGAGTCACTCAGGTGACATACTGCATTGGTCTTTCTCTGTCTTCATTGTTTATGGTCATTTAAATATTTTAAATTTTTTATTAAAAATAGCTATGCCAGTTATCACCATATTCCACGTAAAACATACTTAAAAGAACCAAGCTTGTGAATTTTGTGATCCAGCACCTCTAGAACCTTATGGTTGGGACAAAACTGCAAAAATAGCCCAACCATCAATTACCATCTTTCTCTACTGGCACATCCAAGAAAAAAGAAATGTGAGCATAAGGCTATCCCCCCCTATATTGTGAAACTCATGACTTCTGGTCCATGGTTCAGACTCTGAAGGGGAAGGGGGGAGGGGCAATGTAGCTGCATAGTGAAAATGTATTTAATCTTAAACTGTTTACTTTATTCCTGTGCCTTGTGATAATAAACTGTATGCATAGTTATGATGAGCCTCTCCAAAATTGTGAAATTCAGGACCTCCCAGGTAGGATTTAATCATCTAGAGAAGATGGGACCTAGTTCACCTTTCCACATAACTCAATTTTTAATTGTAATGACATCATTTGAGGTCGAACAAAAATGTGTTTGTTTTTGATGTCATAAATAGAACAATTGAAAATTGTTTGAATGTCACATTCTCATATGTACTGTGGAAGGGTGAATTCTGAATATATTTTGTTGAGATATTGTCTTGTTTTCTTTCTGATAAAACTGATGCTATGATTTATATCCTGGACCTCAACTATACTCAGGTGACTGATGAGGCCTTTAGGTATCTTGTTATGTGTATAGTTACTTGCTTCTTAATATCTAGCATAATATCTTTCGTAATCATAATATACATACATCAGTATTCTTATATGGGGTAGACTTAATATGAGATTGTTTATTGATATGATGTTTTAAAATTCTTTTTCAGTTCTTAGTCCTATGTTGTGTTTTTTGTTTTTGTTTTTTTTTAACTTTAGATTTCATCCCACTCATAGACCATAATTAATTTAGTTTACGAGGTATCATAGTAGCCTGTATTATAGTACATGTAGTTCCCTTTTAAATAGTGGAAATGATGTTCATTGAATTCACTCATAATCAACTTGGAAATAAACAGATACTTGTTACACAAAAATTGGTATGCAAATACGCTTTAAGATTTCTTTACAAATCAAAATTCATATCTTTTTACCAGTATTTGTATGGTAATCAGAGCATAATTTAAATATGGTAAACCAAGAGAATATGATAATATTTTTCAAATTATTTTATTCAGATACACATATAATTTTGGTATATGCGAGTGCATATTACATAAAGATGAGTTTAAACATGTGCATGTATTTGAGTTATTGATGGCTATGAAATAGATCAAACAGATTAGAATTTGTATCATAAGACTTTAAACTACAAAATTTTGTGTACATGGCAGTAACATTATAATTCTTTTAAATTTGTAATGGTGTAATGCCAAAAAAAATGCAATACAATTAATTTTTTCATTTGTAATTTAAAAATTTATCATTACTTTTAAGTTCGTGAAGAATATTAAATTCTTCTCAGCATATAGCATGGCCAGTACATCACAGAATTTGAAACAGAAATTATGTTTGATGTCAATATTAAACCTATTATTCATTTACAGTATCAACATTTATTTCATACTATTCACATGTAATGAATAGGACTTGTCTCGTTATCTTGTCTCTATAAAACCATTTATCAAGATCTCTTCTTATTTTCTTATTATTGTTTTTCGAGTGTAATCTTTCAGAACGGAATTTTCCCTTTTACAAATATGAAATAACATATATGTACAAAACCAGAAAAATTGATAAGAAAAATGTAAAATCTTATATATATGTATATAATATTGAATTTTCGAATTTTTGAATACTGTCAAACTTCGAAGGGACTATAAAAAATACTTTGAGATTGAGATATCCAATTTATGACTTTATGGCTATTAATCAAACTTAGGAGAGATATGTGGCCTTGTTATACAATAGCATGTGTAAATATATATGGTACACTTATAAATATATATATATATATATATATATATATATATATAAAGATTCAAAGTAGACCTCCAAAGGGAATCTGGTACATAAAAAGTAAAGGAACATAGTGTTTGTGTTACTTTACTCTCTCTCTCTCTCTCTCTCTCTCTCTATATATATATATATATATATATATATATATTTAAAATATAGTATTCTTAACAAATATTGATTAATCTAAGTCTAATCACATCATTTATTGACAGAATTCGAAAAAATGTCTTCTACAATTTTAGAAATTGTATTTGTTTTCAACACTGTAAAACCAAGGACTGATAATGTAATCATTTAACAGTTTATTGTTCATCATTAAATTTCAATATCAAAGGTACCAGTAACATTTGCAACTTGCTATGTTGTATATTGTTTAGATTTCTACTTATTTAAATTTGCATTTATTCTCCATCAATTTGATAAATATTAATACAAATAATAAAGTATGCCAAAGCAAAATGGCTACATGTACCATCTTGCAAGTCCTGCTGTAGTGCCAACATGTTCAATTACTCTCCCTATACCCACAGTAAAACAACAGAAGGAAAATATGGGCGAATTTGTCAATTATATTAAGGGAAAAATTCAGGTCCCCCCCCCCCCCAGGTGTTCGAGATATTAATGTTAAACATATCTAAATTTTACTTTAGATCATTTTTGTTTACCTATATGATTTGTTGTATGTTGTATATACTGTATTTATTTCATCCATTGTTGTGATATTATAATGAATTACTTTTTGTTCATTCCTTCATTTATATTACCAGCTTGTCTTTCATGGTATGCTGTAAAAAGAGATTTTTTTGTGATACAGGCCCTTGTTTATCAACATTATGGTCCCTACAATCCTGGGATAAAGGTTGTTGTTTAAATGTTGAAACATATCTCTATATTGAATACTTCTTTAACTATCTTTCATGGAGGGTATATATGAAAATAATATCCTTAACTTCATCACATAGTATTTTGATTTATAGAAATGCCAGGAATTTGCATCTATATGAAAAATTAGTTATGCTTTTCTGCAAGAATGAGGGATAAAACAAACAATGAGGATAGCACCGTAAATATGGATAAAAATGTTTTTATGCCCACGGAATAAAAGATTTGGGCGAATCTAGTATTTGGCCTGTCTGTGGCAAAAACCTTTAATATCTGTTTTAACTTTTGAATCGTAAAAGGGTTTTTATATTTCACATATATATTTCTTGTGACAAGACCTGTCTGTTTTTACCAAAATTTAAAATTTTGGAGTTTGACCTAGTACATGTACAATTATTTTTTACCTCATGACCTTCATTTAAAAAATTATAGGTTTTGTGTATCTTTCGAATGGCAAGTGATAGGGCTTAAATATTTCACATGTATTGCGTGTGATGAGGCTTTTCTGTCTGTACCAAAATTTTGACTTTCCTATGAACAAATTTGCCGCTGTGGGCATTCGTATTTCACAGTACATCTTGTTTGTATAGCATCATGGTACTTATACTACTAGTATATCTGTTTTCATAAAATTATATTTTTAAAATCCATAGTTTTCAATCTGGAATAACTTGTACCCATGTGTTTTTGTAAAAAAAAGAGATACTTTGGGTCAGAATTTTGTCACATCTTTCATGTTTGTTATATTTGTTATTCTCATTTGAAAGTTTATTTTCATATTCTTCACACTTTCAATAAAAATAAATATATGTTAATGTTTGTATTTGTTTTCATTTGCTTCAAATGATATGTAGATGTATAAATATTATATCATATCACATACATCTTATACCCCAAAACAGAATTGTGGTATAGTGTATGTCTGTGATTCCATTATCAATATGTCACCGAGATGAACCCATGGATCCGACACTGCATCTGACATACCTTTTCCCTTTCAGTGACTCGGTTAACAAGTTTGGGTGGCTCAGTTTTGGACTTGTCATCCCATTAACAAATTTGAACTTGAACCAATTTTTTAGTCATCACAGTCTTTTTCATTACATTGTAATATTTTGTTCTGGAGCTATGGGACTTTTTTCATTGGCATTTTTAGCCGCAAGTAGTGGCCCTAAATTCATTTAGGGCCACTACTTAAGGCTATGGCATTTTATGACAGAAAGCGAGGTACAAGTTTTGTAAACTGAACATATTTCCTCAATTAATTTATGAGAGGTTTTCACATTTTGCTTCGTGATCCCATGTGACAAATGAAGATGAAGCAACTATCTCTTTATGTATATATGTAATTATAATTTGACTCAAGAAGGAAACTATTAAGAGTAGGATTGATTCATTGCTTGATATTCACAAGATACTGGCCTTCCTCTTGGAGTCTTTAACAAGTGCATTTCTTCTCTTTCTGAGATATTTTGATTTGGTTTTTTGGTAAGATTTTAATACACTAATTATCTTTCATTTACTATTTTTCATAAAACAACACCATGAGAACATAGTGTCCAAAATTGGCAATATTAGGATATAAGTAACTGAAAAAATACTCCATCCTGTAACCCACTGAACTGCTTTGCTTAAACTGTATTCAAATCATCACAAGAAAATACATGTACAGTGTTATAAATTCACTTCATTTATTAATACAAAAATATCAGGAAGAACAAATATCAACATGACACAAATTAACAGTATTCTTATATACATATTGCAAAACAATGAATGTTATATAGTTCAAAAGAAAAGGTTGAAGTAAAAAAGTTTACTATAAACTATTTTGTCCAAGTTGATTTTGAACATCATGAATAAAGGAATACCCCCAATTTATTAAGTTCAACTTGAATTATCCCCCATTTCATCATGACAGAAAATGCTAATTTCTTTGGTCATGTAGAACACAAGGTTTAACCAGATTTAAAATAAATAAAATTGGTTATAGTATTATGAAAATATTATTGCCAATGACAGCCTTTACAAAATCCACACATTATTACACTCGAGCAGAATAACTACTACATTACATTGTGACACTTTCAAAACAGATTTGTTTGTAACATTATTCTGATGAATTCTGACTGATCAATTTTCCCGTCTCCATTTATATCCGCTTCCTCTATCATTTCTTCAAGTTCTCGCTGTGTGAATTTTATTCCAGCTTCTTCACAAGCCAATTTAAGATTGTCCATTGTAATTGACCCAGACTTATCTGAAATGTTTTGAATGACAATAATACATTTTACAATTCCACATTTAACATATCAAAATAAAAAGTAATGTCAATAATTTCAATCAAAGAATTAAAAATGAAGAGACTGAAACGGCCTGATAATACCAGATATTTCTATAATGAAATGGCCATCCTTCATAGAGATATTTTCTCATCACACAATCTGCCCGAGTAAGAAATATCATCACGTATAATAATTGTGTTATAGTACATGAACTTACAATGGAATTTAATCATATTTAACTCATATAAAATATTAATATTGGATTATAACTAACAGCATTACATGATGTACTTGCTTTCACTTACACACAATGGAATAAAAAGTCCAATGCTAAGAACATGAGAGATGAACACTTCTAAAGTCAGATCTTTTATTACACATTATGCTTCAGTTTCAGCATTCATGAAATTTCAGATCATTGACTTACCATAGTCAAACATGGTGAAACCTTTGAGGATTTCATCATACATATCTCTAGCATCCCCCTGTCTGTCTATGATGACCTCTAAAAATTCTGTGAACTCTATATGACTGCAAATATGACAAAAATCAGATATCATCACATATTAATTTTTAATATATATTTTCTAAATTCTATGATATAATGAGCAACGCCTAGCGTGGCTTAATACGCCCATCACTTACTTTGGATGGGATCAATGTGAACGTATGGTTTTATTACCCCCAAACTTGGGTCTCTTTGGTAATACATTTATGAAATACTGAAATCCAAAAGGAGGCTTCCACTATACTATGAAAAACAACTGACGTTTACTTAAGTTATCGTGTTACATAGCATCTCCCTAGCATCTTATTATAGTAAAATTCCAAGTTCTATAACTCTGTAATGACAAAACAGAATTTGCTTAACATCAAAAGGCCGCTTCCCCTACCCTATTTAAGCATTCTGTATTAGTTTCATGAAAAACAGCTGACATTTACTAAAGTTATTGCATTCCATATCATCTTACCATAACAAAAATAAAATCAAAGTCCAATAACTCTGGAACGACAAAACCGAATTTGCTCAAAATCAAAAGGCGGCTTCCCCTGCATTTTGTAAGCATTCTCTATGAGTTTCAAGAAAAACAACTAACATTTACTTAAGTTATTGCGTTCCATAGCAACTTTTCATAGTAAAAATAAAATCCAAGTCTCATAACTCTGGAACAACAAAACGACATTTGCTCAAAATTGAAAGGCGGCTTCCTCTATATTATCTATGGCTTCTGTATGAGTTTCATGAAAAGCAACTGACGTTTATTTAAGTTATCGCGTTCCATAGCATCTTTTCATAGTAAAAATTAAATCAAAGTCCCATAACTCCGGAACGACAAAACAGAATTTGCTCAAAATCAAAAGGCGGCTGCCTCTACACTATTCAAGCATTCTGTATGAGTTTCATGAAATACAGCTGACGTTTACTAAAGTTATTGCGTTCCATAGCGGATGGACATTGCCATACCATAATACGTCCAGTATTTCAACGGGCGTATAAAAAGGATAAATTTTTCTTCCTAAATTTTTCCCAAAATGTCGCACACTAATTCAACATCTCTTAAAAGCAAATGCAAAAGAATGAACAAACATAGAGATAGTGCTTAATGTCAAAAAAGGATTACTTTACCCACATGACATCGTCGGAAACCCACGCTCGGTTGCGCTTGAGGTAAAGGAAGCGCAACCGAGCGTGGGTTTCCGACGATGCCCACATGATAACATTAATACAACTTGAATCTGGGTTTTGCTCTGTTTGTAGATAGTAAGTGTACTTTGGATTAACTGGCTCTTCAACAAAAGCCAGAAATTAAGACATTCATAATTAATGTGCCAGAACTTCTACACTTACTACATTACTTAATTATGCCAGTAATTTATTTAATTCCTTCTTAAAACCTGCCTCAGAGTATATCATTATTATGATCTATGGTTGCTCAATTTGATTTTACTTTGCAGTTATTTTTCATATCAGCACAATGTCCCATTCATCAATATCTTGCTTTGATCTCTTAATTTTTCTCACTTTCCTATAACTTACTTTTTGCCTTTAAGGTTGACATCAGCTATCATTTGTTTAGCATCTTCCCTGCTACATTTGAATCCAAGGGCTCGCATTGAACGTCTTAACTCAGCTGAATTTATATACCTGAAAAAGGTTTTAGTTTACATCATGTCATCAGCCTTTTGACACATTCATTATATACTGATTTACATATATTATAAATTTAATAAATCATAGATCAAGTAATACATCTTCGTACATACAGTCAAACTTTGATATTTCGAAGTCAGAGGGACTGTGGAAAAACTTCGAGATATCCGTAGTTCCAGATATCCGAATTTCTAGTTTAGGATTACAAATCTTGAAGATAACATATGCCATTACATTTGACATATGTGATTATTGTAGTATGTCATGTATTTATCAATAAATATGCATGAAAAAGCATACATAATATTCCAAAATAATCTAAAATCTCATCATACCTTTTATTTATGAATATACATGTATAAAGAAAATATGAGGGGTGTTCCGAAATTATTGTTACTTGCGCAATATCTCGTGGAAATAGTGCTAAATGAGCTTAAAACTACCTCATGGCGATAGCGTGATATCTGAAGCGTTGTATAGGTAAATTTCTCGCTCACAATTACACTGACCTTGGTGCTGTGTACATTGTCTTGTAGCGTACTCGTTACACTCTATATAAATATGGTTGGCAAGAGAGCTGAAAACGTAATTGAAATTAGGGCCTATATCAAAGGTAGGTCTCTACTTGGCTTAAAGGCGGTAGATATTCATCGTGAGGTGTGTGATATTTATGGGAAGGGTCAAATGTCATATATGACTATTTGTAGGTGGGTTGCTCGATTTAAGTCGGGACACCAGCAGCTGAAAGATGCTGCTCACACAGGTCGCCCTGCAACAACAACAACAAAGAATAACATTATACGAATTCGGCAAATCCTTGAAAAAGATGCAAGGTACACTGTCAGGCAGTTAGCTAAAATGACAGGCTTTTCTTTAGCACGTATTCACTGTATTTTAAAGAAACATCTTAAGCTGGGCAAGATCAATGCCAGGTGGATACCCCATTTACTAAGTGACGACCAAAAGAGGTCCCGGGTTGACAAGGCCAAATCCTTATTGAAGAAATACCCAAAATACGGCAAAAAGGCTTTTGATAATTTGGTCACAGGTGATGACACATATGTGTATTTTTTCGAGCCCAATAGAAAATGCTCTAATCGAATCTGGGCAAACAAAAACGCCAGGCGCCCTAGCATTGCTAAAAGAATACACACCGTGAGGAAGGTTTTGTATGTCATATTCTTTGATAACAAGGGTCCAATCATGCAAATCCCTGTTCCGAAAGGCAAAACTGTCACAGCAAAGTATTATAGAGACGTTGTACTTCGAAAACTGAAGAAAGTCTACAAACGCCACCGCCCACATACAGGTTTGAAGTACCTCAGGCTCTTGCATGACAATGCGCCAGCACACAAGGCGCATATTGTAACGGAGTTTTTGAAGGCAGAAAAGGTCACTGTCCTCCCCCACCCTGCATTTTCACCAGACTTGGCCCCCTGTGACTTTTTCTTGTTCCCCAAACTAAAATTTCACCTATCTGGAAAAAAATATAAATCAAGAAATGCCCTTGGCTCTGCCATTCACCAGTATCTTATAAGTATACCAAATCAAGAGTACGAAAACTGTTTCCAAAAGTGGATTGATCGGTTGAAACGATGCATAAATGCAGAGGGGGAGTACTTCGAAGGACGGGGCAAAGTAAAATGATCACAATTACTTCTATCAAAAAGAAATCGCCAAAGTAACAATAATTTCGGAACATCCCTCGTATATATGATATCCAAAACAGAAAACATCAAGTTTGGTTTACAAATAGTGATGTGGTATATTAAATTCAATACCAGATATAAGTGTTGTATACTATACCTTAAACAAAGGGTGGGTTAACACATAAGACAAGACAAAGAAGTATTGTCATAATTTTAATTCAAAACACATAAAGTTGCTATTGCCCTTTCAATTAGGCCTAGGGAAGATGCCATGGTGAAAATTATCAATAAGAAGCCAACTTCGAAATAAATCGGGTAAATAGGAACTTCGGGACTTGAAAGATATAAGCATGGTATTCGACATGTCAGTGTTCGACACATCAGGGGTAAATTTAATCATATTATGAAGGATTTTTTCGGGACCGACATGTGACTTCAAGATATCCCCGGTATTCAAAATACATGTACCAGTGTTCAACATATGGAAATTTGACTGTACATATACAAAAGCTCAATGAAGTAACTAATATACTATTTGCATTTGTGAGGAATTCTCCAGATTTATAACCCAGTTTGAGCATTATTTTTCATCCTGCCACTTTCAAATAATATGTCGAATGCAATTAACTCTCACTTGTTGTCTAGCGACCTGGCTTAAATTAAACCAAAGTGTAAGGAAAGTTATGGGTTTGTGAAGTTCTCAATTAGAAATTCCTAAGTGGTAGGGGATGTACATGTTTAACTGATACAACATCCACACTTCCTTTTGTAAACTAGTACTTAATTACTACTTTTTTTTTTTTTTACTTTTTTCTAGTACTAATTCAATAATGTAATAAATCTAATATGCTTACCACATTTGATGTAGTATTGTTAAAATTATCTTACCCATCAGCATTGCTGTCAAACAACTCAAACACCACTAGTAAATCCCTGATTTCTTGAGGTGTTAGGTGCTTCAACACTCGACTAGAAACTTTATACCCATGAATTTCTTTTTCATCCACTGGATTAGACTTCAGCAGATTCACAAGCTAAAATCACAAAATTAGTCAATGAGTAAAAAATAATATCTTTCAATCTTAACGCAATCATCAGAGTGTCATAATTAATCTCTCACCTAATCATTATGAATAAATCATTATATGGTAGTGAAATCAGAATCAGCATTGTATCAATTAAGTAAATCTGAAGTACCAACCATGTAACAACTGGTCATGACCTGGGGCTATACATACACACCTTGTGTATCACATTTCATCATATTAAACATGCATATGATATAAGTTAATATGTCACTTTTGGAGTTTTAATTATCAATGATAGTTAGGTTTACAAGGACATTTTAAGAACCTCGAATCTGAATAACTACTATATGAGTTTCAAAACTCTTCCTTTATAGTACAATGAAGATAATTTTTAAATAAAAACTCAACTAATTTTCTGTTGTAAATTAATTGAGAAAGAGGTTGAGAAAACTTTAAAAAAAATTCAGAATGGAACTCTTAAATTAAAACACTTCTTAATGCCATGCCTTTCTAGATGATAGATTACTCTGTTGCATTTGTTTTATTGATCTATACAGCCTGTCTGAAGAAATTTTAAAAGAAGGGTACCATTTTGGACCCATGTAGCCCCATCCTGGATCCTACCTTTGATGGATCTGGCAAAAAAAAAAATTGATAAAATAAACAGAATTATTGCTAGGAAGTTTCATCGAAATTTTTCTATTGTTCTATAGGAGGCGGCCATCAAATTATTATCACATGTAAAGCAATAGTATCCTGCCAATACTGTTTACTCTTTGAATAAAAAAATTGCAAACAGAATTATTCTTGGATTCCATTTGTTTCCAATCACATCAATAAAACTGATTTAGTAAAAGTCCATGATTGAAGCAGTTCTGAAGAAGTAAATATGTTAATGGACAGAAGACCAACAGTGCACTAACATAATAGCTGACTTGAGTGTTTAGATCAGATGAGCTTTAAATCACAAAATATTTGCGAAGTGGAAATAAAACCTACCATAATGATAATAATAATAAATCCTTAGTTCTTGAAAGTATGCCTGCACATTTTAAATCAATATCTTAATCAAATCAACTCACAGGCAATCATATACTGATATAGTAAAGAGGAGGAGAGAGATGGTTACTCCTAACACATAACACAAGGTACACAACTATTTTTGCAGTGATGTGTAAACACTCGATTTTAATCGTGTATATCTCCAACTATCATTTTTTCATGTATCGCGATGTTCTTTGCATCAAAAGAAACATCAAACCTTCTTCTTTCACCATACCTAAATAATTTTACCCACCAAAGGCCCCTACATTGTGTTTCAGTCCATTTTCTGCCGTTGCATTCTCCCTGGCATCAATTCTCACTTCAAATCTCCCTGAACTTCTAGTCAGGTTCCGTGAGAATAAAAGCTGCATCTGATTGGCTAATTAATATTGATTCACATAGATAATTATTAATTTTTGTGTACGATCTTGAATAAAATGTATTTTAGCATAATGTTTGTTGTTTGTGTTATTATTGAGCAAAAGATTTAAAGAGCAAACTCAAACTAAAGGGCAGTTATTTTTATGTATTATTTAGCTGAGTGGCGAGTGTTGTCATTGTTACTTTCATTTTTCTGGAACTATTCTGATTAGCCAATTTTTTTATTCACACGGAACCTAACTAGAAGTTCAGGGCTATTTGGAGTGAGAATTAATGCCAGGGAGAATGTAATGCAACCGCAGAAAATGGACTGAAACACAATGTAGGGGCCTTTAGTGGGTGTAATTATTTATGTATGGTGAAAGGAAGGTTTGACGTTTTCTTCAATGCAAAGAACACTGCGATACATTAAAAATAGCTGGAGATATATGCAATTAAAATTGATTGTTTACACAACGCTGCAAAAAAAGTTGTGCACCTTGTGCTATGTGTTAGGAGTAACCATCCCTCCCCATCTCCTTTTTATACGTTTGCCTGTGAATCAACTATATATGTTGAAGGGCTATACGTACAGAAAATGAAATTCTTAACTTCTTCTATGCAGTTTATTTAGTATATAGAACAAAATACTGTTCAATATGAAAATATACATATCGATGTCAGCAAGTGTTTACCTTTTCTCCAGGTTTAGGTGGGGGAGGTACAAATGCTGGAGCAATGGGATCAGTTTTCTCACTCTCTTTGGCTAAAGACTTTGTTTTTCCTCCTTTCTTGCTTTTCCCACCTTTCTTTGATTTCCCCTTCTTTTTAGGCATTTTCTATTTACTACTAGTTTACTTTTATTTCGAGCACCTGTTTATCCCCTATCGTCCATTTTGATGCTTTCTATGTTGCTCTGTGACGCAAAGAAATAGATTCATTTCATTGGACAATATTTTTATAAATAACAAAATGAAAACAGTTGTATAAATCCGGATCTCGTAATATCAGGTGTACAAATTTCATGTTATTCGACAGTTTTTGCTGAGTATTAGCATAAAATCATGGACTTTGAAATCACGAGGATTAATTTCATTTCCTTTGATAGACCTTTTTGTAAGATAAGAAATTGCCTACTGTTATCAATGGATAAATTCAGATGAAAAAAGATAATCGGAGACATACATCCCAGGTATAAAATATTCGGACCGGTTATATTATGAAAATAATTTTACAAAGGAAAGCCATAGAACAAAAAAAAAGCTTCACATGAAATTTATTGTTGTTGTTTAAAAATTACCCCGGTGTGGCTCGATGGATCCGATGAGGTGCTCACACCGGTGACCTGTACCTGTCTCTCGTATGAGACAGTAAAAACCGAGGACCCGCGTCACAGTAAGCGTGACACGTAAAAGACCCCCACTGCTTTGGGTGGGTCGTTGCAAAGGTAGACATTTCTATGCAATTTTTCAGGCAGATGCCGTCAACATATACGTGAAATAATCGTGATTTGACGTAAAACAATAATCAATCAATCAATACATGTATTTCAAAATTGTGTTATCACAATTTCTCCACCAATACCTTGAGTGACCTATAATTTGAAATACGACGACTTAAACAACTATTAACTTTGCCTTGATTTTCTATGCTTAATTCAACGGCCTCGTCTCCTGATTTGCATTAAATGCATTATTTATTTTACTGTGCGCTATAAACATATCTTTAAGGGGCAGGAGCATATGGCGGTGAAGTTTTATACTGTTCATAAATTGACATAATGAAAGGGATCAAATTTTGTATTGTGCTTGCAAATTTTAAATTAATAAACATGGTACAGAAAACTTTTTATCGAATCTTCCGTTAAATTGTTAAATTATATGTTCAGTGGGGATACCTGATACACCTACACCGCTGAGACATCCAGGGGAGAGCTATTACAGTGTCAAAAGAAGAGGTGTACAGCAATAAAGAATTATATGGTCTCTTACTCTGCATTATTACAAGAAAATTAAATGCAGGTATCAAAATCCACCCCTGATATCTAAACGATTAGCCTACGGCGCGTAAAAAGTGCGAGTTTCGGTCGCGTGCTCACCAATAAGTAAAGGTCAGCGCGAGAGACCCGGGGGCGGGGATAAAATACCTGTTCTGGCTACCGCGCCAGAAACTATCAATTTGGAAACTTATTAAGATTTTACGTATGATAAAGTCAATTGACGTTTATAAATTCCGCTTTTATGTATCACATTCACTTATTTTATCCAGATTTCTCGAACAGACAGCACGCACATACACTACATATTGATAGACAATGGCACAACATACAAAAAGTGATTCAGAGAGTCCACCACGGAAAAGAACTAAATTGGTAAGGACAAATAATTGTTAGACAGACACAACGATATCTCACAGTCTCGTTCTTATTTTCAAATAACTTAAAATTAATTGAATTTTATTTTTCTCTGGTCTAATTATTTTTTAGATGAAATTGTTTTTACTAAATAATCTGACATATCATTTCATGCTTTTTATTAGAACAACAAACCCTTGATAGAGCGTAGAAGGAGAGAAAGGATAAATAAATCACTTTCTGAAATAAAAGAACTTGTGCTGCAGGACGGAAAAACTGAAGTAAGTATCAATATTATCAAACTTTAATTTACTTATTGCCAAATTTCTGTAATATCCATTCTGTCAAATAGAAGAATTCAAAAGATCACTTGTAACAAGATGTTATGAAACATGTTCATAATGTAAGCCTCTCCTTCGGGTAAAATCCTGTAGACTTTGGGGAAGTGTTATTCTTTCTGGCCCTGCCTCTGATTTGCAGGGGTTATGAATTTGCATCACTTTACGTTGTAGTAGGTGCCACAGTGACAGCGCAAGTTATCGTACGTATTTAACAATGTCAATAATAAATAGGATTTTACAAACCTTGATTTCAATATTCTTTTAAGTTTCTACAATATTAACACCGATTAACCTTCCAGGCTTTTTATTTATCTATTTACGTTTGTTTTATTTTAATTTGATTGATTGACCGATTGGTTGATTGATTGATTGATTAATTGATTGATTGATTGATTGATTGATTGATTGATTGATTGATTGATTGATTGATTGATTGATTGATTCATTCATTCATTCATTCATTCATTGGGGTTTGTTTGTTTTTCTAATCACAGAGACCAAATTAAGCCCCTTCTATAAGAATGACTACAAATTAGAAAATCCATCGGCGTTGCTAGACGTTTTTAAATGTGCATGTCAGACCCTAAATGTAGACTAATGTGCGACGATTTCGACCAAATATGTACCATGTCTATATTGGTATTCTTTCTTTAGATTCTATGCTTTCACGATAAGAAAATGAACGTGCTTGCACATATAAGCATACACGACAGCACCACTACTGAACACTGCTTTAGTTGACCAATAAACACATTTATACGAGCTTATATCCAATCTCAGTATGCAGTAGTGGATTAATGTTTTGTGATTTAAGATTGATATTTCAAGTTGGATTTAACTATTTCAGGAGATGAATGCTTCGAAAATGGAGAAAGCTGACATTTTAGAAATGACAGTTAAACATCTTCGAGAAAAAAATATGGCCTCGAACTCGGATGCCCTCGACCGTTATCGTGCGGGATATATGGCGAGTTTGCAGACGACACTAGATTACCTCAACACCAACAGCAACCTTTCGAAGGACGTGCAGATGAACCTTGCTCAGGCAATTTCCTGTAGAATGCTTCAATACAAAAAATGCCAAATGATCTCAGTAAAATCACAGTATCAACCACAAGAATCTACGGTCTGTAATGGAACCCAAACTAGTCCGTTGCTAAGCAACGGTGGTGCGTTTTTCTCACATACACCAGGACGAGATGAATATAGTAGAGGTTGTCATGGTATAAACAAAAACATAGAATATGGTAAAGCTGGGTTTGGACCCTGTTTGGAACCTTTGCCAATTTCTTGTACACTCAATACAGAATCAGCATCAGACAACAACTCTTCGAGTCGCATACAGATTAATAGCAATACGCATGTGATACATAACGAAGATTCGGGTTTCCTGGACGATAAAATGTCGGTAGAAACCTTTACATCCAATGCATTATCGAATATGCCTGCTGGAAATTCACAAGGGCATTCAAATCGTACAAGAGCTTCTTATTATTATCATCCAAGTTTATCACAGTCTAAATGTTCATCTGAAGTGTGGCGACCATGGTAAATAAAATCGAAAACGGCATTCCAAACACTTTGGCGAATCCAGAAGAATCCGATATTGAAAATCGCCGATAAATGGGGGGGGGGGGGGGGGGGGATTGCGTATTATCGGTACTGAATTCTCTCTAAGTAATGAAAAGTTCTCATTCGGGCAAAAATCCTCGTTTTGCCTAGAATAGCTGGACCGAACCCTGTAACAAACGTTATCTAAATAAGACAGAGTGCTCTTTAAATAGTCATTTAACTAGTGTGACATTGCTTTAATACAGGTCTCAATGTTGATTTGATACCAACCTACACCCATCTTGTTTTCTACTTTGTTTTTCCTTATACATTATTGGGGCATGTACTGCATGTGCTTCATATAACATTAGTTATATAGTGTTTTGATGACTGTTAATGCTGCTCAAATGTAGAAATAAATATTTTAAATTAGAAGCTTTTTGTGTTTTACGAGAGAGACAGAGGGCATTGATTGTGGGCCGGCCCTAGCCGGTGTAACATTAAAAAGTGACCCCATTGAAAATTGACCCGCGGGTCAGTTTTCAATGTTAAAAACTGACCCGTGGGTCAGTTTTTAACGCTAAATTTGGCCCAAAAGTCGTTGAAAATTGACGCACGCCGTTAAATTATGACTCCCAATGGGGTCATTTTTTAACGATTTTTAATTTCATGTATAGCATTGAAATACAAGTTTCTATGGAAGTGGGGTGGACATATGGGATGTCTCTCACCATTCCATCTCATTCTCCCTTCCATATAATCTTTGCCTCCTCCATCCATATCGGAGCGAATCGGGCTTCGTAACTGACACACATTGTGTATACAGAAAAAATATAATATAAACAGGTTGAAAGATTTTTGGTTTGGGTATGATTTCAAACCCGAACTGCATTTCTTAAATACTAGTATACTTTTTATCTCGGGAGAAAATCTATTTACAAGGCAGATTTTTCCGGGGGGGGGGCTATTTTGGGGAAAAGTTTTTACAATTTCACCTTTTTGTTTGTCTTTAACCTTTTATGCATATGGTTACTGAATCACAAGTTAAAAGCATCCACATCAAAGACATCAGCGGATCCAGAACAGAAGTGAGGATAGTAATTATGGTGGTCTGGACCTATGGTCAGCCCTCTCATTTTTTACTGAATATATATATATATATATATATATATATATATATATATATATATATATATATATATATATATATATATATATATATATATATATATATATATGAAATAATCATATATATATATTAATAGAAGGATGGTTTATTTTACATGTTTCACATATTCAGGGACTAGAAACCCTCACCACTAACATATAACACTTGGCATCGTGATTCAACCACTTTTGTATTTCAAAAATAACATCAGCGTTTAAAATATGCATATGTGTATCAGAACTTTACTACTCTTGAATTCTGTCGCTGGGTAGTAATGCAAGTTATTATTTCACACACTTGCAAAATATACATGTATTCGACTGATCAGTCCCTTAAAACGGCGAAACGACTCTTGAATGGCATGCACTACTTAGAGTCTTAGTGTAGTAGCATTTCATTCACCAAAAAATGTCACGTGAATAACAAATTGTCGAGGCGTGACGTCAAATATACGTATATTATATTTTCTATTTATTATTATTATCATTATTTTGTTTGATCGTATTATTTTCAGCATTTTCCCGTCCTGAACAGACCACGTATGAAAAGTCGTCTCGCCGTTTAAAGAACAGGCCAGTTGAAATAATCATGTAAAGGACGCTGTTCGCTCCTGAGTCCATCTGTCCAAAAGTCCCTTAGGTTTTAACTTCCTTGACACACTTTATGCAATATTGAACAATTAATTACTGTACTTGTACACAACCTAATTTTCACCCAAAATGTTGATAAGGTTTTAGATATACGCTGTATTAGCATATTCATGAATTAGCGTGATCTGTGATTGTCCTTCATAATGTCTTCACAAACATTTTATTAGCGAAATCATTAATTAAAACACAAAAATCAGCACTTACTCCGCTTAATATGAATCCCGAGAAAAGAATTACAATCCAGTAAATATAAATTTGGTTATAACTACAAAACAAGATCGATTTATGTGGAGTATGAAAATACTTTTACTGGGATATCTAAAATGACAGATCATACTTAGATACAACTATAGACAATTTACTACCACCGAAAAGAAAAATCACATCGTTGCACTTTAAGTCGGTTACTTTTTGGGTAACATACATGTGCTGTTTCCAAATTATCTTTTTTTTTTTATAAATTATCATTAAGCATATGGACAAGTATAATATGTCATCTTTCAGAAAATTTGATAATTTGTGAATGAAGCGAATGCAAAGTGTAAACGAAAAACAAATTAATAAATATTACGTTAGAAAGTGGAAAATGGGATATATACTCTAGATTGATTCATTCTTGTTTAACATCACTACACGATTATTGTATGTATTTGGGGACGTCATCTGCCTGATGCACATCTTCTCTAGTCAAGGCTGCTGGGAAAAAAAAAAGAATCGGATTAGAGCTTCGGCTAACGAAGATGCCGCTGTTTTGCATAGAAAATTATACCTTTGCAACGGACTTATTCCGAAGCGGTGAGGGATCTTTTACACGCCATGCCTGCCGTGACACGGAGCATCAGTTTTCACAGTTTCATCCAAAAGACAGATAACTGGTATGACCAGGGTGGGACTCGAACCCGGGACCTCTCGATCATAAGAAGAGACCCTTAACAACTGGGCTCTATACTATAGATATTGACCAAAACAACCCCCCGCGCCCCTCCTCCCCAAAAAGGATACTCACCTTCGCATCTCTTCGGTTAATATTTGATTTTCTTGTGAATGTTATACAGTTATGGAATAGGATTAAGGGCAACAGATTATCCGTTAAACTCGAAGAAAAACAGTTGTCATCAGAGGCCGAATTTTCTAACAATTCCTTAGACCGCTTGATATAAACAGCGGCTCTATAGAATTTTTTAGAAACTGTTTTATAGGGATATGACAACACAACATATTTACCATGTAAAAAGTTCATAATTGTATAAGTGTCACAAATGACGAAACAAAATATAAGGGACGAATCTACTACCGTATAATTAATCTACGTGCATTGATTTGTCCAGATATTGCCTGTACAAAGACATTTTATAGGCTATTAAAGTTATCCTTTTTAACGTTAAAATTAGACCCCATTGAAAGTGTATCTAGCAAAGTACATGTATCGTAAAAAGGAGATTTTCTCGACTTGGGGTCGTTGAAATTTGAGTATACCTCTAATGACCAGCCTTCAAGTTCATTATACTTATTATCAGATAATCGAATAACCACACTATGTTATAAACCGGAGTTCGATTTTTTTCATAGGGAGTCATTAATGAATGTTGAAATATGACCTCCCGACAATCCCCTAGTTATAATCCCTGCAAATTATCGCTTTTTATCCAACAAAAGCACACAGTGTACTTAGCTAAATACTTGTATTGTAATAAGGAGATTATCTCGATATGGGGTCGTTTTTTAATGCTGAAATTTGACCCCACCTCTAATAACAAGTTTTCATGTTTATTAAAAGATTATTAAAAATCACACTATACTATAAGCAGGTGTTCGAAGCTTTATCATATGGAGTCATGAATTAATATTGAAATATGACCCCCCCCCCCCCTCCAATCATAATCCCTGTATTGTCTCTGCAAAATGTCACTTTTTATTCAACCAAAGCACACAATGTGCCTATAGCTAATGAAATATCAGTTCTAACAGACAACGCGTCTAATGAGATCGAAATCTGCATAATATTCTGCATATGATGTCATTATCCAACGTAAAATGTAGAGAATGCTGTAAATGACCCGTGTGCAAACAGGAAGTATACAGTGTAAAATGCATAGTTCAAGGGAGCATTATACGCAAGAGTCAATTTTTAACGTTAAAATATGACCCAGCACTGCGGGTCAATATTTAACGAGGGTCACATTTTCACGCGAGGGTCACTTTTTCATGCGTGGGTGGGGTCATTAAATAACGGACCGATTCAATTTTCCACATTAAAAATCGACCCTCAAACTGTTGAAAATTGACCCGTGGATCAGTTTTGAACATTGAAAACTTACCCGTGGGTCAGTTTTCAATGGGGTCACTTTTTAATGTTACACCGGCCCATCCTTTGATATAAGTTTGGGAAAGTTACATGCGTTTCTGCGGTACAGTAAGACAATACCCCCAGGATTTTACACCAATGATAAAATTAGGATTTTACTCACTGCGGAGAGAGCATGTGTCACTTCTGTGACCCAGTTTGATAGATATATGTAAATGTAGTACGTTACAGCAGAGAAGTATTAAATTTGTTGGAATATTTTCAGGGGATGGGTGTTACCTTACAATTCTTTAGTATTTGACGCGCTTTGTTCATAAGTAAAATTATTATTCGGTTGCCTAAGTGACTTTAGGTTAATAGCCAATCGGAACATCATCGCCATTTTTTACAAAAAAATGTATACCTCTGTAACGGAGCCTCCCGAAGAAGTGGGGAATCTTTTACGTGCCACACCTACCGTGACACGGGACATCTGTTTCTACTACAGGTCACCGATGTGCCCACGGCGGAAGTCGAACCCGGGACCTTTCGGTCATCTCATCCACTGAGCCCATCGACTTAAAACATATAGTAGATGATATGGCTAGTAATTTTAAAAGTACATTTCCATACTAAATGCAGGCTAATCCGTACGTCTGATAAACTCGCTATTGCCATGTCTTATGTACTGAATAGGCTAAATGAACCCAAATATAAACTATTAGCTGAAAAGGAAGTGATACTGGAGATTTATATGTCTGTAGTCGATCATCATGGTCTTTATATGTCTGCTAATTATCAGTCACATGGTTGTACAATACAAATTTAAAAACGCTATTCTGTTTTTAAAATTCTTTGGCCAACACTTCGGTGCTTGTATAAAATTGTTTCCCGTTTGTATTGTATATAAAATGGCACGCACACCTGAAGGAAATGTATAGCTATCAGAAGTCATATATTGCGCCTTAAAATCAATAGAGAGCGTATTTTGTTTGACATGCTACGACTGTCTTTCATAAATAATGTCGGTAAAAAAGTTCTCGGACAGTTCTCGGCAATCGAGCAGAATCTTGTAAATGTGGTAGATATGAAATGTAGTTCCTATACATGGTGTTTCGTTTATATAATTAATACGTGGAACTTCTGAGAGTCGTGCGTTTTCTTCCTGGGAAATTTACGGGGAGGCCGTAGAATTCAACGAGAGTATGTAGTGGTGAGCTGTAGAAGAAGTCCTTAATGAACTCTTGGCGGCAGAGTATTAACAAATCTTTGTCTCCACCGTAGTTATAAGTCTGGACATAGTGTACAGCGGCAGTGCCATCTTCAGCTGCGGTGTTTATCATTATTTACATTTATTTTTAAAAGAAGTATTAGATATTGGTCATAATAATAAGCATTTATAATTTCACCGTTTATTACTTTATAATGAAGATAAAAAACTAACCAAAAAAAAAAACAAAAAACAAAAAACAAAACAAAGCAAAACAAACAAACAAACAAAAACAAACAAAAAACTCACATATTAAACTAAAAAATAGGAATGAAAGAATTTCTTTTTGAACCAAAATAAACAAAAATTTGTATTAATGTTCCGAAGTTCCGAGTATAGTTATCTTGTTGCGGTCATCAATGATTATGTCTCTGGCAATATTGTCAATGGGATCGGCCAATCAAATGCAAGAAAGTATAGTGGTTAAGGGGACGACCATTTGATTCTGAGTGGGGGCTGGTAAATTTGGTCGAGTCTGATTATTTATTTTCAGATCTTTAAATGATAGAATACTCATTTTCTTGATATCCTGGGACAGATTATTTATTTTTTTGACTTTTTTGTCGTCAATAAATACTTGTTTGAATTGTATAGTAAATATATACCATTAACTAAATACATGCTAATATCAAGTAAACTCAACAAATAACATGCAAACACTAATTTCATCGCATAGGTCTTTATACTACTAGTTTCTATAGTGATCTGCATAGTCTTTCTCTGTCTCTGGTATCCAGGGGGGATTTATTTCTATTTTTAACTATAGAAGGATGTGGGAAGTAGTGTTGCTATTTTGGATATCTGTCCGGATGATAATATTTTATTCGAGTTTGGCTTAATTTAAACTATGTCGTTTTAATGCAAAACGCATTTTATAAATATTTTAGATATACAATTGTATTGATTTTTCATATTTTCAACATTTTCTTCACCACTAGATTGAATTTGGTCGTGTACAATTTCAGACGTTTTATAAGTTTTATAGTCATCTACAAGCATTGTTCAATATCCTTGTGTAATCTGTCCTATGTCTCAAGAAGCCGGCGTGGCCTACTGGTATCGCGCCGGACTCCTGATCGGGAGGCCGGGGTTCGAGTCCCGCTCTGGTGATGCCGGTGTCCTGTCTTTCGGATAAGACAGTAAAACCCGAGGCCCCGTGTCCTGGTATGCATGGCACGTTAAAGATCCCTCACTGCTTCGGGTGGGTCCGTTGCAAAGGTCAAAATTTGTATGCCAAGCATCAGGCAGATGCCGTCACCATATACGTGAAATATTCGTGGTGTGACGTAAAACAAAAATCAATCAATTGGATTGGCGAGCGAAGCGAGCCAGGTAAAAATCAACATGTTTTCTATAGAACATTCAGCTTTATATTTGCGTGATCTGGTATATGTGTATGCGAGTTGCGTGTCAATAATATAATCGAATAATATATATTGGTAAATATATATATATATATATCAATATATATTATTTATGTTGGTATATGGCATTATATTATTCAATTATATATGAAATATATAGAGACATGAGTTATTTTCTTACTGAAAGACCGAAGCCACTGTATAGTGTTGTTGTTCGAGTTGTCTTCCTTTAATAGTCGTAGTCAGGAGCAATATTTATAGGCTTTGGAAAGGAGGACAGGGGAGCATACCCTTCAAATTTTGACTAACTTTAATACAAAATTTAACTATAATACAAAATGAAAAAATTATCTCTGCTCTGACAACCAAAAATATATTATATAGGTTTTGTCCTTTCCCTTTTCATTGTAGATTTTCTTCCTGGGGTCGCTGACCCGTCATTCAAAACAGATTTTAAAAAAGTACTTTGCAGATATACCTGGGTAAGTATACATAATTGTTTGTTTCACATTGATAATTTGTTTAGAGAAGGGAAACCTGTGTGATTCAATCGTTAGATGGTAAGCTCGTGATCGAGATGTCCCAGGTTCGAAGTCCCCCGGTGGCATGTCGGTGTCAGTTGTCTTTCGCGCGAGACAATAAAAAAAACTGAGGACGTGCGTCATGGTAGACATGGCACGTAAATGACCCTTCACTGCTTCGTTTGGGTCCGTTGCATAGGTTTAAGTTTTCTTGCATTGCATCAATGCTGATGCCGTCACCATATTCTTCTACGTTGAGTCTGGATTCAAACCCCCTATTGGAGCTGAACAAGTAGAATGGTCTGTCAATGAACCTTTATGTGGTCGTTATTCTCCTCGTGGTACTTCACGACTAACACTGACTGTCACCACATGGTAGAACAATCTTAGTGTGGTGGTCACGGGGACAAAGCTCGCTTGAACCCGGGATCGAGTTTTGTATGTATATACCATCGAAAATCGATCCCGGGTTCAAGAGAGCTTTGTCCCTGTGATACTTATCTACCGTGACGTAGGACTACAGTTAGATCTTACCGCCTGACGTGTGACATACCTGATACCAATGTCTACCGTGACGTAGGACTAGAGTTAGATCTTACCGTCTTACGTGTGACATATCTGATACCAATGTCTACCGTGAGGTAGGACTAGAGTTAGATCTTACCATCTGACGTGTGACATACTTGATACCAATGTCTACCGTGACGTAGGACTAGAGTTAGATCTTACCGTCTGACGTGGGAAATATCTGATACCAATGTCTACCGTGACGTAGGAATAGAATTACATCTTACCGTCTGACGTGTGACATATCTGATACCAATGTCTACCGTGACGTAGGACTAGAGTTAAATCTTACCATCTGACGTGTGACATACTTGATACCAATGTCTACCGTGACGTAGGACTAGAGTTAGATCTTACCGTCTGACGTGTGACATACCTGATACCAATGTCTACCGTGACGTAGGACTAGAGTTACATCTTACCGTGTGACGTGTGACATACCTGATACCAATGTCTACCGTGACGTAGGACTAGAGTTAGACCTTACCGTCTGACGTGTGATATATGTGATATCAATGCCTACCGTGACGTAGGACTAGAGTTAGATCTTACCGTCTTACGTGTGACATATCTGATACCAATGTCTACCGTGACGTAGGACTAGAGTTAGATCTTACCGTGTGACGTGTGACATATCTGATACCAATGTCTGCCGTGACGTAGGACTAGAGTTAGATCTTACCGTCTGACGTGTGACATATCTGATACCAATGTCTGCCGTGACGTAGGACTAGAGTTAGATCTTACCATATGACGTGTGACATACTTGATACCAATGTCTACCGTGACATAGGACTAGAATTAGATCTTACCGTCTGACGTGGGACATATCTGACACCAATGTCTACCGTGACGTAGGACTAGAATTACATCTTACCGTCTGACGTGTGACATACCTGATACCAATGTCTACCGTGACGTAGGACTAGAGTTAAATCTTACCATCTGACGTGTGACATACTTGATACCAATGTCTACCGTGACGTAGGACTAGAGTTAGATCTTACCGTCTGACGTGTGACATATCTGATACCAATGTCTACCGTGACGTAGGACTAGAATTACATCTTACCGTCTGACGTGTGACATACCTGATACCAATGTCTACCGTGACGTAGTACTAGAGTTAGATCTTACCGTCTGACGTGTGACATACCTGATACCAATGTCTACCGTGACGTAGGACTAGAGTTAGACCTTACCGTCTGACGTGTGATATATGTGATATCAATGCCTACCGTGACGTAGGACTAGAGTTAGATCTTACCGTCTTACGTGTGACATATCTGATACCAATGTCTACCGTGACGTAGGACTAGAGTTAGATCTTACCGTGTGACGTGTGACATATCTGATACCAATGTCTACCGTGACGTAGGACTAGAGTTAGATCTTACCGTCTGACGTGTGACATATCTGATACCAATGTCTACCGTGACGTAGGACTAGAGTTAGATCTTACCGTCTGACGTGTGACATATCTGATACCAATGTCTACCGTGACGTAGGACTAGAGTTAGATCTTACCATCTGACGTGTGACATATTTGATACCAATGTCTACCGTGACGTAGGACTAGAGTTAGATCTTACCGTCTGACGTGGGAAATATCTGATACCAATGTCTACCGTGACGTAGGACTAGAATTACATCTTACCGTCTGACGTGTGACATACCTGATACCAATGTCTACCGTGACGTAGGACTAGAGTTAAATCTTACCGTCTGACGTGTGACATACCTGATATCAATGTCTACCGTGACGTAGGACTAGAGTTAGATCTTACCGTCTGACGTGTGACATATCTGATACCAATGTCTACCGTGACGTAGGACTAGATTTAGACCTTACCGTCTGACGTGTGACATATCTGATACCAATGTCTACCGTGACGTAGGACTAGAGTTAGATCTTACCGTCTGACGTGTGACACACCTGATACCAATGTCTACCGTGACGTAGGACTAGAGTTAGATCTTACCGTGTGACGTGTGACATATGTGATACCAATGTCTACCGTGACGTAGGACTAGAATTAGATCTTACCGTCTGACGTGTGACATATCTGATACCAATGTCTACCGTGAGGTAGGACTAGAGTTAGATCTTACCGCCTGACGTGTGACATATCTGATACCAATGTCTACCGTGAGGTAGGACTAGAGTTAGATCTTACCGCCTGACGTGTAACATATCTGATACCAATGCCTACCGTGACGTAGGACTAGAGTTAGATCTTACCGTCTTACGTGTGACATATCTGATACCAATGTCTACCGTGACGTAGGACTACAGTTAGATCTTATCGCCTGACGTGTGACATACCTGATGCCAATGTCTATCGTGACGTAGGACTAGAGTTAGATCTTACCGCCTGACGTGTAACATATCTGATACCAATGCCTACCGTGACGTAGGACTAGAGTTAGATCTTACCGTCTTACGTGTGACATATCTGATACCAATGTCTACCGTGACGTAGGACTAGAGTTAGATCTTTCCGACTGACGTGTGACATATCTGATACCAATGTCTACCGTAACGTAGGACTGGAGTTCGATCGTACCGTCTGACGTGGGACATATCTGATACCAATATCTATTGTGAGGTAGGACTAGAGTTAGATCTTACCGCCTGACGTGTGACATACCTGATACCAATGTCTACCGTGACGTTGGACTAGAATTAGATCTTACCGTCTTACGTGTGACATATCTGATACCAATGTCTACCGTGACGTAGGATTAGAGTTAGATCTTACCGTCTGACGTGTGACATATCTGATACCAGTGTCTACCGTGACGTAGGACTAGAGTTAGATCTTACCATCTGACGTGTGACATACTTGATACCAATGTCTACCGTGACGTAGGACTAGAATTACATCTTACCGTCTGACGTGTGACATACCTGATACCAATGTCTACCGTGACGTAGGACTAGAGTTAGACCTTACCGTCTGACGTGTGACATATCTGATACCAATGTCTACCGTGACGTAGGACTAGAGTTAGATCTTACCGTCTGACGTGTGACATACCTGATACCAATGTCTATCGTGACGTAGGACTAGAGTTAGATCTTACCGCCTGACGTGTAACATATCTGATACCAATGCCTACCGTGACGTAGGACTAGAGTTAGATCTTACCGTCTTACGTGTGACATATCTGATAGCAATGTCTACCGTGAGGTAGGACTAGAATTACATCTTACCGTCTGACGTGTGACATGTCTGATACCAATGTCTACCGTGAGGTAGGACTAGAGTTAGATCTTACCGTCTGACGTGTGACATACCTGATACCAATGTCTACCGTGACGTAGGACTAGAATTAGATCTTACCGTCTGACGTGTGACATATCTGATACCAATGTCTACCGTGACGTAGGACTAGAGTTAGATCTTTCCGATTGACGTGTGACATATCTGATACCAATGTCTACCGTAACGTAGGACTGGAGTTCGATCTTACCGTCTGACGTGTGACATATCTGATACCAATATCTACCGTGACGTAGGACTAGAGTTAGATCTTACCGCCTGACGTGTGACATATCTGATACCAATGTCTACCGTGACGTAGGACTAGAATTAGATCTTACCGTCTTACGTGTGACATATCTGATACCAATGTCTACCGTGACGTAGGATTAGAGTTAGATCTTACCGTCTGACGTGTGACATATCTGATACCAATGTCTACCGTGACGTTGGACTAGAGTTAGATCTTACCGTTTGACGTGTGACACACCTGATACCAATGTCTATCGTGACGTAGGACTAGAGTTAGATCTTACCGTCTGACGTGTGACATATCTGATACCAATGTCTATCGTGACGTAGGACTAAAGTTAGATCTTACCGTCTGACGTGTGACATACCTGATATCAATGTCTACCGTGACGTAGGACTAGAGTTAGATCTTACCGTCTCACGTGTGACATATCTGATACCAATGTCTACCGTGACGTAGGACTAGATTTAGACCTTACCGTCTGACGTGTGACATATCTGATACCAATGTCTACCGTGACGTAGGACTAGAGTTAGATCTTACCGTTTGACGTGTGACACACCTGATACCAATGTTTATCGTGACGTAGGACTAGAGTTAGATCTTACCGTGTGACGTGTGACATATGTGATACCAATGTCTACCGTGACGTAGGACTAAAGTTAGATCTTACCGTCTGACGTGTGACATATCTGATACCAATGTCTACCGTGACGTAGGACTAGAGTAAGATCTTACCGTCTGAAATATCTATGTATACTGTGATGTGAGGCGGCCGTTTGATCGTTGGTTGGTTGATTTGTGTTTTACGTCTCTTTCAACAATTTTTCTGTTAAATCGCGACATGGAAGCAACCTCTTGAACATAGTGTCGCAACCCGGGGATTGAACCCGGATCGTCGACGCCGCAAGCCAAGCGCTTAACCACTGCACTAAGCCTGTCCGTCAGTTTGATCGTACCGTCCGTTATACTAAGATTAGATTATATGGTAAGACAGAAAATGCTATCATGACACAATAAATGAAAGAGTATTGAACACGTTTTTCATCTGTATCTGTCAATATTTTAGTTAAATCTGAAAGATTAATGTTAGACATTTATAACTCTACACAGAGTGGTCGTTCCTGTTTTCCATTCTGAATAGAGTTCGACACAATGGGGATAGCCAGAACTTTGTTATTATAGTTGATGGATGATTACTTTTCACTAATTTTCCTTTCAATTTATATCAAGTACCTCCATATTGTTATTTATCCATACTATGTACCTAGTGAATACTTGTATTCGGCCAAACTTGATATGCTGGACATATGTGGAAAATGATTCGGAAACTACATATTGTACTTCTACTATCTTGTTGGTACATAGGTAAGTTAAATTTAACCTTATAATAAGTAAAACATTTTTGTTTGAGTTATGCACGGTGATAAGAAAAGAGGATAGAGTAATGTCGAATGGGCAGTATACATGTATGTTCCAAAATCACAAATCCAACTTAGAAGTCCTCTGTTATATTGTCATTTGATAACTTTTGATACTCCTGATCATGTGATCACTTTTTATCAGAAGTATCAAAAGTTATCAAATGACAGTATAATACAAATAGAAAAAAGCCATTACCCTGCATGATCACATCTTACCGTGGACTCGCACATCATAACAAGAGACTATCTTCGATCACAGAACATGTTGCTAGGGGAATTATCATGATTTTAGTCTTTTCTTAGTGAAAGACCAATCGAGTTTATACCATGCAATTACAACTGAAATGTGACAAAAGGTCATTTTCGAACATTTTTAGGGCTGCAATTACCCTTTCCGAACCGAATAGTGCAAAATATTAGTCTTGGGAGGCTGCAACACCCTTTCAAAAATTTCTATATCCGCCTGTGTACGTGCTTTTGATGTTCATGTGCAATTCTGGTTTTCTTTGACCTTGGGCATAGAAAAAAGGGAATGGTAAACAAATGAAAGGTTGTCCCCGATTTATTTGTGATACCTGATTATCAAATGTGGAAAAAAAATTGGCGACATTCGCTGTCATCTTTATAATCATGGAACTGAATTTTCTTCCTCGTTTTCGTAACAACAATAAAGAAAATTTCGGGAAGTACTTGAATGAATGTAAATGAAACTTTTACTTAACGTAGATTATAATTGCAACCATGATATCCATCTTAAAAATTTGAAACTTAATTTCTCCTCCATTAGGTGGAATGAAACTTTATAGGAATAATCTACCTAAAATATTTGATGTATCTACATGTATGTAAGAATCGTCTGATTTAATACAATGTGACTGTCCTGATGGTGATCTAGAAATTCTTAGAAATTAAATTTCTCTCATTTACATCGATATTTTGACAAAAGTTTATGTGAATTATCTATTCATAATATATGACGTACGTACATATGTGCCAAAAATGATTTGCATCATCCATTATTGCTACCACGGTGGCCATTTCGAAAATCTTCTTTGTTTATAATGGAAACCAGTGGCGGATCCAGGATTTCCGAAAAGGGGGACCCAAATGAGTATTAGGCAAACTTCTCAGCCATTTTTGGTGCAAAATCTGGATTTTTACTAGTAAATATGTGACCAAAAGTTGGGACCCGGGCCCCCTCTAAATCCGCCACTGGAAACAGTAGTATAGAAGTTACACATACAGGTACAGTGACTACACGTATTCATAAACCTTTGGTGTCTTTTGACAGTCGAGTGGTAAAGTGCAAACTCTCGATAAAAAGTTACCAAAACCAAAAGACCTTTATAGTATTTACAAATATTATATTCAAAACAGCAAAACAGTATCATTTACCAGTTCTAGAAAAATTTATTTTATACTTAAAGTAATATTCCTTCATCCAATAAATGAGTGGTTCGATCACATGGCTACTGAATCGTAACAACCCCCTCTTTCTAATATGTTGCCAATAATGTAATGGTACTACATGGGCACGAATCGGGAACTCTGCGTTTGATCCCGATAGGGGCAAGTGCAATGGCCGCCCTCGCCCTTTACTTGTATCTGCGTTAACAGAGCTATATAACTTTACATTACAGAGTTATCTTCTCAAACGAATTCCACCATTATATAAAAACTTATTTGTAAATTAAGGGTTTCCTCCCATTGTCTTATGATAGAAACAGGCCGAGACAAGAAAGTTCCTCTAGATAGACGATTGTGTCCGCTGTGTTAAGTAGATATAAAAGACGAGTTCCACCTTCTTTTCAAATGTTCTTTAAATAATTTACGGCAAAAATATATAAAAAGATATTATTCTATAAGACCCTCTGTCTATAAACTAATACAATTACTTTCAACGCAAAAATGTAAAAGAGCTCTGTTCGCTTGGTAAATATATCATGCTTTTGATATACGAAAACAAATAGTATAGAATTATTTATGTAAGTATGATATTCGATTAAGGTGCTGTTTAAAATTATTTATGTTAATCTATGTATGATTAACAGACTGTCTTTTTTTCTGATCATGCATTATAGATTTCAAGTTGTATTATTACATGTATTGTAATGTCTATAAGCTGTATTGCTTTTGACCAATAAACTATCTATATATATGGTTCCGAATGAGGTTCGCTAGTGTATCTTTCGCAGATCAGTGGTACCGGATATTTATGGTTTCTCCATCACCGAAGGATGTCTGTCACCATACAAGTTTATACATACATACTTTGTGTCGCTTGAAAGATTGATTGATTATTGTTTTACGTCACTCCACGATTATTTCACGTACATATATATATGGTGACGGCATCTGCCTGATGCATTGCATAGATATTTAGACCTTTGCAACGGACCCACCCGAAGCAGTGAGGGATCTTTTACGTGCCACGCCTACCGTGAAACGGGACCTCGGTTTTTACTGTCTCATCAAAAAGACAGAACAACGGTGTGCCCAGGGCGGGAGTCGAACCTGGGACCTCTCGATCACGAGCCGAGCATCTTATCCACTAAAGTGAACATTGCCAAGGGTGGATCCAGAAAGTTTTGACATGATTTTCGCCCTTTAATGGTACAGTTATCCAAACAAAGGGGTACTACACTCATGTCACAATACTCTTTTGCTTTTTGATAAAAATTCCATTAAAAGTGGATGTCCCTAGGAGCTGAAACACCCCTCACCCCTGGATCTGCCGATTTATGTTTAAAAATTATACCTATACACATACAAGGTTGAAACTTTTTATAGTTACCGTTACGTGTTTTGGTGTGGATCTTATAATTTAAAAGTTTAAAATGCCTGTTTAATAACTCTTCTAAACTAATAATCAATAAATAATTAGTAACATCTGTTCACTGCTAATTTTCTGTTCTGTGATCATAGAATATCTAACCTTACTTTATGCAATTTCTATAAACTAAAAGATCAACACATCTTTATATATTAGGATGAAATAATACATCAATCTAGTTTCCAAATATCGATTATGAGAAGAAATACTCATTATCTCGTTAGGTAAATCAATTAGATTTAAGGCGCAGGGTGGAGTGTATGTCTTAATGATAAATATTGTCATCAATTGCAACCATGCTCCAAAATCCGCGGCTCTTCGTCTAATCCTCATCACCCTCATCGGCCCTCCTCTTCACCACTATCATCCTGCGATGATAAGTAGGCTTCACCACGCTGTGATAAGTGAACTCATCAGATTCTTTAATTTCGACCCTTTCTGCATCACTCACTGATTGCATGTATCCCGATTTGATGAGAGCGGATACCACGCTGTAACGGGTTAGATTTTATTTAGACCACTGAGGCGTGTATCCAGAACATTTGTTGAAAAAGGCCCATTTCACAGCAAAATTTAACATTCACTTTTTCCTCTATCAGAAACGTTAAACATTTGATTGGTTTCCTGTACCACATGCTTTTAACATTGACCTTTCAATGTCTTACTTTCCGTTCTTTATTTCTCGAGAAAAAAAAAATGATAAATTCATAATTCCATAAATCTTCATTTACTAAACAACTTGTGAAAGAACTTTACCAGAGTTCTTAAAAGAAAACTTAACAACGCACCTTCTCGAGTCATTGACCTTGACCAGAGACATAGACTTCTTTCATGACCTTGACCCCGCCGATCATTTATTGTTTTAAATTTGAACAATCTGGGCCCGGGCCATAAATTGAGAAAATACTTAAGTCAATTATATTTCGTTTTAATTAATTCCATTGTTTACTGTTCAAATAGATCATTATGCATGATGGCGTAATTTCATTTATGAACAGAATAAACTCGATATAATCCAAATCCCAGTAAATCATCGTTTCATAGAAGGATTTGAAATCACGACTTATAAAGTATTTTCTTAGCTTATGGACACTGAACCCTATGCAGTTTTCATCATATTTGGATTTGATCAATAAATTAGTGATGTACCCACAATATTAATTTTTTTTTCAGGTAAAAGTGACTTATGTTTTGAGTGCTCTTCAATAGATTCTCCATGGTGTACAGAATACTTTGACCAAGAGGACATAACTGCGTACTTCAACAATGTGGTGAATTGTTCTAATCGCTTTTGCATGAAATTAATTGGCCATGTTAAAGGAAAATCAGGTGAGTTAATAAATTTTAATCTATCAGAATCTATCACAATCTAACAGAAATATACAAAGTTCTAAGATCCTAGTACTTTGTTATGTGGCATTGGGATACTTAAAGGAAATCAAATGAAAAAAGGCAGGATAATCACTCGAGCCATAAAAACATTATAGCAAGTGATCAGTGGCGGATTTAGAGGCCCCCCCCCCTTTTTCGACACATATTTACTTGTAAAAATCTACATTTGACACAAAAATGGCTGAGTAGTTTGGCTAGTACACATGCCCACCACCCCCCCCCCCTTTTCGGAAATCCTGGATCCGCCACTGGTGATCCATTTTCGAAATGAAGCCAAGATGATAATGTACAAATATGTATATCAATTGGAATGATACAAAACATAACCTAATACAAGTGATACGTTTTGTTTTCAAAATTCAGACAGTAATGCGAATGTATCGTGGAGTCATCAAATGTGAAAAATTTATAGATTTGAGTGAAAATGATCGGTCCCATAGGGTTCTTGTTTGTACTATCAGTATATAGTACATAAACAGTCGGAAGTGCCTCCTTAGAAGTATTGGTAACATCTCGACTGTCAAATTTGGGTTTGATCTGCAGTCGCTTGAGACAAATGAAACTATAAATAAATAATTTAAAAAAATGTTTTCTTGTGTTTCTCTAATGTAAATATCTACAGTATAACATTTCTTCTTGTCTCAAATCCCTGTGTCCTTGATCGGAATGTACAGAAAGATCTCTCATATACTGTCAGAGGTCAATCCCGCTAAATACTCCACGCTGAAATAGATGAAATAGCTTAATGTGACATTAATTTAAAGCATGCTTTTCACATTCAGTTTACAAATAACAAGACAATGCAGCAGACATGTGCCGCCACCGTATGAGTGAATCTTATAATGGCAATAAACAAGAAAAGTGATATAAACATAATGTATCGATCGCAACTGTGTATCCACTGAGAGTTTTCTGATTTTTATTTCCAGATTTTTACGTGCGGACATGTGATATGACGTGGGGTATACCGGGGACATGTGTTACCAGTAGTCATGTGTTAGCTATCCCAACCAGCACCGTCTGTGTATGTCGAGGAAGCAGGTGTAATACCGGAAATCAGTCGAATGAACAAGCAGGAAAATTTATGTTATTGCCAGTGCTATTTCTTGTGTATTTTCGTTTTTCTCCCTTTTAGGTCGTGGTCGAATATTAGAACATGTCAATAAAGATAAATTAAGGTGTATTTTCATTATATAATTATCATAAAATACCTTTACCTACAAAAATGAAATGGTTGAATATAAGCATTTACATGTACATATATCTGTATGTAAGGAGTGTGTTACAGTCATCTAGGGTGGTTGGGTGGGTTTACTTATTGTATATGACATGTGGCTGGAATGGGACCTTTACTTTTAAGGCAACCCAATATGTGAATGGGTATTATGATCACTTGAGGTACAAAAGGAAATCTTACCATAAATGGGTATGGTTTCACACTTAATTTGTCCTATATATAAACGGTTAGAGTGATGACGACTTCAGCCGCACGTACCCATAGCCAATGCAAGTTAACCCCTTCCCCTGGTGTTTGTGGTATAAGACGTGTAGTTGCACATTTAATTCATGTCCTAATTTTAAGCTCTTATTCCTGTTAAGTCATGCTCAAAATAGTTGAATAATAAATATAGAATAAGGGTGGTGTTAATCTAGAGAAGACGCTAAAATACCCTGTCACGTATTCATCCAGAATTAGTCACAAGACTCTGAGTGGTTAACCGGAGTTTGTCTGCTACCGTTCAATATATTTATAATGTACATCACTGTTGTATATAAGATTGACACATCATCCGTTTAGTGATCACTAAATATAGAGGGAAGAACAGTATTATAACAAAACTTATGGATGTACCAATTGTATCAAACCTACACGCTCTAATTTCGATATTCAAATAAAAAGAAATGGGATTGGAATCTCTGTAGAAGTATTACATAGGAACTCACTGACCGTAGTCTCTTATATTTGTCTAGTCCGGATTCGAATGCCGACCATGGTCGGTCAGTGTATGTGTTCCTCGGATAATCCGACATTCTTTGTCACCTGTATTAGCTGCCATCATATATCAAACAAGATAAAATAATCCTAAAGAGAAGGTATACATTTTGTCGTAAAAAAGTAGACGTACAGGTTTCTATGAATGCCAGTCCGTTGAAGTCCATCCATTATGCAATTTGTTTAGTGTTACACGCTCCATTGGTGGCATTAGTGTTCTATAAACACGTGTAGTTTTAAATCATATAAACATTAACTTCTTTTCGAGATAATTATTTTTCTATATACATATAACCGTATAATATCTTCTTATAACTAAAGCAATGTTGAAGTTGTGTTCCAAATATTTTGATCGACAATAGGGATATAATTTATTGTAAATGATTGCAGTGTACAATATACTTTTGTCAGATAAGTAGATACATATGACATATTTCGTAGCCTGTGGTAATACGGATGTGTCTTTTCATAAAGGAAACATAAAGATCACAAGCCGAGTACAAGATGATTGAATTATTATTCCTTGTACAGAAATACATCGTGATTATGAGACTTGGGGATATATTTACATCAAAATAACAGGAAATATCCGGATGGAGTCTGGTACTAATATCCCGGTTTATATTTGTATCTTGAAGAAACACCATGTAAAGATTGCATGTTTTCAATATATCTTATCTATATTTCAGACCTCGTTGTTTTATTTTTCAACTTCATGTAATGGTAACATTTCTTTTTAAATTTTATATTTCAAATGTAACATTCAAAGCTTCGGAGAGCTGTATTGATCGAAGAATTGGAATTTCGGAAGAGAGATATGATTCTGATCTAAATTTACTAATCACGACCTTATCAAACAACTTCTGAATTGTGTTCATTTCATAAAACAAGTGACATAAAAGTTTCTGTGCAAGTAACATGTATATGCGGGACAACTCTGGTGTTTCGTAAATTGAGTTAAGTGCTCTTCGTCCACAACACAGTTCTACAATGTAATGTGTTCAACGTTTACAATGATCAGGGCAATCGGTCATATAACCGAAATGTTACAGGTTTTAGTCGAGCAATACAAATATACGTTTCATTTATTGCACAAATAAATAGTTTATCCCATCAGAAAAGAATAAATATGAGAACAGACTGCAAAATTGTCAATTCAAATAAAAAGCATTATCTATAAACGTTTGCATGTGTACATGTGTCACATTGTATAATTATTTCTCTTTTTTGAGTCAGATGTACATTACTAAATTTTAATTCTCTTATGTTTAAATAAGTACTGACGGTGTTGAAAATGAAAATTATCGTAATATTTTGTAAATGGTCTAATATCAGATCGATACTTAAGAAAAAAGAAAAGATAAGTAGTGTTTCACGCAAAGGAAAGGGGTTTTTCCACTTTATGCTTTTACCGGTATACTTTTAGTTCTTTTCTCATTTCTCATATAGACATCGTCCCTGCTACTCTCCTGCGTATTGCAGTACAGCGACATCGATTTTAGTTCTCGTGCGAAAATGGATGTACATATTCAAATAAAAATCTAATGCGTAAAGCAAGTATATATATCCCTTTATTTTGCGTTTGTAGATATAAGATCTGGCGTAATATTCACAAAGAAACTTTAGCCTATGTGTAAGATTTGAGACCTATAATAGCGTGTGTCTTAATTCTAAGAATAAGTCAACAGTTTCTCTGTAAATATATGGGGCATACTATTCACAGAAAAACTTTCAACTCACTCTTATAAATACGACATATACTATTATAGGTCTCAAGTCTTACACTTAGACTTAAGTTTCATTGTGAATAATACGCCAGGTATCTGTTCTATTCAGGGAACTTTCGTTAATAGTGTGTTTCACCTGTCATCTGACCTACTACTTTTGGAGTATTGCTGAAACTGGACAGGAAGGGGTTACCACCTCAGTGGCGTCGTGAGTGGATCGAACTCCTATCACCTGCATCTCAAGTCAGGCGATTAAACGCTACAGCCAGGTTCTCCTTAAATGTGTTTTCCATTTCTACCTTCATATTTCATCAGAAGATACCTTTATTAAGTCATTATATATAAGACACACAATAATTGTAAATATTTCAACTTATAATATATGATATCACAGAATACCATGAAAACAGGAATTTGTCGACTTGTTTGCTCCACATTGTAAGACACACGTAAGAAGCTATCAAAACGTTGGATGAGGCTATAAAAAGTCTTCTGTATCAGCCATCAAAGGAGGTGATCAGCCAAGAATGTGGTGGAGGAGAGGGAAAGTGGACCCAAGCTTCCTTCTCCTATGTAAGAACAGTGGCATGAAGTTCTAACATGTATGCATGCACATAATGTTATCTGTTTAACAATCGAAGCATACAATATAAAGAATTTACAAAACTAAAGTACAAATTTAGACCACAATGGTGTATTTTGAGTCTTGATCTTGGTGTACTCCACTGAAGAAGGTACCTGATAGTTATCATACATATCATTTGGAAATCAAACTAATGTCTGTATCAATTCTTTGACGACACAGCAATAATTCCTTAGCTAGAATACTCGACATAATAGGCCATACTTCGGTATGTTTGTAGCTCGAAATAGTATAGAACTGGATGAAAACAAACATTTTATATAAAGATTTGATATCTAATTAGTATGGTTTTTTTGTTGTTTTGTTTTGTGTGTGTGTGTGTAGGTGTGTGTGTGAAACTAACATCAAGCTGGTAGATAAATTGGTTAGAAGCTTAGATATTGGCCGAGAGGTTCATAGTAAAAACCCGAGGTTCCGTGTCACGGTAGGCGTGGTACGTGGTGGGTCCGTTACATAGGACTAGATATCAATGGACCAGGCAGATGCCGTCACCATATACGTGTGCGACGTAAAACAAGAATAAAAAACAATACACCAAATCATATCATTATGATATCAATTAAAGCCCATATTATATTATGATATATTCTAACATACAAGTTAGTTCTTAATATAGGATATGCTTCTATAAATCCTCATATCGTTTTCCCGATGGGTCAACGAGTACCTCGACATCGCACCCTCCTCTTGAGAAAACCACGTGATCAGGATGTCGCCAAGTATTAGCATCCGGTAGAGAGGTTTTCTTTAGCCAGCTGACACCCCTTCAATTCAGACGTTTCTAATCCTCTTACAACGTCAAACAACAAAGTATTAATCACATAATGTTTTTCGATTTCGAGAGAAAAACAGAACTATAGGCCTTTGTATACACAAATATTAGTATTACACGGATCAAGTATAGAGAGAAGAGCTCTATGTACCTATATCAAGCCTTCATGATACAGAATATTATTGTATTTGACACCTTTTTTAATTTTCTAAAAATGTTCTGTCGTCAGTGGCTCTGATTACGAATAATCATAACTGCCTCCATAAGTTTAGAGTACGTAAAAGGTTCATTGACCTTTGAAAGAGGTTAAACGCCTTGGTTTAGACATCCAAACAAGAGCTGACGACATTTTTGTTACGTCGTTCTGAATACACTATAGCTGAAATGATTCAGACGATCGCATTCGCAGCGAGTACGCGGCCGTTCGTGTGGGTCGTATATATATGTATATTTATATACGCTACCCCCATACCATCACACGATCAATGTGCTATCAGCAGTCAATATGTTAATTCCCTGATGAAGAGAATTGCTGAAATTGAAGTTACCATAGCAACGAGTTCGTGGATATTTGATTGGGGTATCACACCATTCAGGCTGTGTATACTAGTGATACAGAACTGCTGCTATGGGGAAGACAGGAAGGGAATGTAAATGGTGCAAAAATAAGTTTATATATAACGTTGATGCAA
The DNA here is from genome assembly GCA_035048485.1 of Pteria penguin. Classification (NCBI taxonomy): domain Eukaryota; kingdom Metazoa; phylum Mollusca; class Bivalvia; order Pterioida; family Pteriidae; genus Pteria; species Pteria penguin. The sequence continues at coordinate 39,499,405 of CM068582.1, read as the reverse complement.
AATTCGTCATCTTTAGTTTCCACTTTAAATGTTATATTATATGCAATCAAGCATCGCTGCATTAATCAGCAATGATATTGTTTAATTGGGAACCCCCACCGGTGCCCCATCTTTGCACCCTTGGTGCAGAGCGCGGTAATTTTCATCCGCATCCCGGCAATGAGGCGTCTACAGGGTATATCTATTTAACGTATTGCTATCAGATGTTTCAGTAGGAAACAAAAACGTTAGTGTTTGTAACAGTCTACAGTCATTGTCAACATCAAAGCTCGATTATACCTACGACCATCTTTTATACATGTACCGACATAATATACAATATGAATATAAGGGATTATTATTCCAAACTTAAATATCACTAAATATTAGTCTTAAAACGAGACTTGGAATATATATTCATTAACTATACTTTCATAATGCCCTTACACCCCCTTCCTAGTACAAGTTTAAAAGTACATAATTTGTACATGAGATCTATTTTAAAAGTTGTATTTGTTTTAATTTGTTTTAAATCTTATAAAACTATCAATACACAATGGTTCTTAATTCAAATTACAGGTGTTTAAACATATCTATAAATCAAAATCAAAGAAAAATAAATCTTGGTGTTTTTGTAGAAATACCCTTTTGAATAAAACACGCTGTCATCTACTTTCATTTTGATCTGCATTTATTTTTGTCATCTATTCATCACATCAAGGTACATAGAAGGGCTGCCGTAGTTTCCGTGTACACCTTGATCTAAAACTGATAAGGAAACGCAGCGCATAAATAAATCTGTCACCAGATATTCACAATAACACCTTGAGTTATTGCATAAAATTATTTTAATTAGCCAGTTACCCATTTCTCTCGTTTGTAATGTTTCATTATTTACCCTTCATGAATTGGGTACACCCCTCACCCAATCACGTGACTGGAAGATTCGCACTCTATCCACCATACATAAACATGGCAGCACCCGAGTCGGACGTGACGAGTGTTACTGAGGGAAAATCAACACCCGCTAAGCTAGAAGATCTCTCGAAAGAGGTAAGTGAGTTTTTATGTCACATTACACATTATTTTATTTAAATCTTGTTTGTGGATTGATGGCATGAGTTGGTTAGGGAGAGACCAGCAGTTTTATAGGTCAAACTGGGGTATTCAAGCAGACGTATATATAGCCAGCTGTTTGTTATCTGCATGTTTCCCATACGATATACCCTGGTGATTTTACACGTAGCAGGTTCTCGCTGAATATTTTAGCTTGGCATGTATTAGAGAATTTTCCTTAGATTTGTTTTTCTTACTAATACTTAGATAAAATCAAAAATGTGTTCGAGATAACGGGGAATTATTTGTGTGGAACGGGTGTACCGTTATAAATCGAGATCACCGGTCCGTGTCGTTCCCTTCCACATTCATTATCGGGGTCAACGGTGCGTGACGTCAGGGGGCGGGGCATTAATACACACATTTGTCAGAAAACAAAGTGATCTATCAACATGTCATCTTAAAGACTTCATTACAGATAAAAACTGTCACCACACTCTAAATAAGAGATCACTATTGTTCTTTGTGTACAGATAGTCAAAATAACCTGAACATAATGTGATAGACTATCAAATAGGCCTACTATATTTAGCATCTGGTAGTAACTTTGATTAAATTCTATGCATTCAAAAACTATCTATATACTAACCTTTTTGAAAAAAGATGTATTTTTTATTATTACCTTTTTGCATGCAGATTACTCAAGAATGGAATCATTTCAATATTATGTGAATACTGTGTAATTATGAATATATAATTTTAAATGAGAGAAAGTGGGATAAGCTAATGGATGTTTAATTAATTATTATACATTATGAAATGAAGATGGTATGTGGTGCTCTTGGGAAATCTATATTTTGTTAAAATTTCAGTTCTGCATATTTCACATAGTGAACAATGAACTTCTTTGATGTGATGATTTGATGATAGATATAAAAAAATATGTTAACATTTCAGCCAGTGTGATTTCATCCTCTCTGATTTCATAAGCATTCCTAGGATTGCATGATATGGTAAAACCAAAATAATTCATCACATTATTAAGCTCCTAGTCATCTACCCTTATACATCATACTTACTGGTGACAAATGAGCCCTAATAAAGCCTCAGTAATAACCAGGGTAGTTAGGGCAGATTAGCTCCCCTTGTGAAGTAATACTACATTAGATGTCAGCTGATAGTTAATGATCACATCATGTACTCATTTATCACTGAAGACTTAATTACTAACCTCAGGGTGGATCTAACATATATCCCCTGCCTGAGGGGTGGATCATAATTTATATTGTTAGCATACCCACAAAGTGAATACATCTGTTTTCTATTATCTTCACAATGTTTATTATGTAACTTGATGTTACATTAGATGTATTTCCTGGGAGTTACTATTTGCAGTGGTAAATCACTAAATAACTATCAAGCTAAGAGTAGTCCATTTTCTGTGCTGCTTAGAATTAAGTAGTTTAATTTTTCATACTGAAAAAAACTAAGGATGAAATGAAATATAGTCTTGTTTTCTGTCTCCAAAGTGAAAAAATTAGTGTAGGTATGTCAGGAAAAGTTTCTATTGTGCATTCTTATTTTATTTATTTTTATTTCCAACTCTTTTATGCTGGTAAAAATAAATGAAAAGATATAATTATTACAGTGCATTGATTTATGAAAATCATCTATTTTCACATCTAACATTAATGGGTGAAGATAAAAATTTGGAATGATATAGTTGATCGGGACATTGGATTGAATGAAAATTAGAATTCATTTATTTATTTATAATTTTTTGTTTATTGCCATATAAGGTCAGGCAGTATAAAAAGAGGGTAGGTTGGGAGGCATGAAACAAGACTATATTTCATTTTGGCCTTAATGGGAAATAAGAGCACTGTGCTGTAAGTGGGGGTATTTTTTGTATATTATACAAATGTAGGATGCATTATTTTGCTAATTAAATATCCATATGTAATATAGTAACTGTAAAAGTTCATAGTGTTTGTATGGAAGATTACTTCAGAAAGGCTGCACATAGATATTTAGGTTTTAGGAACAGATGTTTTCATCTTTCATCAAATTTTGACATGGATGGGAGTTTTGAGCACAGAATATTCTAAATATGCAGATCTTAAATTGTGCAAAGGTAAACTTTATTAGCATAATCAATTATCATTTATTCATCAGCATTTTGTTTCACATGGTGAGGGTTGAGATTTATGCAATTTGTTTTTAATGTTTAATCTTTTTTCATTTAGAAAATGCAAACTGCAAGCTGATAGGATAAGCTGTGACCATTGCGTTAGGCTATATATTGAAATATGAGGTCACCATAGTAACACAAATGGGATAAAGTTAAACAAAATACATTGTAAGAAAAGTGGGAAATATTCTCTTTTATTTAGTATGCAGTTCTTATATGTATTTTTATTCAAATTTACGTGGTAGCATTTTCGCCCTACTAATAATAAAAAAAGGAAAATAAGAAGTTAGGCAGTTAGAATGTTTCTTTGTAGCACATGGTTAATTAAAATCAAGCATTTGACTTTGTACTTTGCACGTGACATGGTTTTGTCGTTAGAATTTTAGTATCATAGTTTAGATACATGTATATTACGTTTCGATTTCACGTCATGGATCGTGTATTTTGTCGCTGTGAAATTGACCTGATTTGCATGCTAATTAGCGAGAAGATTTCTGCTTCTCTCACCTGCATATCACCATGAAAAATGAAAATGCCATTGGCATGCAATTTCGAAAGAGAATGTCGTCCATCTAATGAATCTGTAATACATTTGTGTTATATGTTTAAGTAAACACTGTTTACAAGTTTTAAGTTTTGTAGGGTCGGCAACAATGTATAATTAAAGTATTTGAACACTTCTTTTGAAAAAAGGTTGCTGTAGTTTTATCCTATATCTGTTTTATGATATATATGCGAGTAAACAATTGTATGCTATTTGATTATCTAAAAAGATACCACCTGATATGATTTGATAAAATGTCACAAAACATCGCGAAAATATAAAGAAATGGAAACATTGTTTTATTCATTAATGTTAGTATTATTGTTTTAATTTGATGATAATACTTTCGTAGCACACCGGCCTTTGTCTTGAATGTTAAAACATTTTTGGTGTATCACTACAATCAAAAAGATATGAAGTCGTTTAATCTTGTTGTCCACGTCTCCCACATACATGTATTGGAGTTAGCGGCATGATAACGGAACGCTTGGGAAGGACGGTGATTGCCAACGTGTCTTGCATGGTGTTTACTACAATTACAATGTTATGCATGGGTGACTTGATCTTTTGGATGTTTTTTTATTACATATAGCTTTGTTACCTTTCTATTACATATAGGTATACCTATTTAGGGATGGATAAAGAATTATGCATGTGGAATGAGCGTTTCTTGTTTTATAACGTGCCTTTACCTTGCATCATTGTGTCGGTTATTTGCTTGCGGCCTCTGTTCGTCCTTGTTTGGAGGGGAGAACCAGACGACGGTCAATGTACAATGCATTTTAGTGGTGAGTGGGGCCTGATGCACACAGCGTATCCGTATTGGGTAATGATCTAGTGGTACTTGACGCCATGCGTTGTTACACAGATTATGTGATGCTCCACTCGGAATTCTAAGTAGTTTGACAATGCACTTGCTTTTATTAGAAGAAAAGACGAATTGACATGCAGATATCCATTACCACAATTTCCTACTGGGAATCACAACTCCTCAATTTGATCAAAGTTTTTACTTTCGCGTGGACTGACCTGCCGGACTAATAGATTTAATTATTTTATAAATAAGTGTTTGTCAGATGAACTTCAGATATTGTTACTCATACATTAATGAAGAGAAAGATATTACTCAAAAATCGAAACTGAAAAAAAAATATCTGTATGCGCAGCACCATGATGAACCAGACCCTGTAAGAACGAGAGAATGTCCCAGTATTAATTGAAATTCATTGTATGGTAGAATGTTAAGATATTTAAAATCTTGCAAAGTACATAATACCAAAAAAGGTAAACTTTGCAGAATATACCCTATTTAGATTCAAAAGTTCAAAATGTACATGCGAATTTTTATGTCTTTCCAAGACATGGCATAATATGATGATTCTTTAGCTCTAATGACTGATTTATATTTCAAGGATTAAATGCAACTCTCGATTTGGTATTAGATTTATCAAAATCTATACGTACCTTTTGAGTCGTATGATACATCTTCTAGTGCCTCATAAATGAAATGTTACTTACTGAGTAAAACCAGGGATTGATGTACATTTCACGTGATACATCTTTCGGTATCTGATTAGCAAAATATTAGTTCCTTTTTGGAGCCCTGGATAGTTAGGAGTTGGGCCGAAAATGATGAAGCGAAAGTGATGAAGCACTACGCTGGATCTATACTGGATTCTTTCATTTCTAGATACTGACTTTTATAAAGGTAAAGTCACTATTACCAAGTGTGTTGTTTGGTTTGTAAGTGATTCAAGTCATTATAACGCACAACATATGAATACACACAATAACGGAAGAAGAAGTTCGATTCCCAGAATCAAACCACTGTCTGAGATGCTTTATTTTACCACTTGGATAGTAATAATAATTACTGAAAGCAATATTAAATAGTGAAATTATAACAGATACAACTATTCTTTAAAGTCAAAGACATAACTTCAGATATCATTTATTGATTATTGTTTTACGTCATTCCACAATTATTTTACGTATATGTTGACGGTATCTGCGTGAAGCATCGCACAGAAATTTATACCTTGGTAACAGACCCTCCCGAAGAAGCGAGAGATTTTTTACGTGCCACGCATACCGTGACACGGAACCTCAGTTTTAACTGTCTCATCCGAAAGACAGGGCATCGGTGCACCCATGGCGGGAGTCGAACCCAGGCCTCCCGATCACAAGTCGAGCACCTCATCCACAAGGCCACACTGGCTTAAATATCGTTAGTTATACTGTACGAGATATCGACTATAGGCAATGGCTTAGGACCAATCATCGTGAGGAATAGTCAACGAAAAACTGACAAAATACACCGATCCATATTTCAATAAAGAAATTGACGTTTAGCGGAATTTCTGTTGCTATGTTAATGACGTCATAATCAAATGTCCGACTCGTCCGAACTCGACATATCCGAACTTACATGACGTCAGTAGAATCAAATTTTGCTCTTACTAGTTTGACATTAGAGGAAAATTGATCGATGAATAGGATTTTTTTCATACATTCATATTTTTCTATGCTGTCTTGTACCCAAGTGACTGAATGGACCAAGGTACACCGCTGACTGTGACAGGACATTCCATGAATCCGTCCGACCATGATATATTTACTTACAGGAACGTGTTGAAAAAACAAACCGCTGTATGTCTTGCTGATTTTGAATTATTTCTCAGATATTACAAACTCAGCAGATACTGTGCATGGCAGATTTTGGCCTTATGGAGGAGCATCACATTTTCTATTTCCAATAGCGACTGGAAACCTTAAATCTACGTCGTTCACTACTGATCTTTACAGGGACTTATTTAAAGTTTATATAGACGTCATGAGTACGATAATCTTCATAACTTAAATAGAACGTCACATTTGTCTTCATATTAACTGTCGTTTTCATCTTGCTTCAATAGAAAGTTTATTAGTGGCATTTTTACCTTTACGTGTTTTGATTTAAACACTATACTGTCCGCGTAATGTTCAGCTTCATTGTACATATAATGCAATTAAGCTTATATTACTTGTTGGTAGAATTGAGTAGTCTATATCGTATATAGTATGGCATGTACGTAAATCTATTTTATATTTGTATAAGTACATATTTTGAATTAGTTTGGAAATTAATGTGAATATGGTAGAAAAAGTATTGATATCGGTTTTGGAATGAAGAAAAATATTGTTCTTACTTCACTGAATCTTATTTAGAAAATCAAGCAAGATGAAAACCTGTGAACGATATGAATGCAATAGACAAATCACTTTCGAATTTCTGTAATGAAATTATTTTAAAAACATACATCTTCACAACTGAAGTAAAAGTATAATAAAAAGTTAAAATTTATAGTAAAAGAATTAAAATGAAAAGTGCATAGTACTGATATGTAGAAAATATAGGAAATCGTAGATGATAATGCAAATCAACCATTCATTTCACTTCTAGGTTGCCATTAAAACAGATACCAAAGAAGCATCTTTACACACTCAAAGCCAAAATCTTCCTTCCCCAGAATATTCTGAAATTTCCTCGTCATGTCATGCCCCTCATTCCCCAACAACGGACAGTCCGGATGTACCAAAAGATTTTGATGACCCCCACAGACTTGAGATCTCATCCCCAGGTTGTAACCTCCCTTCCGTGGTTAGAGACAAAATGTCACCACCTAGATCTAACAGTGATCAACCAGTACCAGATCCCACTGTATACCCAGAGGAACCGAGACCACCATGGAAAGGTGTTCTGGTCCAGTGTGCCAAATTGTGGTCATATCTTTCCAGCATTTCTACTTTTGAGAGGGCCAACATGCTGAGAAAGGGAAGAGAAGTACACAAGATTTATGTCGATGTTATTAAAGGCAAGACTTTTCTAGATGACCAATTTGCATATACCGAATTCGGGCGCATGGTCTTGCAGAATGGTACAATTAGGGCCGGACGTGCCAAAAATGCTAAACAGATTGTGGTGGCAAGAGAGACTCTTTATTGCAGTGGTTCAGGAGCTTGCAAGCGAGCGTGTGGAGGATACGGGGAGTGTATGCCTGGTAATTGATTTCAGTTATTTATCAGATATTTTATGTAATAGAGAAACTCTTTCACTCTCTCTACATTCACGACTGTGAGAATGTAATACAACTCTCTACCATACATTGTATGACTACCCTTAGAAAAAAGAGTACTTTTAAGTGTTGGCAACTATGTATCATTTCGCCGTAGTGGTAATGGTACTTGAATCTATAAATGTCGTCGTATGACCGATTAGTCTAATGTACTCTTTCATTTGATATTGTAGGTTGTGAGAAAACCAAGATGCGAGGTCACAAGTGTAGCTATAGAGTAAAACTGACTATGAGACTTGGTTATGTGAATCACTGGTTCGTGGAAGTCCTAGGAGATCATGATCAATTCGGAACCCTGAATGATTCAATGTATAACAATTCTTCAACGTCACCTGGTCTGAAGTCTAGTAAATCGTCACTCTCTCCGAAGACTCCTCCCGATGGCAGTATGATGATGGACGTAGATCGATCTTCCCCTGTGCACTCCCGCCTTCCCGAAGGAGTAAAGTTAGAAAGCTCACCTCTTGCCCTGATGTCACCCAATCTTTCCTCAATGCCAAATTCAATTGCTTCATTTACAAACACCTTGCCAAATTCTATGATATCAAGTCAGCCTATGACCTTGCCAATGACCTTACCGATCAACTTGCCAAACGGCTTACCTGCTGTATCCCAGTCACCTATTTTTCCTGGACATGCGGGACTACAGATGTTCAACATGACCTCTAACAGTGCCATTCAAGCTCATGCTGAAATGTTCAGTAACTTAGCTATGCCACACTTAATGCCACAATATTGCCAGGACTTGCCACTTCCTCTTGTCAAAGTGAAGAAAGAGATTACTGAAAACGGATACGGAGAACCTAATGTGTCAATGGAAACTATGAGCAGCATGACCTCTGAAGGTCAAAGTAGAGATTCCAAAGCTTTAAATGGTTATCAAAGTTACGAAGAAAGTAGTGCTCCTTTTGAAACTACGCATGATATCCCAAAGACAACGCCAAAGGACGGACGTGCCAAAGCAAGGAAAAGATGTACAACATCTCATATGTTGAATGCTGCGTTAAAAGAAAATCGCAACGTGAATCACCAGAATTCCGAGCTTTACAATAACGAGGCTTTAAAGGACCAAAATTCGAGTAATGATAAGAATGACCAAAGACACGAAGGAGAGTCGTTTGTTCGACGCGAGTTGCGGGAGCTAGTGGCTCGCAGAGAACTAGACAGGTGTTTGGGCGTCGGTTCTCAGAGTAACGATTTGGACGCTCAACGAAATGGAGTGGATAGCACCGCTACAGGTGACGAAGATGGTTGTATAGAAGGATCCTACACTTACCTGTGGGATGGAGAGGTACCTGAAGGCCTGAACAGTGCTGACAAGGTATTTGACCAATCAGAACCAAGCACAGAGTCACAGGTAACAAGACCCCTGGTTGCTATGACAGCATGGCCACAGTCTTGTTGGTGTACTATGTGTGAAGGTGCTTCTTTGTATTTGTTTGCCTCGTATACGTCAGTAGATTTTGGTTCTGAATTTCGTTTGATTTATTCTATATCGCCATATAGAACCTCTTCTGGCAAAGATTCTAGCAGAATAATATAATTAACTCTGATCGGGATTAACACTCACTCACAGTTTCTTTCATTTCACCATATATACTGTTTGACTGTTATCTATTTCCTTGCCTCTCGATTATTTTATCGTAAAGACAACCACCATGTTCCTCTAACGACACATGTATTATCCCATGCGATACCCCCGTATCAAAGGTCATGTGAATACACCATAATGCAATGAGGAGGTTCTATATATGCATGTGTTACTACTTGTTGATCAGACAGGAATGTAGTGCATGACCAGTACATATACTGACAATTTATGCTACATGCATATCCGTCATAAATACATTGATTATATTGTACCTGTGTGTAATTGGACTTTCATATTGCTGTTACATAATGATATAAAATATGATATACACACTGTAGTAACACAAAAGTATAGACTTTAAACATACAATTATTAGGAAGACTAAATGTGCTAAATAGGACATCGCCATTTGGCGGGTGCCCTATAGTAATAACTTTGTCCGTCTGTCCGTCAACACTTTTTTCGCACGCGATTACATGAGTTGCCTTTGAACAATTTTCGTAAATTTTGAACATACTATTTGGATGATTGACAGGAAGAATGCATTCGATTTTGAAGATTATCCGATCTATATTTACAGACTTATTGGACTTCGAACTTTTTGTTCATGTTAATAGAATTATATCCTGTTACTGTCACAGTCAGTACTTCCTATGGCACACATAACTTGAGTTTTTACGAAGATTAGCATTAATATTATTAAGGCCAAAATGAATTATGAACATGGTTTAAACACTTTAATACTTGGTTCTGATGTGATAAATCAGCAAGAATATATCCTAGAGCCTTCGAACTACATGTATATACAGACATATCAAGAAAGGCTAGTGGTAGCCATTTATACCTTTTGAGGTCAAAGGTCAACATCGCTTATTTTATTATTTAGTTTAACGTCACACTGAGAATATTTCACTCATATGGTGACAGGTCAACGTCGCAACAAAATGTTATATTTAAAGATTTTAAGATGAGAGGAAACTTTTAATGCAATTTAAACGGATTTAAATACTATGCGAAATAATGCTGCTGTTTGCTGTAAAAGCATATCGGCGGAGCCCATCCTGACTTCGTCAGTGTTCTAGTTTGAGGTCTTGTGGTTTTTCTGTTTCAGCTTGGGGAGGGGCATTATAAGTAAATAGAAAAATCAAATCATGTGGTAGTAAATGCAGAAATTAAACATAAACAAGTTCTCTAATCAGTACCCAGATTTTGAGGGTAGAGGAAACACGAATAAACAATAAATTCTATTTTGAGGACAATTGCCAGTGTAAATTGTATATTTTTCATATGAATGAATTCTTGGTAAAGTTAATTGACCAGTGTTCGCAAGCCCGTCTTTGCTGGCTGGTGTACGAGCCGCGAGGCGGACTCGTGAAACTTCCTGGGCTGAGTGGTGAACAAGGAGGCTATAATTTATAACTCTCTCTTGGACGATCGCTGGGAGAGGCGAAATTATGGTTTGTAACACCAACTGACCGAGTAGTTGGCGATGCGGACTTTCTTTATTTGTAACGGACCTGGAGAAGGAGCTTTTTCCCGATAATCATTAAATGAACCAATTTTTATAATGTTACGAAACGAATTTCAAGATCTCGCCCTCTCACCTTTGAAAAGCTACATACTGCCCTGCTCCCATTTTGCCCGAGTGGTATTGCGACTGTACTATGATTAGTGATCTCATTAAGGCCGAGTGGTGGGCGAAACAGACATGTGGTTCCTAACCTCATCCTAGCGAGTGGTGGGCAAGGTGGGCTTACGGGTCGTATCTCCGTTTTAGCTGAGTAGTAAGATGAATCGTAGCCCTTGCCTGAGCCCATCTTGACCGAATGTTGGCCTGGCGAGGTGGAATCAAGGTCGGCATTTTATCAAATTACTGCATAAAAAGTTTAAAACATTTATTATATATACAAATCTGTGGATAACAATAGATGAATTTTAAATTGTAAATGTTTTAAACATTAAATGCGACAACGATGGACTATATTGTGGGACTGTCTCCTATACTGTGTCGGCGTCCGTCGGCAAACAGCTGATAGAGCATTAGATGATAGTCAAGCATTCCCAAAATTGGTCGTTAGTATCGCGTGCCACAATAAGGACATTGTGTATTGTAACTACCAAAGAGAATGAACCATATCTCTCATTGCAACATACACTACTACTGATTATAAGTCGATGATTAGTCTGTTGTTTGGAGAAAATACTTTATCAATGAAAAGAAATGCATAACTTGATGTATAGATTTCTGTATCCATGCAAGAGAACGAAGAGAAAACTTTCTTTAACAAAAGAATGTAACCTTTGTGCTAATAAGCTTATCTTGTTTACTTGTCCGGATTTCGTGATCATTTTCTCGATGATCGTTTTGATTATGTTGAATATTGATTTCTATTATTGTCGTTCTTTGTTATTGATATGTATCTCATCTATCTATTTGTTCCTCTTAATTACAAATTGCCCGTCTGTTATCGATAAAATCATTTGTCACTTGTCGCGCATGCAATGAAATTTAGCATATATAAGAAACAAATTGAGTGCGGTCGATGAAAGCTCGCGGATGTGACGTGTACCCAGCAGCTAAAAAGACATCAAAACCATCTGACTCCATCCTGCATAAATTCGCTTTCTAGTTACAAAGAACTATTGATATTTCATAGAGATATTCAAATTTAGGGACACAGTTGGGTATAATGCGTGTATACGAGGCCTCAAGATGTTCCCGCCCGCGCGAGCATTACGCATCCGTCAATACCAGAGTATCGATCCACGACAAAATCTTTTTGGGGTTTAAGACAACCAACAGCGGTTAAGTTTTAGGCTGTAGCAATGAATATTTGTTTCTGAAGACGTGTGAACTCTAGCATGGGAGTGTTAGTGTTGAAATGATTTTCTTTGACACCAGGCAAAGATTGTAATATTTTGGAAGGATTTATGAGTAAATATACATGTATTAAAACATTGTATATAGATATATCGTAACAAAATTGGAAATCATTCTATCAAAATGTTAAGAGGGCATATAGTATTTCCGTTTTGTGTACTTGAATAGCAGTTTTATCAATAGAAATTACTTATCTGATCAAGTATTAAATGCGCCCAGAATTTCACTATTTAAGAATTAATATGAAATTGATAATGACTAAGATTTGATAACTAATCCCCTTTCTCCAATTTCATCCACCGCCATCTCCGTATTAATCAGAAATTTGTATTTTTCTAGAATATCGTTATTAGTATATGTCCATAAATGATATCGTTTATATTGAATATACTTGACAAAGATTCAGAAGTTCATAAATTCATTTGTACATATTTCAAATGTTTATGCACTTAATTTCTTAAAATGCTTTCGTCGCAGCTTGACAAATGAGCAAGGCTTGCTCTAAGATATCGGGTTTTCTGAGAATCGCGATGCATATAGAAGCTCCCATCCTCTCCCATTAAATGGAGACACGGAACTATCGAATTTTTCGCTCGGTCTGGGTAAACTTTCCATCTACCTCTCCAATACACAATTTCTCTGCCAAAAGCCTAATACCAGCAGTTTTCACCCAGTTTTACGTTGTCATGGGAACGAAATCGAATTACTGCTTGGGTCAATACTCGCCGAGAAAGTTTAAAGGGTGAGGGAAACTCGGCGTATAGCGGAATTTCACACATTGTCTGGATGCTGGAAGCTTTCCAGAGGGTAGCATCGATTACAGAGATGTATGTGTTACCAGGGAATGGAGAGGGGGTACTTGCGATGTAAAATTAGAGAAAGATACTTATTCCCATGGCGATCTAGAAAGTAAACAATCTAGTGGTAACGCGCTTATTTTCATATCGCGTTGCTTTAGTTCGAGTCTTGTCATTGTCTTCGAATTTTCATCATTACTTTTGTCTTGTTAAATTCCGGAATGAATGAGAATCATAGAAATTTACAGATTTAAATGGTCGTCGTGATATAACTGAATATGACGTTAACTGGAACTACATTTAACCAAGATCATCTCTAAACACATCAAAATGAAAATTTTATGCCCAATACTTAAATACTGTAGCAGTTTACGGAATATTTTTTTTAATTATTATTAGAGTTATCTTTCTTATCAGAGGATTGATCGACCTTAACAGATTGTACCAGAAATGAGGGCGAGTACTTCCCCGATAGGGGTTTCCAAATTTCCCAAAACTTTCTGACACTTTTTAGGTCAATTTCAGAAAGGCGTACCTTTTCACCTTTAGTAAAAGCGGTGCTGGATCTGCCATTTAATTTGTTGCGTTGATATGAAGTTATAGTTGTGCACTTTGGTTTATCGCTGCCCAAACATTCAAATACATACCGGGTTTTCTGGCTAACCAAAGTGTATTGTGCCAGAATTTCATATGTCGTATTGAAACATATGTTAACTGTGAATTCATAACTTGTAAACATAACGTGGAAGTCTCAGTACTTGCAACATAAAACTATACATCCTGTTCACCCGAGAAAATTATTCAAACCTCTTGACAAAATAAACCCAATTAGCATTAAAAGAGAGAGTTAGGCAATAAAACGTTAGCTTTAAAGCATATTTTGTTGCCGGAGATGGTAGATGGGTTATGTCTAGTATATCTTCTGAATCGCTCACACCCCGAGGTGGGCATATTTCTAGGCTGGATACGAATTCACGACCTACCCATAACGTTAAGAGGTTCCTATGGGGTAACCTGTAATCACAGCGTATATTTTCTTGTTTCAGACTTGATCATATTTCCTTGTCTTGTAAGCAGTATGTGTCAACAATCGTAGTACAACATGGACCAAATGAACTGATTACACTTTCTGTACATTTTTCGTACATGCTGCTTCTTTTGGAAGAGAGACTTGAACTTCCTTCCCCTCTTTTTTGTTTATTTGAAAACCCTTGTTTTGCCTCGATAAGCCATTAGTCATAACTTTACATAAAACAGTGTTTGTAGATAAAGATGGAAATGTAATGTGTGCCAGCATTCACCTATACCCTGTAGCCCCGCATACTTCTCGGCTAGATACCAATCCACCCCTATTTGGCCGGGATGGGTGATTGTATGAACGATAGCAACCGCTCAAGTTCAGTTTACTTTCATTGCCGAAAGGAAGCCATAAATTGGGTAGAACACTTAGTAAGGATCACAGGTGAATGTCATCGCATAGAATAATATATGTGTCTGAGTTATATTGGGAGAGAACCCTGATGGAAGCTGATACATGAACCGGAGATCGATTCCACGACCTATTTTGGTATATATGTATCCAATTCAGATCGAATATTAATAGAGGCAACTACACACTGATCAAATAACCCGAAAATGATAATATTTTATATCCCCCCCCCTCTCCCCACCCTACCCCCGGGGGAAAGGGGGGAAATCATTCTAATTATAAAGGTACAACGCGGGATCCTTGCTACGAAAGATTACTACCTTGTATCTCATTTTGTACGGTTTTTTTTAATTCACCTTTGTATAACGGTATAAAGAGTACTCTTAAAGTTTCCTTTAGGCATCTTACATAACTGAATCTCGATATTTTTTTCTCTCTATTGTATCCATATTTCTCAATTTTCATCTCGACACATATTCCGCTTCCATTCGAATGACCGCATTACAAACGTCGTTACATAATAGCATTATATATTGTCAGGGTTTTGACTATAAATATTTCTGACCACATTTTCCCTGGATAAAAATCTGACTGCACGCATTGTCATAACTTGATCCACCCTGGAAATGAATTATTCTATGGTATATCCCTTTGATAAAGTTATCCGTCAGCTGTCGCCGCCAGCCGCCATCAAGATTGATGTACCCTGTCAACGTGTTTACTCCTGACATTTCTATTTACAATCCAGGGGTATTGGACGTACCTTGGGGGATGACTATATTTACACGGTACAAATTGCAGGTGTATTAATCAGGTGGATTTGATTGATTAATTCATTAAAAAATAAATTAAGAGCGACGACTGAAACAAACATGAAGTGCATTTATGGTAAAATGCCCATGTAAATTGCGATTATAGGGAGAAAATAGGGAAATTTAAAGGGACGCGGATCACATTGATCACAAATAGTTTACAGTTGCGAAAGTTTTGATTAACCATAATTAAATGAATAGTATAAAAACTATTCCTATCAGAAATGGAGTTACCAGTCAATCAAAAATAGACTCTGAAATCCATAAAGTTGGATTGAAATATGCAGTCACACAATATATGGTTTGATTTACCATTCTCGTTTGACCATTGCGACATTGTATCTACATTAGGTATACAGTGTCGTCTGAAAAGGCGAGTATGTTTTCTATGAATGTTCTGAAGTATTATAATTAATAGTCGTGCTTACAGCGACAGTTCAGCACTCTTCGATAATCCTTCTGCTGGTTCATTATTAAATCGAAAAATTTATGAAAATTGCTTGAATAATTGAAACTTTATTTTTATCTTTAGTGGCGGTTCTAGTGGTCAAGACACAGACGGCCATCAACCATAGATAAGGTCGCATTTGAGCTCCTTGTATCATGAGGGTTTATTACTCTCAGAAATATTTCTTTAAAGGTCTTTTCGCAGTTCAAAGCACCAGAGACATATATACAGATATGTGTATATATGTCTCTGAAAGCACCCATCTGACCTCGCCGCTAATCACTACTGTAAAAGAATGCAGTTACTTATGTATTGTATCTGATTTTTAATTTATCTTGCTTATTTTACTTTTTTATATTATTTTTCTTTTAATAGTATTAGATTGGATTATGAATATTAGAAAAAAAAATGAATAGATGTATAAATCTGATTTGCTGTATTCTTTGAACGTGTAGATTTTTAATGAATTGTGTTTGAAAAGTAGGTTTACACGTGTATTCCGCTGTGTATGGGAAATCATGCATATATGTTTAAGGTAAATTGAATTACAATGTGTAGACGTTTTAATTTGTCCGTTGTTTCCGCAATTTGGCATCACGATTTAATCGTTAACTGTCCGTGTATTGTGTTTGTTTCAAGTATTTAGCCTGAGGGTATGCAATACACCGTGATGGATTAGTATGGAAATTTGTTCTTAGGTAGAGTATCACCTGTGCAGCGTTAGAGGGGAGGATCCGACTTCTGTGTAATTTAAACTGGAAGGAGACAAGGAAAATAAGAATTGAATTAGTATGCAATTTCTTCAGTGAATCACATATAGTTTATTTTTTCATTAATATCTTTTTTCTTCTATTTCTAAGGATCTCATCAATCGAGTCCGACAACTTGAATCCCATGTCAAACAACTTAGAAATGTTGTGCTCAAAGGACAGGGTGAAAATCAAGGAAGGAAGAAGGTCAAGGGTCGGGAATTTGATTTCAGAAAGTGAGTCTTGGAAAGATTTATTCACATATATAACATATCTTTGATATAATGTCCCATTGAGCAAATTAAGAAATGCGGATTACAGAAACCTGACTATTCATATATGACAAGGGAAGTAACTGCTACAAATACACTGTTACAAAAATAAGAAAGTAACTGGTGTCACATGACTATGGCTCTAAAAACAATGTTCCATGGTGGACATTCACTGACCCCTGAATGCCCTTAAATACAAGTATTAATTGATATGACAGCTGTAAAAAGAATGTAAATATTCTAATAGGAAACACACATTTTAAATAATGTACATAAATTTAAATTCCTATCAGTACATGTATTGAGTAGTTTCCAGGCATTTGTCAGTTTCTTTTGCGAAAAAGCCCTAATCTTTGTATTTAAGAATTTCAGAAACTATGACTCACTGGCAAGAAATTATTAGAGTAAAATGATGTTTTTATTCCTAGGTATAAATATGCAAACAAATATAATAAAGATCATGAATATGCTAAAAAGGGATACTATTGCATACAAATTTATTTATATTAAAGTTTCTACCAAATAGAAATCAAAATAATGAAAAGCGTGTTTTACAAGTATATTGAAAAGATAGAGCAATGTTTTATTAAGAATGAGGTAGAGGTTTTGGAGAGATCCCTGAGAAGAAGATATACTGAAATGTTAATAATGTATGTAAATATGGGTGCCATTAATTATGCCCTCAGATCGATAGATCAGTAGCACATTGTTTTTTACCTATCTGTCTGTTTATTTGTCTGTTGTCAACTTTAACCTTCTATTCACAAATGCCATTGTAGGTATAATACTCGGCACATAGCTCTGAAGATCATGTACCTAGGTTGGGATTATCATGGTTTTGCGGTACAGGAGGAGACCGATAAAACCATAGAAGCTGCTCTGTTTGATGCCCTTCTTAAGACCAAACTTATTGAGTCCAGGTAATACATTTTAAGGTTAAAATTGTGCATCACATCATCTTTGATGTATCTTACACTCAGAGCAAGGTATCTCAAAATCTTAAAAAGCAAATCTCTAAAACGAAAACTTCCTCTCTCAAATTAAGAATATACCTCTATAAGTATCAGTTATACCTCATCCTGAGCCGCTCATTTCCATTCTCTGTAATATATCTATCAATCTCGGCAAAAATGTTTAAATGTAGCTCTATATTAGCAACATGTTTGATACATTTTTGTATATCTTGGATCCAAGAAAGTTCTCATGAAAGGTAAAATCAAGCTATGTGATGTCAATATCCTTTTATAGTAGAAGGTGTTTATCATTTATGGTTGGAACTGGAAATATTTGTATAAACTAATTCATTACTGATTATAGAGAAACATCAAACTATCACAGGTGTGGAAGAACAGACAAAGGTGTCAGTGCATTTGGTCAGGTAAGAAAAGAAAATTGATTTTTTTTTTCATTAATGATGCCAAGTACTTTAACTACACTTAGAAAAAGATACTGCAATTATAAAATCATTTTTTTGACACAGATTGATGTAATAATTAAATACAACCAATGGTTACTTTTAATGTTCTTCACAGGTGATTTCAATTGACCTTCGCACCAACCTTCTGGAGGGGCCTGGGGTCAAAGTCAGGGAGGGTGGATCTGCTCATGAAAGATCAGGTAGGTTCAATCTATGAATCTATAAAAGAAAATTATTGTAAAATTGAAACCTGTAACTTAATGCATTTTTGAACCACGACAGTATATTACAGCCAAAGTGAATCAAAGTATATCTAATTAATTTCTCTCATTGTGGCAATTTTATTACTTAGTTTATATTTAAACAGGTGACAAAACATCAGAGATACGTTACTGCCATATCCTCAATAAAGTGCTGCCACCTGAAATACGCTGCTTAGCATGGGTACCTGTTCATGCAGATTTTAGTGCTAGGTAATGCCATACAGGATCATTTCAGTCTTATTTCTGTCAGGAGTGAGTAAAGTCTGTTATGGTGGTTTGTACTTGTAGGGGTTCATGTTGTGCAGGATGATGTAGGTTGAGTTGTAGTAGGTTATCCACTTGTATGTTCATAATAATTATTTTACTTGGTGCTTGATTTTAACAAATAATCTGCATAGTCAGTCATGCACAAGGATAATAACAGAATAAAATCAGTAAATTGGAGTTTTTTTGTGAGGAAATGTAATGTATGTCAGTCTTGCAGATTTTCTGTTTTTATGGATTTGTATGTCATTTGTATGGAGTTCCAATCGCTGTTGACGAAATTGAGATAATTGTTTTAGACATACTGATGTATTATATTTGTAAAAAAAGCATAATAAGTAACATAAATTAAAACTTCTTTTGATCATACTTGTTCTTGCCACTCGGAGTTATTCAGTGTGATACTTTTAAAAATTAGCACTTTTCTTTTTATAATTAAAATCGAATTTATTTTTATTATTTATTCTTATAGATTTGACTGCAAGAAAAGGGTTTATAAGTATTTCTTCCCTAAGGCTAACTTGGATATCAAGGTTAGTATAAAATTTGCTTTCTGTAAAATCTGAAATGTGTGAAAAATATTGCGCTATCCTAATGTTTTTATATACATGTCAGAAAGATATAAGAAAGACAACTCTTGTTTACAGTTGATGCAGGATGCTGCAAAAAAACTTGTGGGTGAACATGACTTCCGAAATCTCTGTAAAATGGATGTTGGCAATGGTGTAACCAATTACAAAAGGAAAATTTTGTCTGCTGAAATCAATATTATTGGAGAACAGTAAGAAATCTTTAAAAAAAAAACACTCAAATGAACTGTATTTATATATTTAAATGATTATATTCTAATAATTTTAATGATTATGTAACATTCTGTAATATAATCTTAGTTTCAGGGCATTGTAGTATGTGTTCAATAAAGTAAAGGTTAATAGCAATATAAATCGAATTTTGTTTTGTATTTCATAAAAGAAAGTTTACAAATTGTGGATAATTGTATTTCATTAAAAAACTTTTCAAATTGTGGATGATTGAAAATTTCTTTTGAAATTTTCTTGCAGTAATAACCAAGGATACCAGATGTGTGAGCTGACCATTGTTGGGATGGCATTTCTGTGGCACCAGATCAGATGTATTGTCTCTGTATTATTTTTGATTGGGCAGGGTAAAGAGAAAGCAGAGGTAGGGTTGAAACACATACTTTATAAACTTATAACAGTTGAAACTCATCAAGTCAAAGTTGACAGGACCAGAGCAAATATTTCAACTTATCTGGAATTCGCGATAAACATCAGGGGCCAGTTGTTCGAAACCTTAACAACTGGTTAAGCTAACCAAAGGTTAAGGTTTGAGAAACAATTAATTTCATTTGTAAGATTTCTTTTTACGGTAAATTTCTAAATTATATTACAGTGCTGATTTCATATGTAGTTAATCAGGACACAGACAATGATTTTAAATTATCTGATTACATACATATAGTAAGATTAAATTTAACCGCTGATGAGTTTAAGCAATGGTTGAAGTTTCGAATAACTGGCTCCTGATGTTTATATAACTATTTTTGATCATTCTTATGTACATATGAATATAGATGTATTGTTTACTTCTTATTCTTTCGTATTTACGTCTATGTAATGCATCTTCTACTGACTCGATTTTTTTCTACTATTTGTTGTCTTAATGGCACGTCTATAATTGAAGAAAATTATTTAAAAAATCATATCATTAACTCATTATATTTGTGAAAATTATTTCGTCCTATAATCTGCTCTACATGTAGATGTTTTACTATTGAGATGAGGATATTTTTAAATAACAAGTGCTGATGAAATCCAGTTATCTAAGTATTGTCAATTAATATGAAAGGGCTTTATAGTCAAACAGTCAGCCTTTATCATAAGTCCCGCTGGGATAATTGGTTGTTTGTATTTTTCCCACTTTTATTGCTTTGTTAATCAATTTGTTTGTACAAACAATGTCACTTTGAGATGACAAGTTTAAAGTATATAGAAAACCGAGTTTAGGGATTGCAAAATGCCTTTGAAATAAGCAGAATTTCGTCCTACCACCTATCAACATTTAACTTCATACATTAACTCACTGCATCAAGAATGTGCCCAATGGATTTGATCGAGTTAAAAAAATCATGGTCACAGAGTGTGGATAACATAATTTGGTTACTGTTTCAAAACAGTATTCCTTTTACACTTATGGGTCCTATTGGTTTGGGGGTCAAAGGGTTATATTTTTGAACAATAAGAGGTAAGGTTTTGATATTGTGTATAGTTTGGTTATGATGATAGGGTTCTAATGATGTTATTATTTGGACTGAGTGACATTGGTCTTGAAATTTTAATCTTTAAAAACTATTTAAATTTCATTACACCTTTTGAATATTAAGGATAGGGTTTTCATATAGCTTTTATTATGATATGCATAATATCAAGGACATGTCATGATCTTCACCCGAATTCACTTATAACACATGTACAAATTTATTTTGTCCCTGCTGCAGGGAGAAATTGGCCCCATTAGGACAGCTCTACTTTCAATTATATATTGTATCGTATGGAAATCTTACCTGCCATATTAAGTGAAAAGAAGTTATTTTGTGATTTTGATTTTGTTTTCAGGTCATAGACGAATTATTAGATATTGAAAAGATTCCTCGGAAACCACAATACACTATGGCTTCAGGTAGGATATGTTGTATTACGGCAGATTTTTATATAATAGTACAAAAAGAAAGCCTCGGTAATAGCGGGTTTAATATTCAAGTAATTTAGAAATCTTGTTAATTATTTTTGTACCACAAATTCTTGAAATTTTCATTTAAATTTTATTTGTCAGATCCTCAGCATTTGAACATGCTTTATGTTGTACCTCATTCATTCAGTATATTTTGTATTATTCATGGATCCTCCATGATATTTTTTAGGAGTATATAGTTATATTTGTCCATCCTTACTTTTCCATCCCCATCAGGAAGCAGTTATAAGCTTTTATTGTTTTTGACTCCCTTGTATACAAGTATTTATTATGTGTAATATACATATTTATTGCTCTTCAAGCTTATTAGTCATCGTCTTTATATTTTCAGAGATTCCATTAAATTTATTTGAAGCAGAATTTGCTAATGATCTGGAATGGATCTATGAAGCAGGTTAGATCATTCATCAGATTTTATTGTTATATAGATTTTTATTTTCCATTCTCAACAAACATGGACTCATGGACTAAAACTTGATACTAAAGGTTGAAAACATAGACATAGATAAAGAAATAAATTTATTGAAGATCTGTGTCTGCTTTTAAAGTATAATTTAATTCTTACATAAATCTGCATACAGTGTATAACCACAAGTTATAACATTTACTTTTAGTGATACACAGAGTAACTATGTTATTCATATATATCTATGTTTGCTTCCTTGATTAATAAAATAAAGTAAAACTAAGTCTTGAAATACTTGACTTTTATATGTGCTGTTTATGGTAAAGTGTAGTATGTTTTAAGCAGTGTTTGCCATTTATTACAGATTGGCATGAAGAAAATATAAAGAATCTCCAGCATCAGTGGGCTCAGCATTCAGTAAAGTAAGTGTCTCTATACATGTTTACTCATGTAGTAGAGGACTATTTCAACATTCAAAATGGTCAATCATCCAACATAATGTCATTTAAAAAATCCATTTAAAAAAAACATCTTACAAACTTGTCCACTATAGAACAAGTAGAGTGTCTTGAAGTTTTGTTCATGAATTTCTTGCTGTAACTGTTGATTTGAAAAACATATCTGATAAAAGTATAAAGTCCCATTGTATATGTTTTTACATAGGTTTTATTTTATTTAGGGCTCAAATGATAAAGAGAATGCTTGAAGAAATGGACAGAGCTAAGGTGGAGACAGGTAAAATTTCCTCATTTGCTTATTAATACACTCTTATAAGGACCTATAATTGGTTTGTTTTGAAGAGTAAGGGTAAAAGAATTTCATACGTACATTCATAATAACATTTGAAAGAGGATATGTTTTCCGCTCTGAAGAAGAAAAATATTTGATTATTGTTTCGAAGTTTATTTACTATACAAAAATGTATGTGTAATTTTGATAATATTTGTACTACCTGGACCAATGCTAATGATACATTTAATCTTTATTAGGAATTTTATACCTCTCATATGAATTAAAGATCAGTATTAAAGATTTAGAATTTACCATATAGATTGTGACATAGCTCCTTGGGCTGATTTGAGTGGACCAGTTTATAACCAATCAGGATGGATTATTCCAGCCAAGACCAAAATCCATAAACCATTACTGGAAAGGCAGACGTGTGGTGAGTATTTGCCAAATAATTTTGTACATGAAAATATGTTCACTATATGTATTAGCTAAACTTACACTTTTTAGAAAGCAAAGCAGTGTAGTATTAAATAAAAATCATGTTAATAGTTAATAGTTTAAAATTTGAAATTTGGTTTTCATTCCTCTTGGATTGAAGATTATGGGTCATATAGTTTGTGTCCTGTCCATCTGTATGTCTACATACAAACTGCAATCTTCTTAACATCTTAAGTATTAGAAATAGATCTTTCTGGGTTTTTTCATTTTTATCTCACCTGAGCTGAAAGCTCAAGTGAGCTTTTCTGATCATCTATGTGTTTGTTGTCCATCAGTTTGTGTGAAAACTTTTAACATTTTGACTTCTTCAGAAACGCCTGAATTATTTTTATGAAACTTGGTATACACAAAATACTATAGGTCTTTTACCATATTTAACATTTCGTCAAATCCGCAGACAGATGGTGCCACCATGGCTAAAAATAGGTCTCAGAGGGTACCCCTCTTTGAAAATTTTTCTCTCCAGAACCACAGTATGGATAATAAAACTAATGGTATTTCAGACATTTTCATGCAATATACCGTAGCTTGGTTTTCATCAATATTTTCCTTATTGTGAACTTTGATGCACTGAAATGCTTATTTTAGCTAGAAA
The DNA here is from genome assembly GCA_035048485.1 of Pteria penguin. Classification (NCBI taxonomy): domain Eukaryota; kingdom Metazoa; phylum Mollusca; class Bivalvia; order Pterioida; family Pteriidae; genus Pteria; species Pteria penguin. Next base: position 39,475,594 of record CM068582.1, on the reverse strand, counting down.
ATAGTAAAGGAATGGAGTTTTTTCTCATATATTAAAAAAATATTGACAAAATTTTAAACTTTGGATTTTTTTTATTAATTTTCAAAGATTACACAAAAGGTAGAGTGAATGGATGGGGTGTTATTTTTTCACGTTTTCAAATTATACTCTGGAACAACTGAGTGGATTTTTATGAAACTTAAAGAAATAAAGTGATATAGATCCCCTACAGTTGTAGTTGTTTTTCTTGTGGATCTGTCAACAGGTGGTGCCACCACAGCACCACAAAGTAAGCCTTAGATGGAACCCTCCATTTACAAACTCCTTTTTCAGAAGTGCTACATACAGAGACAAACATGATGTAAAAGGATGTGTAAAGAAGTGTTGCTGTTTTGGATTCCTGTCGGAATAATAATATTATGTATTATTGGCTTTAGACTTACTTTTGGACTACGTCATTTTAATGCAAAAAAGCATTTCACAATTATTTTCCCTTTGAACGATTTTTGATGCACTTAATTGCTATATGTTAGCCAGAATTAATTAAAGATATGCCTTTGTCAAAGAATTATTTAAGCTTTCAAAGGGAAAAGGTGGGGGGATTTATTTTTGACATTTTCAACTTTTTCTTCACTACTTCTGAATTGATTTTGAGGAAACTTGGTAGGCATTATGTCCTGTAGAATTTTAGATGTTTTAAAAGTTTTAAAGAAACTAAGGACTTACGGCCACCTACAAGCATTGTTGCTTAATATCATCATGTGCATTTTTTAAGTTTGAGGTAAGTGATATAGGCCCACTTGTTCACATTTGTATTCCTTATAATGAGATCTTTTCATTGAAAATTATGGAATAGAAACCATGACCTTTGACATTTTGTCTCTAAAAAGGTTTACTAGTATGTATTTTTTTTTTTGCTCATAGAGTTTTATTCAACATGCAAAAAGATAAAAATCAATCAATCAGAAAACACACACAATTCAATGTACATTATCTTTCTTGAACAGAGAGTTTGGAAGAAAGACTTGAACACTTTGCCAAACGAAGAAAAATAGTTGTACCTGCAACTGAGGTCAAGACAGAAGGTTCTTTACCAAGCTGAAGATAAAAAAACATATTCCCAGAGAATAGTTCTATAACCAATGTCTATGTGACAAAGAGCACATTGTCTGTGTAATGCAGCAGTTAAGTTATATAGAGCAGTGATAACAGATGATCTGAATCTTCATATATATCAAGGTGATATAAGTGAGATACATTCCTGTATGGAGCGATACAGGTCAGAGTATTGTGACCAGAGAGTGAATATGGTTTCAATGTTAGAAAAATTGTAAACCAACCATAGCAAAATCCTAGAATTTGTCATAAATGAAATCATACATCTATACATCTCATTGTCATAGTTTCCTTTGGATTCATTTCCTTTGCATTTCGACCATAGTGAAAAACACTGAAGATCTATACTCGTACTGATTCATAGCTATATGACCATATATATATATATATATATATATATATATATATATATATATATAGACCATACTTATAATAGAATGTAGTTATAAAAAGGCAATAAAATCAAAGGTGGCCAAAATGTGTTTCTTATAATGTGGGTTATGTTTTGTTGAAGTTTGATATTTGTCCTCATGACTGCTGATCATGACAATTGTATATATGATATATACAATATATGATGTATACATGTGTGTACATACATTGTGATCGTGTTTTTCTCGAGTAATACTCTAATGATTAGCCAACGACATTTTCCATATGAGAAACATATGAATTCAGATCCTGTAATATACATGCATGGTTATTTCATAAAACATAGGTAATTTTCATTATGTTTAAAAAGTCTAATTGTATTGTGATTTATGGAAATGGGATAGCTTTGTATGTGCAACTTGTGTTAATATTGTTTTGTGTAAAGGTTTTAGCCATGTTTATTTACATGACAGTGCCATTTTATATCAGTCAGGATAATTTACTCCACGGAGTATTCATAATACATTTACTTCTATATAGACAATTGTTTAACGATTTATAGTGTTAATAATAATTCTTTTCTAATTCTTAAGTATGTTTGACTCGTGCAGATGTTTTTTTTTTTTATTTTAATTTTATCCAACCAGGTAGCTTCAGCTTTTTCATCAACTGACCTAGTTTGTTTTGGAAGGATTTACAATTATTCAGTACTGGATTCACATGAAAAAAAGTTGTCATTAAGGCTACAAATGTTTAATCTTTGACCAAAAAGAATCTATTTTTTGCTGTTTTGCTGAGTTGTTTTTTTTTTAATTCAATTTTATAATGGAAAATTGTTCATTATAACTATATATCTTTAATAATTGCATAATTTTAATTTTTACTTTTTGCAAATATGTTTGTACTTGCATTACTTTTGTATTATTTTTCAACACTCCATCCATGAGTACAGCTGAACTTACCATTACTTGTACTAATTTTATTTATATTTGGTTTGTAACCTTCCTGATCTTCAAACTAGAAGGTATTTTGGGTCTTATAAAAAAGTAAACAATCAAACCAAAACTTTTAAGATAATAATTTGTGTTGAAAATACTCAAACTTATAGCTACGCTATAGATTTTTACTGTCCATTTTTGACTATATTATTTATTTATAAAAGTGTTACAATGTAATTTCAATTGTTCTTCATATTACAGGCTATTTTCCCAACCCATTATTACAAACCCAGGGTATGTTATTCTTTTCCACATACATCTGTCACTGAAATATGTACAGTGATTTTTACATCATATATTTATTCTGGGGCAATGACAGTAAAGAAGAAAAATCATAACCAATAATTACTGTTTCATGCAGAAGTAAATTTGACGTTTGTAAAATTTGTTTTTATTCTTCTTTAAGTGTTTAGATTTATTAATTGCATTTTTGATGTTATTATTCAAGTTTGTCGATTTTGAAAACACCAATGTTTTTTGTTAATGATTTTAATGGCATTTTTATGACTGTTTATACATGAATCTTGTTTTGATATTTATTCCAAACACGTAGCTTTAGGAGCAACTTAATATAAAATGATTATGGCATGTTGTGGCAATAGATGTTTTAATATATACTTTATCTCGTATGTTGAGTGTCCTTGGTGAGCAGTATTGTAAGATATATCTCTAGTCTGTTGTTTACTAAGTACAGGTAGCAGTAAAGATTGTCTTGGTTGTTGTCTGAGATTCTCTACACCTTTAACCCTTACACTACTGTTTATATTTATTTATGGGTGAACTCTGCAACACCTATATAAAAATTTGGTTTAAGGAGCAGAGAATCTCAAATTACCCTTAAGGGATCTGGGAAAGTACAGATTTTGACATTATAAGAGAGAAGAGTCTTCCTATATAGTTACTTTACAATTTTATTATGATATGGTGGTGCTGAGTTTTCAGTTTCTGTTTGATAATGGTTACTTTCTTTACCATTACAGCATTACAATGTTTTTAAACCTATGTGTTCAGGCTAACTTCTGTGGTGCAGTGCAGGAATGTAGAGATGAATACAAGTCATGTTACTAATCTTAAAAATGTAACATTACTTGGATCAGGTTTTAAAGATGAGAAACAAAAATGATGGCTTTTGCAATATAACTTAGCATGGTGCAGAAGTCTAGATGTATTATTATGCTCCAGTACCGTTACATTTAATTGATGAAATGTCATTATGGAAGATATTAATTTATATGATGTTAGTACTCAAGTAGAGATGTTAATGTAATTGTGCCAAATATCGATGTGTTGATAGTCGATTTGTGTAGGTATATATATATATATATAGATATATGTATATATATGTGATTGTCTAGTCGTACTCCATGTCTCGGTATCAAGGGGTTAACAGATTTATTATTCTTTGTTTCAGTAAATACATGCATGATCTATGATTTGTTATGGTACAGGAGAAACGTTTTTTCCTATTTTTAGCTGAATTGGTATAACCTAATATGAACCTCATTGTAAACCAGGTAAAGAAAAGTACTTAAATATAACATGGTCGTGGATTTGTACACGTCTTCCATTTACGCTCAATGCATTCTGGAGGCTTCTTTTATAGCTACATTGATTAAAATGTCATTTTATAAATGAAAATAATGATGAAATAATCGAAAGATAAAGATCTACTCATACAAGATTCTCAAAGTCAACTCATGTTTTGTTGAATTTAAGATGCTGGAATATTCCAAGTTAACATATTTGAATAAATGTATTGGTTAATAATATATTTGTTATTGTTTTCATTTTCCATGTCCCTTTTGTAAGTACATGCAGGTTCTTTTCACTGATTTAATTCATGATAAGGACACACTGTCCATGCTGTTTTAAAATACCGGTAGTTTGCAGACATGCGAATTCATTAGTTTTATTAATTTTGGTTTGTTAGAGAGTACCTATCTATGTATTATTAATTTTGGTCTGTTTGAGGGTACCTATCTATGTATGCACCTCTCATGAAAGAATGTAATATGTTATGCCATGATACATCCCTCCCCCAATTAACTTATTTTCGTTTTACATATATTAAGCAGGTCTTCTATGATTCTCTGGGCGTAATCCCATAGAGGAAAATCTGCCCCAGATGGGTCTGTGGCATTGCAATAGAATTAAGTCCATACATACATATGATTTACTAGATAAATGTTGCAGTAATATCAATGTGCATGCGATACATCCGGATACTAGACCAGTCAATCGATATCAGATCTTCCGCATAGCATGCAAGGGAAGAAATCTGATACTCTATCGTGCATAATATGGGCCTAAGTTTGCTTCGGTTTTGGAACTGTTATTACATCGTTTGTAAACAAGAGTATATTGTGACATTTAACTATGGTCACGAGTAGTTGTACAAACACAGACATCTTTCATTCTAGTCATCAAAAGGACCGGTCATAGCTTTCAGTACAGCGAGAAGGTTGGTATGAAGTGTTTTTGAATCATCGGTGGACAGGGTTTTCTTTCATCATTTGCAAAATTAACCATTTTTCTACTATAATTCTTACAGTGATATATTGTCCACATATGGAAATTGAATATTACCCCATTTTTCAAAGGATCCAGATACTCCCTTCTGGTAAAGATTGTATACATGTACATGAAAAAATTAAATTCTCTCAAAACAAAACATACATAAAGCAAATATATACAAACGTTGTCCGGAATATTTACCATTAATTACGATTTTCGTTAGTTTCCCATGATACCAGGATTTTGCAATTTACGGAAGCTATGTACAAGTATTTCAATTTCTTGAAAAGATTCGAGCACCGTCAGCTGTGTAGCGCATAGTGATTTCAAACAGAGGACTAGTGCGTATACCAACAACTTAAAATTACTAGGGTATGAAAAATCACATCTGTCAATTTTCCGCAAATAACTTCTGACTTTGCCAGTATCCATTTTCATTAATAGGGGAGTGACTGATCCAGTGGTACTGCTCCTCAATTTCAAATCTGAGGATTTGGGTTCGATTCTTGCTGTCAGTTCGGATTTTTCTAAAGTAATTCTTCATCTGCCTCTCTCTCTTCTCTGCAGGAGAGACAGTGAAAAATCGAATACCAGTATTACGATACATTTTTCACGTTATTTCAGTATCTCCCTGCTCCAGGTGGGTCCGTTGCATAGGGCTAAATTATGAAACCATGTACCATGTTTTGTTTTATTTTCTTGTTTCCTCTTTACTCAAAGATTGATAAAATGGCCTTCTTTTCATCACCCTGGGGAAAACTAGAGCTAGCCCTTGCAACTTTCACGTAACTTTTGTAAAACCGAGCAAGGATGTCATTAGGATTGTCTTTGAAATGACGCATAGACCCTGTACTTTGTTCGTACAGATCGTATGGCGAAGGTAAGCCGGTTTCAATCGTCAAAACTAAGTACGATTCATACGGAAATCGCCCATTGCAAATGGAATACCTGTTTCCAAAAACATAGCTCGTGGTCCCTGTAACTCGCACGCCAGACTTGCTCCCATCTAACGATGCACCTCCTAACTTTTCTCTAACCCTTCGATCAGTTACAGCAGCGGGGAAATGGCAGACGCACGATTACAAAACACGTATAACCTGTTACAACCTGAAGTGTAATAAAATCGAGAAGTGTAATTATCATTACACTTTTCGTTATTACACTTCTCGTTACACCATGCAACCTGAAGTATGATAAAAACGAGAAGTGTTATAAAAATGAAAATCTCAATAAATCTAATCTCAATAAATCCAAATATATATTTATTTGCTCTCATTGATTGGGAAAAAGATGAAGATCGAATGTTACTGTTCATCGGGATATAAAAGGTTAAAGGCATTTTCAACGCCATTGATGCGATTTAAAAATCAAGGAAACTTTTAATCATAAATACGGAATATTAATGAAAACAACTACACACACACGCACGCACGCACGCACGCACACACACACACACACACACACACACACACATATATATATATATATATATATAATAATAATAATAATAATAATAATAATAATAATAATAATAATAAATCACAAGAAATCTGATAATAATTAATTTTCAAATATAAAATAGTAATGCTAGTACACAATGTATTAATACACATCTACATATAACGATAGAATACATGTATATGCATTGGTATGTACATGTATAACAGTCTTCACACAAGAGATTTTCACATCTCTGTGGCTCAAATTAAAAAAAAAAGTTGGTTCACACATGAATGATTAGACGTTTTCCACAACAGGGGAACACCTTGGATGCTTTCAACTAAGGGTGATTTAAAAACATTGTGATTTTTTTTTTATTTCTTTTTTTCTTTAATCAAAAACTCCTTAAATAAAACATCGTGGTTTCTGATTTTTAGCAAAACACCCGAGTCTGGCGCCATAAACTGAGAAAATCATTTCAATTATTTCAGTTTAATTTATTCCATTATCACAAGGACTTATAAACAATTTGTTTATAAGTCCTTGATTATCAAACATTCAAATAAATTGTCATACAGAAAGGGTTTATTCTATTTATGGATAGAATAAAACTAAAAAAAAAAGTCCAAATACCATTTAAAAATTCATTGCTGAACAAAAAAGTACGACTTAAGTACTTTCTCAATTTATGGCGCCGGACCCTGGATTTTCTTAAACGATGTAAAAACTCCCATGTAAACAGGCACTGCTGTACTCCTACATTCCCTCACTTGAATGACCTACCTAGTTATAAATTAATTGCACCAATCGGCAATAAACGACGGCTGATTAATGACTGTCCATTGAAATGTGGTACCCGAACTTACAGCAAGTATTTTGGTAAAAAAAGAAGTTAATCGTAAATGTCCGATACTTGCTGTGAACAAGGGAAACTATCGTTAATGTTCTTTAATTAACATGACATAATACCGGCAAGAACGATATTCGGGCACATGGTCACAAAAAAATTAAAAATAAAAATAATAATAATAAATCTTAAAATAACTGACACCATTTTCACGGCAATATTGTTGTATTCACTCATTTTTCAAAACAGCCGGTTTATAGGTTATCGGGGCCGTAATTAATATTTGCGTCTGTCTTTCAGGAGGTTTAGCGGAAGCAAAAAAATATATAAAAATAATCTGGAAGTTTCATGATCGTATTTTTAAAGACAAGATGACAACACTTTATGTCTTACGGTTTGTAAAATACAGGCACATCTATGTAATGTCCCTTACGTCCACTGTGGGATAATTTTAATTTAAAGGTGTGAAAAACTCGTCCGTTTTGTCCACCAGAGGACACGTACAGGTAAAAGGTGTGAAAACCTTGTCCGCTTTGACCTCGAGAGGACAAGTACAGGTAGATGGCAAATTGTATTATTAACATTAACGTGGACAGAAAACTGGCCTCCCGTGGTGTCCACGGAGGACAGACGTGGACTGCCCACCGAGGCAACGAGGATTTTCCAACTTCCACGGTACATGTACGGTATATATATATATATATATATATATATATATATATATATATATATATATATATATATATATATATATATATATATATATATATATATCAACATAAACAGTTGACACTGTCACTATAGAGATAGAGATAGCCATTTAGTGGGATTTCACATTCAAAGTTGAAAGTGTATACAATCTAATATTGTTGAGAAGCGGGCATTCTAAGAGGAAATGATGTGCTGTTTTAACCTCTTCGTATAGACACAGGTTGTATTCGGAAACATGACTCTTACAGAGATCCACGTTCAGAGAGCTGCAGCTAAATCTTAAACGAGTATGAAGTATTTGGAGTTTCCTTTCACCATCATAATAATATTTGGGCACCTTATTACTGTTGCGGTTTAGATAATTTTTGAAAGAGTATAGAGAATTAAGATTTCTTATGTTTTGTTGGTGCATATCTCGAGTGTCCATTCAAATTAGACGTATATAGATACCTCCGGATGTAAATGCGATCGAGGATTTTAATGGTGCATTTTGAATAGCCATTTTCAAGGAATATCGTTAAAACTAGCATTAATTTTTGAGATGTGAAGAAACGCATTTCAGAAAATTTCTTGTTCTCATTTGCATCTCTGTCAACGCCTATGGAAATGAATACTGGTTCAGAGCCCATCATACAATAATATTTCATTTTGGCTTATTGTATTATTTCCCTTTTCATAGTTTCGCAAAAAAAACAAAACAAAACAAACAAAACTGTGTCTGTGTCTACAGAGATGTATCTCAAAGCAGGGAACGACGACTTGAGGCAAAAAATGGCTATTTATATATTTTGTTTAATTAAATCCCCCACATCACCCTGTTCGTCTTCTGTCCGTTTACAAGTGTTAAAAACTCACATCTTTGGCATAAAAATTGGTAAGGCTTTGATATTTCAACCATTGGGTACTTATGATAAGTGATTTCCACCAGCATCTTGATATTTGACATAGTGACCTTGACCTTGGAATTTAGCCTCGATTTTAAAACTTTTGAATTTTTATTTTAACTTTCCACTTTTTTGGTAAATTGAGAGTGTCAGTACATTCTCTTGTGGGGGAAACTGGTCGGTGTAAGAAAATTCCTCGATAGAGACGTTTATGCCCTTTGTGTACCTCGGATACTGAAGATGAGTTCCATTTTATTCTTAAATGTCCCCACCATGTTCATTTAAGACAAGAGTTTTTGAAAAAAAAATACTGTTATGTTAGGCCCACCGTCTTTAAATTAATTCAACGTTTATGCACAGAAAATGTAAACGAATTATGTAATTTAGGAAAATATAAAACATGCTATTATCTCACTCTCTGATTATGTCTATTATATTGCTGTTCTTATATACATGAATATATTATATCTATGTGCAGAAATGCATACGGATAATAAAAATACAAAACACATATAAGGATAAGGGGTATGATATTTAACACATAAATTCCTCATGACCACTCCCATCTTATGTTTGTGAACCTAACTTACTGCTGATATTGTCTTTTCCAGCCATGTTTGCTGTTTATTATCTACTACTGATGTATGCCGTTTTTGTAATGGTTTCATCACGGTCTTGTAATAACAACCGGTTCGTAAATGGCTGTTCGACGCCTTTCGGACTAAAGTGGTACACAAACAAGTTCCGCTCGGCATGCAATAAGCATGACGTATGTTATACATGCGTAAGTATTTAACTGTTTTACTTCTTGTAGGTTGATATGTAGAAATTGACAATAAATTAAGCCCTTAAACGTGATTTTTATGAAATATTCGTGGTGTGACGTTAAACAAAAATCAATCAATCAATCTATCTATTTTTTCACTCCTTCGAAAACATTTTGACATTGTTCAATAGATTTATTATTGCATAACAATTGCAAAAATTCAAGAAGCACCCTTAGTTTGGAGAAATTCCTTACACACTTTGGTTGATTTATGCAAAAATATTCAGTCATTTACCTCCAATATGACTGAACAGGGAAGCAACTCCTATTTATGCATTCGAAAACTATCTATTGAGTTTTGAACATTTTATAATTTCATTTATGTGTGCAAGGGAGTGGGGGTCTCTAAAGCAGGCCAGTTCTGCGTGCAATAAAGCTTACTCTAGCGCCAATTTACACGATAAAACTCTAGTACAGAGTAAGATCCCCAGGAAACATTTCTAGAGAAAGAGATAGTTAAGACAGGTAAGCTTCACGTGTTGTGGTATGATGTTGAGGTTTAGAAAGAGTGTCGATAGGTGGCGGATGAACCGATTATGGTTCGCTAATGTTTTGCTTGGAATCAGAATTGCATAAAAGAATTTACTACGACTTGAACGAATCAATAAATCTGTTGTTACCTACCTACCTGCCTACCTCTGGTAGGGGAATCAGTCCTTGAATACTCAGGGATAAAGCCATCAGCTGTTAATTGGGGAGTGAAGTTTCGTAAATAAATTAAAATTTCAAGAAAGGGAGTATACTTAGTGAAAAAAAAGAAAATACTTAAAACAAAGATTTACAGTAATGTTGCACAGCTGATTAAATTTCGTTATTTTGACAGTATGATTCTCTTTAATCTTGTAAAAAAAAAACGAAAAATAAATAAATAAAAATAATGAATGAAATAAAAACCAAAACAAAAAAAAACCCCCCAAACAATGAGACAAACAAAACCAAAAAAAAAATCTCTCCCTCATCCAAATATAACAACACAAAAAAAGCTTACTGTTCGCGCCACTCAATTTGTAAACCGAAAAATCTGGATTTTCACTTATTTATCTTTAAAACGGTTTTACAAAATTAATATCAATCAACAGATTTTGTTTAATCGTAACTTTTGGGGTATGTTATATGTTTCTACGAAGAAGCATTCGTATTTTATAGGGAAAAATCATTTTAGATAGGGCGTTTTCCATGTTAATTTTGACGTGACGTCGCCGATGTTTAACACTGAGTCTTTTGGAAACTTGGCGACTACTCACATCCGAGGCTGCTTCTTCCACTATTCACAGGCTATATGGCGACGAACTCAAGCAGAAGGACCTGCATAACCATACAGAGAGGACCCAGAAATCCAGCGCTTCATCCGACGTGCCGCAGTACTGCCACTAATCCCTATGCCACTTGTTGACGACGTATGGTTCCAGGCCCTCGAGATATAGAACACCATCCAACCAACTCCACTCGCAGACTACGTCACCGACTACTGGGTAGAGGGCGACCGCGAGAGATGGAACCATTTCACCAACCAGGGACCGAGAACCAACAACAACGTAGAGGGCTGGCACAGCAGAATAAACAAGAGACTTAACCATGGTCACCCCAACATATTTCAGCTGATCGAATTGCTGCAGAAGGAACAGGCAACTTCAGAGAGGCAACCAGAATCCAGCTGTCGGCGGGAGGTAAGAGGAAGCTGAAGAAGAAGTACCAGATGATCGACAGCAGACTCATGCGACTGAAGCAACAACTTGTAGCATCCCAGATGACCATCATGGAATACGCCGACGCCTCCTCCCACCTCCTCCACCTCGAATAGTGATGCGACTTGTGTGATATTTAGGACGTTGTGTGCTAGTAATTATATATGCAGTGCTTTCAAATTCATATTTTCAATGTAATGTAACAAAATACATGTACTCGTGCTATATATATGAACTGTATGTGCTTTGCACTTATGGACTTACAATTTCTTTATATATACATGTAATATTTATGAATATGTGTTATGAACTCCTGTGTATGTGAAAATATGAACAAATGTAAACTATTATTAAATGCCTTATTTATCTTTAATAAATGCTTTAAATCTTGCGACACTTTGTTTTTGACTAAAAAATACAGGTAAATTACAGGTAACGAAAATTTGGTGTGTTTAGATAAGCACAGACAATTGCCGTAATTAATATCATTATCACAATTAAGCATTGGAATTGCTTGCACGTTTCTCCAACATTTTTCTCTACCTTTTTAGTACCAAATATTAGAATGTTGTAGAAAGCTATGTACAGGGGTGGGGGTTGTCTATGTCGAGTCCGTTTTCCCGGTTGGGGTCTATACTATGATTCTCCGGAGATAAGGCTATGTACAGGGGTGGGGGTTGTCTATGCCGAGTCCGTTTGTCCGGGTGGGGTCTATACTACGATTCTCCGGAGATAAGGCTATGTACAGGGGAGGGGGTTATCTATGCTGAGTCCGTTTGTTCGGGTGGGGTCTATACTACGATTCTCCGGAGATAAAGCTATGTACAGGGGTGGGGATTGTCTATGCTGAGTCCGTTTGTCCGAGTGGGGTCTATACTATGATTCTCCGGAGATAAGGCTATGTACAGGGGTGGGGGTTGTCTATGCCGAGTCCGTTTGTCCGAGTGGGGTCTATACTATGATTCTCCGGAGATAAGGCTATGTACAGGGGTGGGGGTTGTCTATGCTGAGTCCGTTTGTCCGAGTGGGGTCTATACTATGATTCTCCGGAGATAAAGCTATGTACAGGGGTGGGGGTTGTCTATGCCGAGTCCGTTTGTCCGGGTGGGGTCTATACTGTGATTCTCCGGAGATAAGGCTATGTACAGGGGTGGGGGTTGTCTATGCTGAGTCCGTTTGTCCGAGTGGGGTCTATACTACGATTCTCCGGAGATAAAGCTATGTACAGGGGTGGGGATTGTCTATGCTTAGTCCGTTTGTTCGGGTGGGGTCTATTCTATGTTCATTCTCCGGAGATAAAGCTATGTACAGGGTTGGGGGTTGTCTATGCTATGATACCGGTACTATTTTTACATACCTTGACAGATATGGGGAATGATGACGATGGTGACCGATTGACTCTGTTTTAACTATTGATTCCACTGACCTTCAATTGCTATCATGACAATTCATTCAGGAAATTTTTAAGCTTAGGAGATACCAATACATACTTTCATATAAGACGATACGATGTGTATGCTTGCCATCGGTCGGAGCAATCTTAGTACATCACATCTATATAAAATAAATTGTTTAACGCAGTAAAAAATAAAGCACATTTTGTACGTGTTGGAGAATTTATCGCAGAAACATTGGATTAAACGAAAGGTCTCTTATAGTGTTCATCCACCATTTTAAAAATCTTTAAAATTAAATATCACATCGCTTTATAATCATAAGTCGCACGATTTAACCCAAACTTTTACAACACAATACATATAATTGGTTTATATATTTTCCACAGGGATACACTCTAAATGTATCTCGCAAAAGATGCGACAAAGCGTTCAAGAAGGATATGATTAAAACATGCCCACCCAAAAGGTCATGGCGCAAGAACAGACCACGCAGGAAATGCATATCCGCAGCAAACACCTACTACTCTGCTGTGCGTGTTGCTGGCGGGCTGCCTGCACATTGGAACAAGAAGTTCGTGTGGGAATGTTACAAACCATGGATCAGACGCTGTATGCCGTAATAAACATATGTTAATATTAATATACGAAACTAAAATAGATTAATTAAAAACATCAAGCACAATCATACTATCGTTTCACTTTGTACAACCAGAGACAGCTTACTTTCTGTAGGTCAAAGCACAGTAATTCCATTTCCCATAGGGTCCCATGTTACATTACCAAACTTCTAGCAAGATTTACACAACATCCTACATTTTAGCTATATATAATCCATATATCAAAATGTTTGTCAGACCCTCCTCTATCAGAATTTTAACAGTTTGCCATAGATTATATTCACCTTAATTTTGAGAAAAAGCTGCTGGAAGCTTTTTAAGGGGATCACCCCCCCCCCCCCCCCCAATTCAAATGTAAACAACAACCCCTTTTTAGGTCATAAAATTTTTACATGAGCGAAATGAGATAAAAATTTATGATTTTACAGCAGAATCAATCTTTATATATAGATTGATCAAATAATTTCATCCAATCACAGCCCCTGATACATTGAGATAGTAGTCCCTCACTCCCTACATCACATCAGCCAATCGCGACTCTCGTTAATTACTGTTCTTTGACCTGTATGGACTGCTGAAAGTAGTCATTTTCTCTAGAACAACGTTGTTACTGCAATATCCAAACATAGTGTAATCAAAGATTACCACGCTCACACCGATACAGTGCTAGTCCCCCCCCCCCCCAAAAAAAAGGTAGGAAGTTTCAAAGAACATTATAATCTTGAACTCGGTCGCTCAAGCGTAAAATCAGATGCATCAGATGAGTGTGCTTAAGTCAGCATCCCAAGATGAACCTATAGTGCCAGTTTGGTAACTGTAGCACCTATACTTTCTTCCATACTGAACTACCTCTATCTACTTAACCGAGTCACTATGTAACAAATATACACTGATGAACCTGATTCAAAGTTGACTTGCAGTTTCTATGATTTTACTTGTAGAAAGAGTTGAAAAGAAAAAAATGAAAATACTCAGCAGAATATTGAAAACATCTTAACTGCACTATATACAATGGTGTACTAAATTTCAAGGGAAATTCTGGAAAACAGAATTCTTATTGGCCACGAGTCAATAAAAGGTCGTAAATTAGATAACAGTGTACTAAAGTGTACTTTCAATCACATACTTCACAATATAACCTAACAAATTCTATAAATAGTGTATTCAAACCAATTTTCATTGAGTCTGATATGAACTGAGTCTCACGAAACATTAAAATGGTCTGTAACTCTACTAAACATAACATTGTGCCAACTTTCAACAAAACCCCTCAAAGTTTAACCTAAAATACTTTCGGAGAACAAACTTTTCAATCATCTTCAGTCAATAAAGGGCCATAATTCAGTTCAAGAGCAATTAACGAACCCTAACGAAACGCCAACATGATCTGTAACTCTGTTACATAGAATATTGTACCCTAAAATAATTCCGGAAAACAGATTTTTTATTAATTTTCCGTAAATAAAGGGACATAATTTAGGAAAAATTCAACGAAATCACACGAAACGGAGACAAAACTTGTAGTTTCTCCTATTTTACCGGTAAGGAACTTAAAAGATACATGTAATACAACATACAATTACTTGTCGTATTTGTGAGGAATCCTTAATTGATTGAGATGATTCACTAAAGTGCATTCTTCCTGAGAAGGTAAGCAAAGGTCCAAGAGCCACAACGCTCACTTAAGCTGACATTGTTATAAAAAGCCCCCGAAAACTACTTTTCATGACATTATTTCTACATAACTTGTACGAAAGTCTATGACCATCGATATATGGCTAAATACTCTATATTTTCAATTTCTGGGGTACAACAAACAGCAAGAAAACACATTAAGTCAGGCTCAGTATGGAACAAAACATTTCAACAATATCTTCTTTTGAACAAACTTGATACTAACTAGATGTCATATGGATGCTATATACCAAGTATGAAGTTTTTTTTTTTTTTTTTTTGTGAGAAGAAGAGTTTTAAGATATTCCCCATATTCGCAAGCAAAAAAAACTGCCATTGTGCATTCTCTTGAATAAAAGTGATATAAAATGGCTTAATTTTATATACCATATATGAAGCTATTGTGGTTTGCGGTTCTTGCAACGAAAGTGTTCAGAGATATTTTCTACATAAGCATAATAATGTGAAAATTCCTAAACATTTGTAGAAAGTGTCGGCCCCATGGAGCGGGACCAAATATTGCCACACGATCTTTCTTTGAACAAACTTGATATAGCATGTCACAGTGAGGCAAAGTAATATCAAATAGATATGAAGTCATTGTTACATTTATTTCTTGTAAAGACATTTTAAAGATATTTCCTATGGAAAACTTTTTCAAAACTGTCAGTCCCTGGGGTAGGGCCAAATATCGCTAAAGGGCCTTACAAATCTCGTACATCATGTCGTAAGGATGATGTATACCTACTGTCCGCGCCACTCACTTTGTAAACCGAAAAATCTAGATTTTCACTTATTTATCTTTTAAAATAGTTTTACAAAATTAATATCAATCGACAGATCTTGCTTAGTCGTAACTTTTGGTGTATGTTATATGTTTCTACGAAGAAGCATTCGTATATTATAGGGAAAATCGTTTTAGATAGGGCGTTTTGTTAATTTTGACGTGACGTCGCCGATGTTTAACACTGAGTCTATGGGAAACTTGGCGACGTCACGTCAAAATTTAACATGGAAATCGCCCTATCTAAAATTGATTTTTTTCTATAAAATATAAACGCTTCTTCATACAAACATATAGCATACACCAAAAGTTACGACTAAACAATATCTATCGAATGGCTTTACCTTTTTGAAATTATTCTGAAGATGAATAACTGAAAATCCAGATTTTCCAGTTTCCAGAGTGAGTGGCGCGGACAGTAATATGCAATCATTAAGGATTGGGGTTTTGAGATGAAAATTTTAAACGATATTTGGTATGCATAAGACTATATATAAGATGTCGCTCCCGATTCCGGGCAAAATATAGTTGCAATGATATTGCATGTCAATAAAATACAATACGATACAATATCATATATTCATATGACTTCAAACATTGTTTACAGTGTATAGACACTATAATGATCCAATAGTGAAAGCTGTATATGCGTATGTTAAACCTAATAACCAGAAAGATGACCTCTGTTTTTGATAAAGGTGATAAGTTTAACAATATTTTTTTAGTTTTTGCAATCATTGGTTGTGAATAATAAATTAAATTAAATGTCTTAGGATTTTCATAGAATAATTTTGTTTAAAAAGATGTTCTTGATTTTAAGATTTCTGGTTCTGTGCATTTGAACAAGTAGTGGAATTCATCACCCAGTTCATTTAAACTACAAATATTACACACACACACACACACACACACACACACACTCTCTCTCTCTCTCTCTCTCTCTCTCTCTCTGTTTTTGTATATTTCTTCATCTACATGTCCTAAGGGCAATTTCATAGTTTACAGTTCTAACTGGCATAATATTTTATCTTCATTTTTAGGGTAATTTTAAAAGGTAATGTTCTGATGTTCTAAAAGTTCTGTAGTAAATATCTTCTGGGGACGATATTGCTTCTCCATGTCGTGAGGATGATGCATATAAAATATGAAGCCATTGTCATTTGTGTGTTCTTTTGAAAACCAAAGACATTTCTACATAAGCCAATGTAAAAATTTGTCGGCACATGGGGTAGGAACACATATTGTCGCCCTTGGATGCAACAAAAATTTGAACAAGAACATTTAATCACATATTAGTTACTTCATGTGGTAGGGATACAGCCAACTGATTGACTATTGTCATATCAAATGACCGTCCTAGGTCGGTATCGTAACTGCACTATAATTGAATATATTTTTGATGTCCTTATGTCCTCGTTACACTATATACTATATTTCCGTGGTGACTTCTGTCATACGGCTGAGTCCGTAACTTTTCTTCCTTGATCGTGAAAGGAAAGGCTTTCTAGAAATATATTACATATATTCCCATGTAAACCTGTCGACACCTGTGGAAGGGCCAGTGCCGCAAGACTTTCCTCGTGAACAAACTTAATACAACACGT
Organism: Pteria penguin; assembly: GCA_035048485.1. Lineage (NCBI taxonomy): Eukaryota > Metazoa > Mollusca > Bivalvia > Pterioida > Pteriidae > Pteria > Pteria penguin. The sequence goes on along the minus strand of CM068582.1, from coordinate 39,458,146 downwards.
TATAAGGATGCTGTATTCCAAACATAAACTGATTGTGGCTTCTTGGTTTTGAGATCAAAATCGTGGATAGGGGTCCGTTGAACAGAAGAAATCTTTTAAAACATGTCCTATATAAGCCTATATACAAAACACTCATCCCTGCTGGAGTGCCAAATATTACCTTAAACAAACTTGAAACAGCATTTTCCTATGTAATACACATGAACACATAGTGGCTTGTATTTATTGAGAAGTTCAAAAAAAAAAAAAAAGAAAAAAGAAAAAAAAAAAACCGAAAAGAAAAAGAAAAGAAAAAAAAAACCCCGCCGTGTCGGTTCCTTAGGCACGAGACCAGAAATAGCCGCAAGGCCTTTCCTGAAACAACCCTGAATAACATCACCATTATAATCTACATTCTAGTAACATAATTTCCTATGGATGGCTATCTAGTAAGGGAAGGAGGGTGGAGTAACTCTATACCATTGTCATTGTTGGGCATAACTTATGTCACTACTCTAGTTATACCAATAAACTATACAGACCAGCATTTCTGTATATAAACGTTGTGAATAACACTGAATACGACTGCTTTTACAGTTTATGTGGAATATCATAGTGTTATTAGATTATGCACTGTTTCATAAACTTCTTTGCGTTGTTACTACTTCTTTTATTTACATAAAACAAAATCATTTCATTACCAATAAAACATCTCATTAAGTATATTTTTTTTTCAATGCAATTTATCAACACCCTACCTGAGTATTGAATCTGGTCTTTATGATAATTCCATCTTGTTTGTGTTTGTCAGTTGCACTCAAAGATTTTATCATACATTATCGACTGTTCATCCTATTTAACTATTCGTAATGTGTAAATTAAACAACATTTCTTCCTAAACTTTTCTAGCATTTCTTTTAAATTCATTCAGTCGCTGAAGTCATCTTATTCCAGGCAATGCACGAATTTCTTTTCACTCGTATTTATATGATAATTATGTAATGTAGGTAGATGAGATCTAAGGTAGTAAATAACTGAAAATCAATTGCATGGATATCTCCTTGTTGATTTTACAAAATACAAATGCGGATCTGGTCGTGTTACATGGTTCGAGTGCATTTGTAATGAAAGTCAATTGATCATTAGAAGTTGTAGATCAAATCAAGAACAGGATCTATCCTTTGTAACGATTCGCCATAAATCTATAAATCTACGTCTACGTCAGAGATTTGTGCTCACGAGCCGATAAATCATATCACTTGCACCAATTTCATCGACAACATCACAACAAAAAACAGTGTTATACAAGTATAGGTAAAGTGTAAACAGAGTAACTAGAAAATTACAGTTGACACGATTTTAACGTTTTGTGCCTTATATTCCCACGGTCGACACAGTTTACGTAGGAGTGATGGATCACGTGATCACACCTTTGTTGCTATGACGTTTGTACATCAGGTATAAAAGTGGATTTCTGAACAAATCGATATATAAATTTCACAGTAAGAAAGATGGTCAATACAAGTAAGTTATTTTTCATCTTCAATAACCTTTTGAGCTCACCTGAGCCGAAGGCTTACTTGAGCAAATGTGATGGTAATTTGTTTGTCGTTCGGCTGTCGTTCATAAAATTTTAAAACATTTTTCAACTTCTTTTCCTAAATCGCCCAACTGACTTTGATCAAACTTGGTGTATTTGAACTACTAGTAGACCCTACAAAGTTTTTTTTCTTCAGAACTGTTGACAGGTGGTATCACTATAAACAAAAGTGTATCCGGGAAGGTACCTTCTTTTGAAAATATTCTTCATAAAAAACTATGATATCTGTGTGTTTTAGAAGTATGTAAGGTTTAAATTTTTTAAAATTATTTTCGTTCAAATCTTTCTATATTTCTTCTTCTTCTTCTTTTTTCTCCTTTTTCTTCTTCTTCTTCTTTTTTTTTTCTCCCTTTTCTTCTTCTTCTTTTTAGACTTCTTTCTTAGGAGTTGCTTATAATGCATTTATTTTTAAACAAGGGGTGGATCCAGGGCGGGGGCAACATGAATCAAAGAGTTTACTTTAATTTGACAAACTTCTTCAAGCCAGGTGCATTGATTATCAAACTGCATGCAACAAAATGATCCAAGAGTGTGCCTTAAGAAGTGTTATTGGTTTTGCTTTATTTATGATATCAATTTCTTGATTTTTTTTAATTGTCCTTTTTTGGCTATTTTCGGGGAAGTTCTTGTATTTTCTCCTTGTAGTTTGCATATAATACATTAATTTGGTGTATTATAACTGATGTTATTGTAATAAATGTAAATTGAAATGGAATACAAAAAATTTTTCTTTGACTTTTTGGATTTTTTTAATGATCGACTTCTGCTTTTATTTACACAAAACGAAATTATTTTATTATCAATAAAACATCTTTATTAAGTATATTTTCAACTCACCTGAGTCATAGGCCGTCCTCCGTAATTTTTATTTTCATACATTCGACTTCTTCTTCCTCTTTTGGAAGGGAATTTTGATGAAACTTAGTAGGTATTAAGTACTAAAGGTCCCCAAGAAATGTTGCTGTTTTTGTTATCTGATCCGTCAAGGTGTGGATCCAGGACAGGATGACATAACCACATGACGACACCCTCCTTTGACGTACTTCATCTTCAAATCGGCTACAGTGACCATCAATCTGAATGCACCAGAGTGGTCTAGAAGAAGAGTGTCTTTAGAAGTGTTAATATTTTCGGATCCCTTTTGAAATAAACTTTTTTAATGTTTTAATGTATTTTGGACTGATTATGGATTTCAGGAGACCTTTGTATATACATGTATATTTCTTATCAAAATAAAATGAAAACGAAATTGAAATATTCATAATACTTCAATTACATTTAATTAATGATAATATTTCAAAGATTTTTGCTTGTTAACGTTTAACGTCATTTAAAATTATTTCACTTCAATTGGCATTTACCCGGTTGACGGATTTATAATTGTTCCTACAAAATGGAGTCCACGTATAGCTTTAAACGGTTCAGAACTCATGCGAGTTTTTGTGGTCCATTTATGTCGAATACATGTCGACTAGATGTCGCCCAAAACTTGTTCATCAGGCGTGAATCCAGATATTTGTACAGGGTAGGGGGGTCTATACCCATGAATTTTCCACCCATGCTTTTATTTATATAGTTATTTATTTGACATCGAAAATTAACAAGGAAAAGTAATTTTCGTCAAATCTCAGGGTGGGTCCTGACCCAGGATCCGCCCATGACACGTCTCTTCACATTATTCATACCCAAATCGCACAAGTACATTTCTTGAAGCACACTCATCCCGACTCGTGTTAAACTTGTGCACATAAATCACAACACGACTTAACTCGTACAAAGGTCTCAGAGTTTAGTGGTTGAAAAGTGTCGCACACAGGTTGTACAGATGTTGTTTAAACTTGTTACAAAAAAGAAAACTATCGTGCTGCTCTCACATCCGTGTAAGAAGAACTCGAGTGATACTGAAGAGAATTAATACAATATTGTACTGAAGAGAGTTCTTGCAATATGGCATGGATGATAATTCGTACAGTATGGCGAAGAACTCGTGCAATATGGAAGAGAACTCGTACAATATGGAGGAGAACTCGTACAATATTGAAGAGAACTCGTACAATGTGGAAGAGAACTCATACAATATGGAGGAGAACTCGTACAATATTGAAGAGAACTCGTACAATGTGGAAGAGAACTCGTTCAATATGGAGCAGAACTCGTACAATATTGAAGAGAACTCGTACAATGTGGAAGAGAACTCGTACAATATGGAGGAGAACAGAGCATGTGTCTAAAGAGGATCCCCTCGTCATTTAAGTCGTCAAATTTTCGACAAGTTATATACGTCCTTGTAAACTGCTCGATGGACACATCAGAAATCCAGTGCGATACCGATGGACAAACTTGCCTTTTATGATAAAATATGTCTATTAAAACTATAGCTCACATACAAAAGTGCACCACTTTTTCGTGAAATAAATCTAAGCATTTAAGGATCATTTCTTTCAATTATCTACAATATTCAGGTTTTAAAATAAGATGTTGCATACATTTTAATGCATAATAAGTAATCTGTAATAACATTTTTCTTTTCGTTTTTTCAGAAATGGTTGGTGTTTTTTCTTTGTTTATGATGTGTGTTACTGTGGCTATGGTTTCATCACAGTCATGCCATAAAAACAGTATAATAAATGGTTGCACGACACCAAAGAATTTTAAATGGTACAAGACTCGTTTTCGAAAAGCATGCGATAAACATGACATTTGTTACAAGTGTGTAAGTGTTCATCTTTCTATATATATATTCAAATTACATTCCTTCAAATGACCATTTGGTTTAGAGTTTCCAAAACTGTACATTTTGCGTTTCAACACGTTTTTTTTTAATGAATTTAACAATACACATTCTAATCTTGCCATTTTTCTTAGGATAATACAAAATTATTTTTTGAGCTTTCAACGTCCGACGTCTAGCCATGCCTTCAGATAACACAGCAAAACGGAGTTCTAATGTCACGGAAGACTTTGGCTTATACAACATTCCTTATTGCTTTATGTTGGTCCATTACTTAGGCATAAATCTGTGTTCAACGTTATTAGGCAGATGTCGTCAACATGTATGACATAATCGTGGCGTAAAGTAAAACAGAGAACAACCAAACAAATCACAAAACATCTCTGAAGAAAATAGAAATCTTTCAATAATTTCTATGAGGATATTGTGGGATTAGAAGCCCAGACACATATAAAAATCGAGGAAAACTTGAAGTGGCTAAACAAACCCACTTGTGATCTCACTTATGAAGGGATAGAGTAGAGTGATTTTGACTAATGAAAATTGAAAAAAAGATGGCTGGTCAAAAGTAAAAGTGAGGAAATGACACATTTATATAGGTTTTTTTTTTTAAATGTTTTAGTAATACTTTACCTATATTCATTTAACAGGCTTTCACGTTGAGAATATCACGCAAAGCATGTGATGATGCATTCAGGAGAGATATGGAAAGAACATGTCCCTCGAAAAAGAAAGGACCTTGGATAACCAAAGTATTTACAAAGCGTACTGAATGTCTAACTGCAGCCTACACGTACTATATAAGTGTGCGGGCAGGAGGGGTCTTGCCAATGTACTTCGACTATAGATCCTTCAATATGTGTAAAGAGGCCTGGGTGCGGACGTGTATGCCTTAAACTGCGATACTGTAGATTGTCCAGAACAATAAAATCGAAGAGAGATATTTTCAGTTTAACTTTTGTGTAAGTACGGAAGCCTATACATGCCACATAAAAGAAAAATAATCAAGTCGTTATAACGACATATATGTCGTTATTACCACTTAATATCTCGTTAAGTCGTAATAACGAGAAGCCGGCGTGGCCTAGTGGTATCGCGCTCGTCTCTTGATCGGGAGGCCGGGGTTCGAGTCCCGCTCTGGTCATGCCGGAGTCATGTCTTTTGGATGAGACAGTAAAAACCGAGGCCCCGTGTCGTGGTATGCATGGCACGTTAAAGATCCCTCACTGCTTCGGGTGGGTCCGTTGCAAAGGTCAAAATTTGTATGCCCCGCATCAGGCAGATGTCGTCACCATATACGTGAAATATTCGTGGTGTGACGTTAAACATAAATCAATCAATCAATCAATCAATCAATCGTTAGGACGAGATATTAAGTCGTGATAACGACATCCTTATATGTCGTAATTACGAGATAAGATGTCGACATGACGCGATAAAGTAACACTTGACCTAAAGAAAATCAACTAACCGCTTTATAGATGACAAGTTTCCCAAAAGAACTCGTTTAAGGACAGTTTACGGCAACTTTTCGACTTCATTACGTCATCAAGTTTTATTAATCTCGGCAAGTCAATTTTATTTTTGTCATGATACCAACTTACAACACAACAACACCAGGCACCAAAACGTTTCCGTAGATAGTATAATCATTCAACTTTTCAATGTTGAATGATGTTGTAATAACGAGATATTTAAGTCGTAATAACGAGATAATATGTCGTTTTAACGAGATGATATGTCGTTATAATGAGATAATAAGTCGTAATAACGACATCCGTCGTATGTCGTAGTGACGAGGTATCAAGTCGTAATAAGAACATATATATCATTATAGCATAATTACTTTTCTTTTATGTGGAACGTGTAGGCTTCCGTATGTAAGTGATGCAATTCTAATGAGAACCACATGGGTACATTTAAAACAAATCATCACAGGTTGATGTTAGAGATGTAACGATAAAGCTTCTCTTGACACGATAAGTATTACGATATTCTAACAACGATACGATACGTATTACGATATTCTAACAACGATACGGTACGTATCACGATATTCGAACAACGATACGGTACGTATCACGATATTCTAACAACGATACGGTACGTATCACGATATTCGAACAACGATACGGTACGTATCACGATATTCGAACAACGATACGGTACGTATCACGATATTCGAACAACGATACGGTACGTATCACGATATTCGAACAACGATACGATACGTTTTGCGATACACTTTTAAAATTAAGAGACTAGGTATCCAAAAGCGCTTTGAGAAGAAAAAAAAAACAGATAAAGAGAAGCAAAAAAAAAAAAAAAAGAAAAGAAAAAAAAAACAAGACAAAAAAAAAACCCCAAACAAACAAACAAACCATAATCTGACCAAGATATATGACACACATCACCAAGGACATGCACATGAAATATGACAGTACTCAAATAAACACATGAAACGACATAACAAAAATATGCGATTGTATTTCAATAACAACATACACTTACAATGTTTTTCCATGATAAATTTAGTTCGAAATAGTTCAAGATGTTTTATAAAGATAGGAGTTGCAGTATCCATCGTTTCAGCTCCTTCCTGTATTGTGTATCATATCGTGGCCTTAGTATCTCGATATATTGTATCCCAGTATATCGTTAGGGGACGATCATGTGAGTCTGAAGTTATTTATTTTCAGATCTTTGAAGGATAGAATACTTATTTCCTTAATATCCTGGGACAGATTACTTATTTTCTTGACTTTTTTGTCGCCGATAAATACTTGTTAGAACTGCATTGTAATATATGCCATTAACATACATTCTTCTATATTGTATTATGTTAACAAAATACGTTCTAATAAAATGTAAACTCAACAAATAATATGCAAACACTTTTTAATTGCATAGGTCTTTATACCACTAGTTTCTTTAGTGAAGTGTATAGTCTCTCTCCCCTACTGGTATCCAGGGGGAGAATTTCCATTTATCACCATAGAAGGATGTGTGAGGAAGTGTTGCTGTTTTGGCTTCCTGTTCGAATGCTATTATTTTATTCATTTTTTACTTACTTTGAACTATGTCATTTTAATGCTAAAACATTTCATAAATATTTTTGATACATTTGATATATTGATTTTTCACATTTCTAACTTTGTCTTCACTACTTCTAGATTAAATTTAAAAAAGCTTGGTAGATATTAGCAAAGATGTTCCTCAAGTACAATTTTACATGTTTTAAAAGTTTTAAAGAAACTTAAGATTTATAGCCATCTATAATCATTGTTCAATATCATTGTGCACAATATGTAAGATGAACAATATTGGCCCATTTTGGACTCTTTTTAATTTTGTTATCATGTATACTAAGTGAAGATACACATTTTTGTTCGCTTTACTTTTGTTCTCATTTTAAAGTTATGTTTGTGTTTATTTTACATTTGAATAAATGTGTTAAAATCATTTGATGAATGTCCTATGGCACTAATTTGAATGAAACTTAAAAGGAAAGAAACACTGTCAACAAATATGACCACCATAAATTTTGAAATTTTTTGCGCGTGATTTAACTTAAACATCAACTTTGCATATGTGCTAGGGTGAGAGATGAGACAAATTCAGCAAAGACCCCTTTTGGCCACTCGTTTTAACGTTAAAATATAAGAGTGCCTGGCATATAGATGAGGGGCTGACAACACGAGGGGAAGTTGGGGAAAAGGATTGAAAATTAGCGTCAAGGAGACGCGAATGACACTATTCCGAACAAGAATCTGAAGAGAAAATCTCTCAGAAAGCAGACGGTAGAGCCCTTAACCCACTGTCTGCCCCTCAAAATGGACATGCAAATGTTAAAAAGCAACAATTCTATTAAGTTGAACATTTTGAATAGCATGATTTATCCAATGCTATAAATTCCGCTGAAATACAGTTAAACTACTACGCATTATAGTATACGGAGCAATTTGGCGAGCGAAGACCCGGGAAAAAATCAACATGTTTTCTAGAGAACATTCAGCTTTATATTTGCATGATCTGGTATATGTGCATACTACTACTAGTCAGAATATTTATTTTCATTTCAGTCTAAGCCAGATGTTTTATTTCCAGCGTTTTCAGGGTCAGAATATCTATTTCCAAACAGTGCCAGCCCCAACCTCAGAATCAAATGGTCGTCCCCTTACAGCCCTAACGGATGAACAAGAATATTTGTAGGGGACTGTGGTCGTCTTTACCATGTGCACCAAAGACCTTACTGTAGTTATACAGAGGAGATCTACTACTAACACATTAAAGATCACTTAACGATTTTGTTTTGTTACTGTTATGCGACATCCCAAGGTAAGTGTACTTATATGGTGGCGGCACCTGCCCAGTGCATTGCTTCACGATACTGTCCAAAGGTACGGGCTGACCCAAATCACTAAGGGATCTGTTAAGTACCAACGGTTACCATGACATGGGGTCTCTGTATATACCATCTTATCTGGAGGCCAGAAAGGGAACAGAGATGATGAATTATCTCATCGGGAGGGCAGAAATGGAGAAATGAAGATGATACATCATCTCATATGAAGAACAGATAGATCATCCTCATATGGAGGCCAGATAAGGAGGCAGAAGATGAAAAATCAAGTCATCTCGAGGCCAGATAGGGAGGCAGAAGTTGGTAATTCATCTCATCTAAAGGCCAGATAAGGAAGCAGAGGATGATAAATCATGTCATCTAGAGGCTAATTAAGGAGGCAGAATATGATAAATAATCTCATCTAGAGGCTAGATAAAGAGGCAGAAGAAGATGGTATATCATCTCATCTAGAGGTGATTTACGGAGGCAGAAGATGATAAATCATCTCATCTAGAGGCCAGATAGGGAGGCAGAAGATGATAAATCATCTCATTTAGAGGCCAGATAGGGAGACAGAAGATGATAAATCATCTTATCTGGAGGCCAGATAGGGAGGCAGAAGATGATAAATCATCTCATCTAGAGGCCAGTTAGAGAGGCAGAAGTTCATCTAGAGGTGAGATAAAGAGACAGAAGATAAAAAATCATCTCATTTAGAGGCCAGATAGGGAGACATAAGATGTTAAATCATTTCATCTAGAGGCTAGATAGAGAGGCAGAAGATGATAAATCATCTTATCTGGAGGCCAGATAGGGAGGCAGAAGATGATAAATCATCTTATCTGGAGGCCAGATAGGGAGACAGAAGATGATAAATCATCTTATCTGGAGGCCAAATAGGGAGACAGAAGATGATATATCATCTCATGTGGAGGCCAGATAGGGAGGCAGAAGATAATAAATCATCTTATCTGGAGGCCAGATAGGGAGACAGAAGATGATATATCATCTCATGTAGAGGCCAGATAGGGAGGCAGAAGATGATAAATCATCTTATCTGGAGGCCAGATAGGGAGGCAGAAGATGATAAATCATCTCATCTGGAAGACAGATAGGGAGGCAGAAGTTGGTAATTCATCTCATCGGGAGCACAGAAAAGGAGGCAGAAGATGATTAATTACCTCATCTGGAGGACAGATAGGGAGGCAGAAGTTGATAAATCATTTTATCTAGAGGCCACATAAGGAAGCAGAAGATGACACATCATCTCAGGAAAATGCGATCCGACATGCATATACCAGGTTAGACACACCCTCTCATTTCAGGGATCTTTTCTCCAATACGAGTCAATCTCTGTTGTGACCAGAAACCTGCTTCTCTTCACTGAATAAATCTATACAATAATACAAAAATATGTGAAAACGATAGAGTCAGAATTCTTTGTTTTCCTTAAATTTTGGTGTAGAATGAACTTAAACATATTCAAAACTTGGAAGATGGTACGAATATTATACAGATAATTTTGTATACTATCATATTGGTTGAAGGTTTTAAATGACAAAAAGTGTGTATCATATGGTTTATATGAATGGAAATATTGATGTCTATTGACACTGGCTCAAAAATGTAAGAGATGCATTGAATAGATTGATGTCCATCTATGCTGGCTCAGAAATGTAAGAGATATATTAGATAGAATGATGTCTATCAGTGCCGGCTCAGAAATACCAGTTAAGTGCTTGATTTGCGGCGCCGACGATCCGGGTTCGATTCCTGGATTGCGCCGCTATGTTAAAGAGGTTGGTTACCTCCTGCTTCCCTGTCGCGATATAACTGAAATATTGTTGAAAGCAACGTAAAAAACACCAATCAACCAACTAACAGAAATACCATCAAAGCTAATCATTAATAGTATAACCCACCCTCATCTCTTTTTCAATCTTAAAAATGTCCTAAAATCCTATGAATTATTTTTGCATTCCTTTTCTATGCAATTGAATTCATTACATTAAAAATCAGTTAAACAAAATTAATGCATCCCACAAGAAAATTCAAGAAATTACCTGAATATATATATATATATATATATATATATATATATATATATATATATATATATATATATATATATATATATATATATATATATATGAATACAAATCAAATCAAATCAAATTAAAAAGGACAAAGTTAAAAAAAATGTCAATTAATCTTTTTTCGATTTGAACGATAAGAACAATCAATCAATCAATCGTTAGGACGAGATATTAAGTCGTGATAACGACATCCTTATATGTCGTAATTACGAGATAAGATGTCGACATGACGCGATAAAGTAACACTTGACCTAAAGAAAATCAACTAACCGCTTTATAGATGACAAGTTTCCCAAAAGAACTCGTTTAAGGACAGTTTACGGCAACTTTTCGACTTCATTACGTCATCAAGTTTTATTAATCTCGGCAAGTCAATTTTATTTTTGTCATGATACCAACTTACAACACAACAACACCAGGCACCAAAACGTTTCCGTAGATAGTATAATCATTCAACTTTTCAATGTTGAATGATGTTGTAATAACGAGATATTTAAGTCGTAATAACGAGATAATATGTCGTTTTAACGAGATGATATGTCGTTATAATGAGATAATAAGTCGTAATAACGACATCCGTCGTATGTCGTAGTGACGAGGTATCAAGTCGTAATAAGAACATATATATCATTATAGCATAATTACTTTTCTTTTATGTGGAACGTGTAGGCTTCCGTATGTAAGTGATGCAATTCTAATGAGAACCACATGGGTACATTTAAAACAAATCATCACAGGTTGATGTTAGAGATGTAACGATAAAGCTTCTCTTGACACGATAAGTATTACGATATTCTAACAACGATACGATACGTATTACGATATTCTAACAACGATACGGTACGTATCACGATATTCGAACAACGATACGGTACGTATCACGATATTCTAACAACGATACGGTACGTATCACGATATTCGAACAACGATACGGTACGTATCACGATATTCGAACAACGATACGGTACGTATCACGATATTCGAACAACGATACGGTACGTATCACGATATTCGAACAACGATACGATACGTTTTGCGATACACTTTTAAAATTAAGAGACTAGGTATCCAAAAGCGCTTTGAGAAGAAAAAAAAAAAAACAGATAAAAAGAAGCAAAAAAAAAAAAAAAAAAAGAAAAGAAAAAAAAAACAAGACAAAAAAACCCCCCAAACAAACAAACCATAATCTGACCAAGATATATGACACACATCACCAAGGACATGCACATGAAATATGACAGTACTCAAATAAACACATGAAACGACATAACAAAAATATGCGATTGTATTTCAATAACAACATACACTTACAATGTTTTTCCATGATAAATTTAGTTCGAAATAGTTCAAGATGTTTTATAAAGATAGGAGTTGCAGTATCCATCGTTTCAGCTCCTTCCTGTATTGTGTATCATATCGTGGCCTTAGTATCTCGATATATTGTATCCCAGTATATCGTTAGGGGACGATCATGTGAGTCTGAAGTTATTTATTTTCAGATCTTTGAAGGATAGAATACTTATTTCCTTAATATCCTGGGACAGATTACTTATTTTCTTGACTTTTTTGTCGCCGATAAATACTTGTTAGAACTGCATTGTAATATATGCCATTAACATACATTCTTCTATATTGTATTATGTTAACAAAATACGTTCTAATAAAATGTAAACTCAACAAATAATATGCAAACACTTTTTAATTGCATAGGTCTTTATACCACTAGTTTCTTTAGTGAAGTGTATAGTCTCTCTCCCCTACTGGTATCCAGGGGGAGAATTTCCATTTATCACCATAGAAGGATGTGTGAGGAAGTGTTGCTGTTTTGGCTTCCTGTTCGAATGCTATTATTTTATTCATTTTTTACTTACTTTGAACTATGTCATTTTAATGCTAAAACATTTCATAAATATTTTTGATACATTTGATATATTGATTTTTCACATTTCTAACTTTGTCTTCACTACTTCTAGATTAAATTTAAAAAAGCTTGGTAGATATTAGCAAAGATGTTCCTCAAGTACAATTTTACATGTTTTAAAAGTTTTAAAGAAACTTAAGATTTATAGCCATCTATAATCATTGTTCAATATCATTGTGCACAATATGTAAGATGAACAATATTGGCCCATTTTGGACTCTTTTTAATTTTGTTATCATGTATACTAAGTGAAGATACACATTTTTGTTCGCTTTACTTTTGTTCTCATTTTAAAGTTATGTTTGTGTTTATTTTACATTTGAATAAATGTGTTAAAATCATTTGATGAATGTCCTATGGCACTAATTTGAATGAAACTTAAAAGGAAAGAAACACTGTCAACAAATATGACCACCATAAATTTTGAAATTTTTTGCGCGTGATTTAACTTAAACATCAACTTTGCATATGTGCTAGGGTGAGAGATGAGACAAATTCAGCAAAGACCCCTTTTGGCCACTCGTTTTAACGTTAAAATATAAGAGTGCCTGGCATATAGATGAGGGGCTGACAACACGAGGGGAAGTTGGGGAAAAGGATTGAAAATTAGCGTCAAGGAGACGCGAATGACACTATTCCGAACAAGAATCTGAAGAGAAAATCTCTCAGAAAGCAGACGGTAGAGCCCTTAACCCACTGTCTGCCCCTCAAAATGGACATGCAAATGTTAAAAAGCAACAATTCTATTAAGTTGAACATTTTGAATAGCATGATTTATCCAATGCTATAAATTCCGCTGAAATACAGTTAAACTACTACGCATTATAGTATACGGAGCAATTTGGCGAGCGAAGACCCGGGAAAAAATCAACATGTTTTCTAGAGAACATTCAGCTTTATATTTGCATGATCTGGTATATGTGCATACTACTGTCATGTTCTAAGTTTTGAACAAAAGTAAATTCAAAAATTAGAACATGACACTACTACTAGTCAGAAATTTATTTTCATTTCAGTCTAAGCCAGATGTTTTATTTTCAGCGTTTTCAGGGTCAGAATATCTATTTCCAAACAGTGCCAGCCCCAACCTCAGAATCAAATGGTCGTCCCCTTACAGCCCTAACGGATGAACAAGAATATTTGTAGGGGACTGTGGTCGTCTTTACCATGTGCACCAAAGACCTTACTGTAGTTATACAGAGGAGATCTACTACTAACACATTAAAGATCACTTAACGATTTTGTTTTGTTACTGTTATGCGACATCCCAAGGTAAGTGTACTTATATGGTGGCGGCACCTGCCCAGTGCATTGCTTCACGATACTGTCCAAAGGTACGGGCTGACCCAAATCACTAAGGGATCTGTTAAGTACCAACGGTTACCATGACATGGGGTCTCTGTATATACCATCTTATCTGGAGGCCAGAAAGGGAACAGAGATGATGAATTATCTCATCGGGAGGGCAGAAATGGAGAAATGAAGATGATACATCATCTCATATGAAGAACAGATAGATCATCCTCATATGGAGGCCAGATAAGGAGGCAGAAGATGAAAAATCAAGTCATCTCGAGGCCAGATAGGGAGGCAGAAGTTGGTAATTCATCTCATCTAAAGGCCAGATAAGGAAGCAGAGGATGATAAATCATGTCATCTAGAGGCTAATTAAGGAGGCAGAATATGATAAATAATCTCATCTAGAGGCTAGATAAAGAGGCAGAAGAAGATGGTATATCATCTCATCTAGAGGTGATTTACGGAGGCAGAAGATGATAAATCATCTCATCTAGAGGCCAGATAGGGAGGCAGAAGATGATAAATCATCTCATTTAGAGGCCAGATAGGGAGACAGAAGATGATAAATCATCTTATCTGGAGGCCAGATAGGGAGGCAGAAGATGATAAATCATCTCATCTAGAGGCCAGTTAGAGAGGCAGAAGTTCATCTAGAGGTGAGATAAAGAGACAGAAGATAAAAAATCATCTCATTTAGAGGCCAGATAGGGAGACATAAGATGTTAAATCATTTCATCTAGAGGCTAGATAGAGAGGCAGAAGATGATAAATCATCTTATCTGGAGGCCAGATAGGGAGGCAGAAGATGATAAATCATCTTATCTGGAGGCCAGATAGGGAGACAGAAGATGATAAATCATCTTATCTGGAGGCCAAATAGGGAGACAGAAGATGATATATCATCTCATGTGGAGGCCAGATAGGGAGGCAGAAGATAATAAATCATCTTATCTGGAGGCCAGATAGGGAGACAGAAGATGATATATCATCTCATGTAGAGGCCAGATAGGGAGGCAGAAGATGATAAATCATCTTATCTGGAGGCCAGATAGGGAGGCAGAAGATGATAAATCATCTCATCTGGAAGACAGATAGGGAGGCAGAAGTTGGTAATTCATCTCATCGGGAGCACAGAAAAGGAGGCAGAAGATGATTAATTACCTCATCTGGAGGACAGATAGGGAGGCAGAAGTTGATAAATCATTTTATCTAGAGGCCACATAAGGAAGCAGAAGATGACACATCATCTCAGGAAAATGCGATCCGACATGCATATACCAGGTTAGGCACACCCTCTCATTTCAGGGATCGTTTCTCCAATACGAGTCAGTCTCTGTTGTGACCAGAAACCTGCTACTCTTCACTGAATAAATCTATACAATAATACAAAAATATGTGAAAACGATAGAGTCAGAATTCTTTGTTTTCCTTAAATTTTGGTGTAGAATGAACTTAAACATATTCAAAACTTGGAAGATGGTACGAATATTATACAGATAATTTTGTATACTATCATATTGGTTGAAGGTTTTAAATGACAAAAAGTGTGTATCATATGGTTTATATGAATGGAAATATTGATGTCTATTGACACTGGCTCAAAAATGTAAGAGATGCATTGAATAGATTGATGTCCATCTATGCTGGCTCAGAAATGTAAGAGATATATTAGATAGAATGATGTCTATCAGTGCCGGCTCAGAAATACCAGTTAAGTGCTTGATTTGCGGCGCCGACGATCCGGGTTCGATTCCTGGATTGCGCCGCTATGTTAAAGAGGTTGGTTACCTCCTGCTTCCCTGTCGCGATATAACTGAAATATTGTTGAAAGCAACGTAAAAAACACCAATCAACCAACTAACAGAAATACCATCAAAGCTAATCATTAATAGTATAACCCACCCTCATCTCTTTTTCAATCTTAAAAATGTCCTAAAATCCTATGAATTATTTTTGCATTCCTTTTCTATGCAATTGAATTCATTACATTAAAAATCAGTTAAACAAAATTAATGCATCCCACAAGAAAATTCAAGAAATTACCTGAATATATATATATATATATATATATATATATATATATATATATATATATATATATATATATATATATATATATATATATATATATATATATATATATATATGAATACAAATCAAATCAAATCAAATTAAAAAGGACAAAGTTAAAAAAAATGTCAATTAATCTTTTTTCGATTTGAACGATAAGAACAGATTTGAATCTTACATTTTTCAAGAATATTCAAATACCATTATTTTTGAAATGCATACATCCATTCTGAAGAGACAGATTTTCAAAAAAGGTTATCCTCTTATGCTTACTTTTATGATGGCACCTCCTGTCAACAGATCTTAACAAAAACACACAAATTATGTAGATGTGCACTATTACTACAAGTAAACCAGGTTTAATAAAATTGTGTGGGTGTTTTAGGAGAAGAAGTCGAATGTAGGAAAAAATTACGAAAACGAACGGACGACGGACAAAGCCCATGACAATAGCTCAACAGAACCTTCCGCTCAGGTGAGCTAATATAAAAAAGAATCAGAACATCGAAATTTGGATAAAAGGTTGTAGTTGTATAATGAGAGTACGAGAGGAGAAAGATGTTTGAGAATGTCAATGGTACTGTCCTATAATATATTTGTAATTTGGGAAAATAAAACATGCATAGTCATTTATGCATGTTTTAATTTCCCAAATTACAGATATGTCATAGGACAGTACGCTCTTGTTTGTGCACGACTGTCTATAGATGTCAAGATATAAGCGCAATATGAATTTCGTTGAGTTAATAAATCCATCCGCTGCATGTGGATGTAATAGAGCCGATCTTGGAAAATATTTGATAAAATCATGTAGGTCAATGAGCAGTTGACTGAAATATAAGTAGCAAATTTTTGGTGCTAGCGTTTAATCGAAATCAGAAGCGAGCAGCTATCCCTCGGTATGGGGATACCATTCTGCGCCCGATTTAGGCAAAGTGCAGTTAGATTTCTGTAAAAGTATACTGGGTGTTACACAATCCACCCCGAATGTAATGATTTCTTGTGAATTAGGAAAATAACCATTAAGTTGTTTTAGAAGATTAAAAATTACTAAGTATCGGATTACGTTAGTTCACACTGAGAATTGTATTTTGAAATTATGTGAGAATTACTTTTGTAAAGAATTTTCTGAACAGCAAGAGAAGAAGAAAGAGATAGAATGTATGTACTTGTCATATTTGATCACAACTTGGTCTATATTAAGTTTAGATGAATCATGAAAACATTCAAAACAACTACATATAAGATCTTGTGAAAGAAAAAGTTTATTGATACTCGTAAACAATCTGTAATAAATCCATCTTCTAAATGTATTATTTGTAAAAACTTTGTGGATCAAGTCATACGAAAGTCATACTGAATCTGGTCGAAATAAAGATACACCCGTACATAGACCCATTGTCCATAAACTTGCAATACAGATATTGAAGATGAGTTTCATATTATGATGAAATGTCCTTTGTATCACGACGAGAGATTCAACGAAACCTGATTATTACGGAATATCGTCTGTCTTTAATCTCATCCAATTATTAAGTACAAACAACACTAAAGACCATTGTAACATGGGGAAATTTCTCCAACAAGCTTTTTCGGGCAGAAAATCGTTGCTATTACCTTATTATTATCATTATTATTGACATTAGTACTCTGTAAATTATTCAGCAACTACGGCTGTGATTGACCTTGTTTTACAATAATGTATTGTATATACCGATATAGAAGCCGTAATGTTTTACTATAATGTATTGTATATACCGATATAGAAGCCGTAATGTTTTACAATAATGTATTGTATATACCGATATAGAAGCCGTAATGCTTTACTATAATGCATTGTATATACCGATATAGAAGCTGTAATGCTTTACTATAATGTATTGTATGTACCGATATAGAAGCTGTAATGCTTTACTATAATGTATTGTATATACCGATATAGAAGCCGTAATGCTTTACTATAATGCATTGTATATACCTATAAAGAAGCCGTAATGTTTTACAATAATGTATTGTATATACCGATATAGAAGCCGTAATGCTTTACTATAATGTATTGTATATACCGATATAGAAGCTGTAATGCTTTACTATAATGTATTGTATATACCGATATAGAAGCCGTAATGCTTTACTATAATGCATTGTATATACCGATATAGAAGCTGTAATGCTTTACTATAATGCATTGTATATACCGATATAGAAGCCGTTAAATGCTTTCCTATAATGCATTGTATATACCGATATAGAAGCCGTAATGCTTTACTATAATGTATTGTATATACCGATATAGAAGCCGTAATGCTTTACTATAATGCATTGTATATACCGATATAGAAGCCGTAATGCTTTACTATAATGCATTGTATATACCGATATAGAAGCCGTAATGCTTTACTATAATGTATTGTATATACCGATATAGAAGCTGTAATGTTTTACTATAAGGCAATGTGTATACCGATAAAGAAGCCGTAATGCTTTACTATAATGTATTGTATATACCGATATAGAAGCTGTAATGCTTTACTATAATGCATTGTATATACTGATCTAGAAGCTGTAATGTTTTACTATAAGGCAATGTGTATACCGATATAGAAGCTGTTAAATGCTTTACTTATAATGTATTGTATATACCGATATAGAAGCTGTAATGTTTTACTATAAGGCAATGTGTATACCGATATAGAAGCCGTTAAATGCTTTACTACAATGCATTGTATATACTGATCTAGAAGCTGTAATGTTTTACTATAAGGCAATATGTATACCGATATAGAAGCCGTAATGCTTTACTATAATGTATTGTATATACCGATATAGAAGCCGTTAAATGCTTTACTATAATGCATTGTATATACTGACCTAGAAGCTGTAATGTTTTACTATAAGGCAATGTATATACCGATATAGAAGCCGTAATGCTTTACTATAATGTATTGTATATACCGATATAGAAGCTGTAATGCTTTACTATAATGCATTGTATATACCGATATAGAAGCTGTAATGTTTTACTATAAGGCAATGTGTATACCGATATAGAAGCTGTTAAATGCTTTACTATAATGTATTGTATATACCGATATAGAAGCCGTTAAATGCTTTACTATAATGCATTGTATATACTGATCTAGAAGCTGTAATGCTTTACTATAATGCATTGTATATACCGATATAGAAGCTGTAATGTTTTACTATAATGTATTGTATATACCGATATAGAAGCCGTTAAATGCTTTACTACAATGCATTGTATATACTGATCTAGAAGCTGTAATGTTTTACTATAAGGCAATGTGTATAACGATATAGAAGCCGTAATGCTTTACTATAAGGCAATGTGTATACCGATAAAGAAGCTGTTAAATGCTTTACTTATAATGTATTGTATATACCGATATAGAAGCTGTAATGCTTTACTACAATGCATTGTATATACCGATATAGAAGCTGTAATGCTTTACTACAATGCATTGTATATACCGATATAGAAGCTGTAATGCTTTACTATAATGTATTGTATATACCGATATAGAAGCTGTAATGCTTTACTATAATGCATTGTATATACCGATATAGAAGCTGTAAAATGCTTTACTTATAATGTATTGTATATACCGATATAGAAGCTGTAATGCTTTACTATAATGCATTGTATATACCGATATAGAAGCTGTAATGTTTTACTATAATGTATTGTATATACCGATATAGAAGCCGTTAAATGCTTTACTATAATGCATTGTATATACTGATCTAGAAGCTGTAATGTTTTACTATAAGGCAATGTGTATACCGATATAGAAGCTGTTAAATGCTTTACTATAATACATTGTATATACCGATATAGAAGCTGTTAAATGCTTTACTATAATGTATTGTATATACCGATATAGAAGCTGTTAAATGCTTTACTATAATGTATTGTATATACCGATATAGAAGCTGTAATGCTTTACTATAATACATTGTATATACCGATATAGAAGCTGTTAAATGCTTTACTATAATGTATTGTATATACCGATATAGAAGCTGTAATGTTTTACTATAAGGCAATGTGTATACCGATATAGAAGCTGTAAAATGCTGTACTATAATGCATTGTATATACCGATATAGAAGCCGTAATGCTTTACTATAATGCATTGTATATACCGATATAGAAGCCGTAATGCTTTACTATAATGTATTGTATATACCGATATAGAAGCCGTAATGCTTTACTATAATGCATTGTATATACCGATATAGAAGCCGTAATGCTTTACTATAATGTATTGTATATACCGATATAGAAGCTGTAAAATGCTTTACTATAATGTATTGTATATACCGATATAGAAGCCGTTAAATGCTTTACTATAATGCATTGTATATACCGATATAGAAGCCGTAATGCTTTACTATAATGTATTGTATATACCGATATAGAAGCTGTAAAATGCTTTACTATAATGTATTGTATATACCGATATAGAAGCTGTAAAATGCTTTACTATAATGTATTGTATATACCGATATAGAAGCTGTAAATTGCCTTACTATAATGTATTGTAAAAACCGATATAGAAGCTGTAATGCTTTACTATAATGTATTGTATATACCGATATAGAAGCTGTAAAATCCTTTGCCATAATGCATTGTATATACTGACCTAGAAGCTGTAATATTTTACTATAATGCATTGTATATACTGATATATAGAAGCTGTAAAATGCTTTACTATAATGTATTGTATATACTGATCTAGAAGCTGTAATGCTTTACTATAATGTGTTGTGTATACCGATCTAGAAGCTGCAATATTTTGGGGAAATAAACTATGCTATATACACACGGAACCGTTCAATTTTTCATCCAGTTACTGTGGAGAAGCTTCTGGAAGAGATAAAGCGATAAAAAGAATTTGAAAGCCGAGAACTCTTTGGAACCTGTAGTTCCCGACCTGGGTACTACTCTGCTAAAACCATGAATACACTAACACTTAAGGGGTTACTATCAGAAGCACTTCATCTCTACCTGGTTGAAATCAACAGTTGGTTCTTTTGTTTCTTTACTGTTTTACGTCACTGTAAGATCATACTAGTGGCGACACCTACGTGGAGTATGGTTTAATAACTTACTGTGGTTCTAGCCTGGTACCCGAGGCACATCGGAAGGCCTCGGGTACCAGGCTAACTGTGGTTCATTCTGTAAAGAGGTCAAGGACGAGGGAAACTTGAGACTGTCGTGATTTAAACAAAATCATCATCATTTTATATCCCCGTATCGATAGACTGGGGTACGGTGCCATAAAATGAGAAAATACATGTCATAATTTCAAATTCTTTTGTTCTCCTAATTCCCCACACTACGATAATAAAACAGACTCACATATAAAGTGGAAACGGCACGCAACAATCCTTGTTTATTTATTTGAAAACAACATTTTTGACTTTTTCGAAAATATCACATCTTCACACTTCACATCTGGTTAAGTAACGAGTCTGTCCTTGCCATATACACCATCCCTGATTGCAATACTGCTGCAGGTATACACAGAATTCAACTAGAATCCTAAATGCAATACAGCAAAAATGTCCTGAGTACAAAACGACTACAACATAATATCTCATAATATTCAAATTCTTGGTGCGAAACCACTACAACATATATTTCGGTTATACTGCTAAATATACAACAATGTACCAGATTTAACTTTGACACATTAATCAAATATTGTATAATCCTCAATGTATATGGAATAGATAGATCTCAATAATATACTTGTAAATATCCAATCAACAATCAGTTTGAGACAATGTGTACCGATTGTTGATTGGATTTTTACAAGTATATTATTGAGATCTATTTATTCCATATACATTGGGGATTATACAATATTTGATTGATGTATCAGAGTTAAATCTGGTACATTGTTGTATATTTAGCAGTTATAGATGACCGAAATATATGTTGTAGTGGTTTCGTACCAAGAATTTGAATATTATAAGATATTATGTTGTAGTGGTTTTGTACTAATGGTTTTTTTTTTCTAACAGCAGTATAGTTTTCCCAGCGTCATCTGGAGATCTCAGTTTTTAAGGACAGAGGCGGGAGTCAAATTTTTTATATCTCCGCGTTGAAGAGTTCCACTCCGTCCGTGTACGATAACCGGCAGCAGTTCCGTTTTGACTCCGTACTCCGATAGGGCGATTTCCATGTTAAATTTTGACGTGACGTCGCCAAGTTTCCCATAGACTCAATGTTAAACAGCGGCGACGTCACGTCAAAATTAACATAGAAAACGCCCTATCTAAAATGATTTTTCCCTATAAAATACAAATGCTTCTTCGTAGAAACATATAACATACACCAAAAGTTACGACTAAACAAGATCTGTCAATTGATATTAATTTTGTAAAACTATTTTAAAGATAAATAAGTGAAAATCCAATTTTTCGGTTTACAAAGTGAGTTGCGCGGACAGTAGTTCAATGTCCTAATGTTATTACAAATACTAGTAAGTTAAAAAGAAGGAATATCAGACAATTTCTGGAAATACATTCATTGTTCTAAATTGTTCTTTGCTCTAAATCGGTTGTTTAGTGTTTTGTCTGTGATGCAGATTTGACTGCCCACTCCGAGTGAAAAAAAATCAAGCAGGAAAATTTCATGATTTTGGACACACCTATTAGCTATTACAGGTAGTATAAATAGAATCGATTTTTAATAAAGTTTATTCGATGTAGAACAATCTTAACACGCTGCACGAGGACTCTTCCGTGAAGCGAACTATTCGTGAATCCTTAAAACGAAGGTTTGTACTATGTTTTTGATTCACTGTTAAGTATTTTCACATATTAACTATATTATTATGGCACGTTCTGTTGCATTGGGCTTCAGGGGTCGACAGACCTCGGCGAGATAATTGAACCAATATCGAGATTCGACTTGATAAACCGTAAATAATATGCCTCTCGGGAATTTCATGTAATGTAATGTTTATTGGCTTTTAGCCTAATGGCTCATCAGCATATGGTATGTAATACAATATATATATATATATATATATATATATATAATTAGACAATATGTACATAGTGAGTAGTACATTATAAATGTGAGTGCAGTATATATGGTGAGTACATGTAGTATAATATATAAGAGAGTACAGTATCAGTATATATGATATTACATAATAATAAAAAAGTAGGACTGTAAATGTATATATGGAGGTAAGAACAAGGTTAATTACTTCTCAAAATCATAGCATTGATAAGATATTTTGCTAAGTTGCATAAAGATGTTTTATTTTTTATAGATAGTAACTGAACGAGCTTGAACATTGACGGTTTTCTCCAAAAATACTGCTTTATAAACACATTTCTAAGATAATTGTATTTTGGACAGACAAGAATGAAATGAAACTCATCTTCAGTTTCATTTAAACTACATTTATCACAAATTCTTAGAGATCTGTCTACATTTGCATATCTGCCTCTCTCAATAAAAAGATCATGATTGGATAGTCTGAAGTTTGACAGTATTGATATGAAAGAATCAGGTAATGATGTACGAAGATAATATTGTAAGAAGTGTGTATCTGGTAAATATTTATACAATCTACATTTAGGAGACGTTTCAAAGAATGCAGTCATTTCTTGAATAAAAATATCATTTAGTTTAGTCTTAAAAGCATGTAAAAACAAATCTTTACTATATGAAGACTGTGCCATCCAAATATACCCAAAACCCATCTGTTGTAGCATATCTCTGACTTTACTTAACCAACTTTTGAGAATACAGTTTTCTGTGTCTAAAATTTTAAACCAATATTTTATAATACAAAGTTTTCTATACAACTGTAATGGTACCCTTCCCAGTTCTGAATATACCATAAAATTAGAAACATTTCTTTTTAATTTTAAAATTCTCTTACAAAATTGAGTTTGAACTTTTTCAATATTTTTCCCCTCAATAAATCCCCATACCTCACTACCATAACATAAAATGCTTTTAACATATGTATCAAAAACATGCAATTTTGACTCAACATTCAAACATTGTGAATTACAAATATTTAAAATATGAAACATACATTTTCGACCTTGAAGGGCTAAAGTATTTTGTGCTTGTGTAAATTTTCAATTGTACAGAAAGTTTAAACCCAGATAAGAAAAACTGTTAACAACTTCTATCTCCTCACCATCATAAAACCATTTACAATTATTTGTAATGCGACCACCATTTCTGAATACAACAATTTGGGTTTTATCAATATTTACATTCATGTTCCATTTTTTACTATATACATGAAAAGGATTCAACATATTCTGCAGACCATCAATACTCTCTGAAAATAAAACAGTGTCATCTGCATAGAGAAGTAAAAATAGAGCAATGTCACGCAATTCAATAGATTCACAATTACTATTAATCAATTCATTTTCAAAGTCATTTATATACAGAGAAAATAAAATCGGGGACAATCCCTCGCCCTGCATTAAGCCGGTAGACATACTGAAAAAGGCAGACAACTCTGAATGTAATTTTACGCAACATTTTACATCATTATATATAGATCTCAGAATAGTTAACATTTTCCCATTAATACCTTGTCTACACAATTTTGAAAAGAGTTTAATTCTGTTTACACTATCAAATGCTTTTCTATAATCTACAAAACAACAATATAATTTTATTTTCTGTGACAGTGTTTTGTTAATTAGACAACTTAATGCAAAAATGGCATCTACATTACCATAACCAGGCCTAAAGCCAAACTGAGCGTCAGAAACAATACTATATTTATCAGACCAATTAAGAAGCCTGTTATTCAACACAGATGTAAATAATTTTGACAAACAACTAACTAGCGTTATGCCACGGTAATTATTAGGATCATTATGATCCCCTTTTTTATGTAAAGGAATGATTACACCTTTTGACCACTCTTCAGGAAAATTGCCGGACTGAAAAGTTTTATTGAATAGTTGAGTTAACGAAGTTAAAAATATATCTTTAAAAGTTGTAAAGTACTCATTTAAAATATTGTCATTTCCTGCAGATTTATTATTTTTCAATCTACAACATTAATAGTATCATTGGGTTGATTAACATCACACATATGTACACTTTCAAAATGGTTTTTAAAATCTACAGTCGACAAAGTAGTACTGGTTCTATTATTTTTACTCTTTTTAAAAAGGCTAAAAAAGTGCCTGGGATTACATTTGCGCATATGATCAAATTTATTTCCTTCAATACGCATGTAAATTCTCTTAACTTTTCTTTCATATTTCTTATACAACATTTTGCTTTCAACAAGAATATGTCTGTTTGTCTGTGTTCTGTTGCAATTGAAATTATGTAGTAAAGACTTGTATCTTTTATATAGATATTTACAGTGATTATCAAACCAAGGCTTGTTTACAATAGAAGAAGATGCTTTCCTTTTATCAGTTTTGTTTGAAATAGTAAATGACTTATTACAAAAAGGACCAAAAACATTTTGTAATAAATTTGTAAGGTTTTTTACACAAAAATTAATGTCAGCCTCACTGTTACTTATTGAATTAACAAGATGCGAAAGATCATCTTTGCGGTCCAGAAGGACAGAACGCATATTTTCAATAACATCAGGATTCCATTTATAAGTAGTATGTACATTTTCAGTAGCATCAACATTTCCAATATTATCATCAGATGTGATAACACATGTAGAGCATTTCAAGGTGAATGAAACAGGTGCATGGTCTGACCACTCATTAAAGTCACAAATACATAATTTTGTAATAGTGTTGAAAAAACGTTTATCCATCAGTACATAGTCTATTACACTTGAACCTAAATGACTGAAAAATGTAAAGCGGCCAAGTTCATCACCAACTGCTCTACCATTACAAATTCTTAACCCTGTCGCTTTACATAATTCAATCAATCTGCGCCCAAATGCATTAACCGTGGGATCTTGGGAAGAACGATTTGGCATTATTTCATCAGAAACATAATTAAAAACATCATCTAATACATTTAGCATGCACTTATCAACGCGGTCATTATCAATAAAGTCAGATTTCCTGCCTACTCTGCTGTTCAAATCTCCAGTAAGAATAACATTTCCCAGTTGTGAGTATTCAGCAATACTGTTTTCAAGACATTCAAATAAATCAATATTGTAAAGATTGTAGTAGACATTATTCTCATGAGGAATGTATGAAAAACAAATATACAAATCAGCAATATTAACCCAGAGCAGAGCATCTTCTATATTTTTCAATATTTTTAAATAAGGCGATAGAGATTTTCTATATAAGAGAACAGCACCTCCTCCTTTACCAAGAGATCTTAAAACTATTGAAGTTCAATGTTTACTCTGGACGTAGTCAAACAGGGGTAGGTACTGTGCGTTTTTCATTTGTGGACAGTGTTTTCCTGATTGCTAAGTAGTTTTTAACTAAAATTCTTAGAGATTATTCTATACTCAGATTTAAAGTACTCAAGAATATTTTAAAAGACGTGTTCGATGACCACATAATGAACTGATTGAGGGTTCATTCGAGCGGATGAAATATTTAGTGTATACATGTAGTTCATTATCAAAATGAATTAAAGCGTAGAAATATCACCATGTCGATTACTATGGACGAGTTTTGGTTAAAACTGTGTAACCGCCGCCTTTTTAAAAAAAGTACTGAAATAAACAATGTATAAAGATGACGTGGGGTATGTATGCCAACCAATTCCTTCTCAATACAGCCCAACTCCTTCAAAACTCTGCAATTTGTCACAACTACAAGAAAGGCTTATATGAAAAGCGTAATTTAAACCAATTTCTACATTCCGAATTCTTTTTGCTAAAACTGATTAACAGGTGAAAGTCTGCACGATGTTGGCATTGGGCAGGACTGCACGTGATTGCGTCTTGGTGATAAACCCTTTGTTCATGACCGCATATAAGCATATTGTAAGCATATCAGCATATTGCGAGAGCATAAGAGGGCCAAATTTTAAGTAGGAGAAAAAATTTTTTAAAATCGTTATTACGAGATAATAAGTCGTTATTACGTTTGCAAATATTTGCAAATTTTGGTCTTTACTTAAACTGTACCAGAAAAATGGATAATACCAAGCAGTATGTACACCAACAGTACTATTGCAAATTTGGTGGTTTAAAAGTTTAGAACCATGTACTGAATCACTGATCCAGTTTAGAACCATGTACTGAATCACTGATTATTGTATGCATTGTAAACAGGAGACACACTTGCTCATCTTGGACTTTCTAATCTTACTTGGCGAGATGAAGTAGTGAATGAGTTCGTATTATTTTACATTGAATCTGATGAACGGAAACAATAACGTCATCTTCCATTTACATGTACCTAAATCAAACATTTTAGTTTCAGGAATCAGAAACTCTACATTTCATTAAAACATGCCAGTTTTAGCCTCTTACTTATCAGGAATTTAAAAAATAAATCCAAACACTTGTTATATAAAACAATATACATGTATTTATTTATTTTATTTCATAGTAAAATGAATTTCATTAAATCAAACTTCGTCACGTTATGAATAGATTTGTGTGATATTACCAAGTAATACATTGGCTCATTCTTTCATATTTTTCAGAGATGTCTGCTGTGTTCACCTTACTCTTGATCTGTATCACAGTTAGTGTGATTTCCTCCCAAAACTGTCATAACAACACCATTATAAATGATTGTTCCGTTCCAGCTGGATTTAAGTGGTACAAAAACCGCTTCCGACCCGCTTGTGATAAACATGACGTGTGCTATAGATGTGTGAGTAGAGTTTATTCTTCTTTTTCAATATGCATTTAAATATAAAAATTCTGGAGTTGGTGAGGCTCAGTGATTAAGGTACTAGTATTCGATTCTAGATCGAAATGTCTGGAGGTCGAATCTTACAAGAGTACTTGGGTAAACTTGCCCTACCCCTCGAACGACATAGTATAATCTGATGTTGTTAGTCAAGTTAATTTTAGCATGTAAAATAATCCTCATTGCTTGATGAGGTAATTGCTTAGGTCAAAGATCATCTAGTATAACATCGGGAGCAAGTTTGGTGTGATGGTCATAAGGCGTTTGACTTTCGGCGCCCGAATTGCGCCACTATTTGTAACAGGGTCTAGGAGGAATTGCGAAGACAAAATATTTTGCATAGAAAAATCTAAGAAAATCCCAGTCCAAGGGCAATAACTCATGTAAATGTAGGGGCAGGCTTGGTGTAGTGGTTAAGCGCTGGACTTGCGGCGCCAACGATTCGGGCTCGATCCCTGGGATTGCGCCACTATGTTTAAGAGGTTGGTACCTCCTGCTTCCATGTCACGATGTAACTGAAAAAATGTTGAAAGCGACGTAAAACACCAATTAACCAACCAACCAACCAACCAACCATGTAAATGTTTTGGACAGCATTTCTCTTCCAAAATACATTTCTGCATAGTGTTCTTTCTTTGTTCTTTTTGTTTCATCGAAATCTCCCGAGAGTTTAGGAGGAGTTGCGAAAACAGGACAGGTCCAGTCAGACGGACAAGCAGACAGACAGACGATAGTGGTATAGCATAATACGCCCACATTTTTTGTGCGGCCGAATGAAAATTGTTGAAAGCGACATAAAACTTTCATCAACCTACCAATCTATTAGAACACGGGCAGTTACCGCCGTCATCTAGGTAATTTTATCCTGCTATCAAAAGATAATCGGTAAAACAAGATGTGCTTGTGAAACACGAATGCCCCGATGGCAAAGTCCAAATAAGGCAAAATTTTGCAGTGTCCTGTATCTTGATAACACACCATCCGGTGGAAATACTCATGTAAAATATGAAATCTTTACTACTTAGGATTCAAAAGTAATGACCAATTTTAAAGTTCTTGAAATGTAGGCCAAAGGTCACCGTCAAGGTCATGACGTCAAATACCTTCGTGTAATTTGATTGGGCTTTACGAGTGGAGTATGTATGCCAAATATGAAGTCTCAATTTCTCACGTATTAAAAATTATGGCGAAGGTTAAGGTTGATAAAAGACAGACAAAAAAAAAAAATCAATTTGCTCCCGATCTATCAGTCCAAGTAAAGTACAAGGAATGATGATGATGATGATGATGATGACAAGAACAATGCCTAACTTTGCATAATACTCCAGCCGCTCAAATAAAAAGCGGGAAACATAAACACTGTGACCTTGACCTTGCAGATATGAATTTCATACAATGTTATGACACACCCTTGGATCCTGAGCAACAATTCTGTGAAGTATTATTCGAATCCATAGAAGGGGGAAAGTTACGGTCCAGACAAAGATTTATCTATCATATGCATTGTCACCTTTACCTTGCAGATATGACCTTGGTTCAAAGTCAAGTTCACTGTGCAAATAATGGGTCAATCTTTGTCTGATCATAACTTTTTGAGGGTTTGATTGATTTTAATTTAGAGCTACAGGTTGTGTCCTCAACTTTTTCAGACTTTGATTTTGTGGATATTTCTATTTGTAGGGATACACATTGAAAGTACCCCGCATTAAATGTGACAACGCGTTCAAAAAGAACATGGAGAAAACATGTCCAAAGAAGAAGAAAGGTTCTTTCTCTTTCATAAAGAACTTAGTGAGCAAACGTACAGAATGTATGACGGCAGCGTTGACATATTACTCTGCTGTTCGTGCTGGAGGGGGAATGCCAATGTATTGGGATTACAAGAAATTCTCCATTTGTCGCGAGTCTTGGGTAAAAGAATGTATGCCATGATGAATTGTTACTTTTACAAATAAATACTAAAGTTTGGGTGAGAAAACCTTTTGTCTGATATTTGTAATTTTGATGTTTTTATTACAAACCCATTTTATTGCCTTATTTATATACATTATTGCTTATTACGTGGTACGACATAAATAATTGTCTACCATTAGGAAGCAAGTCATGTAATCAGTTTGAACTCTGCACTATGTATGTTGGTAAATGGCCTGTACATAATACGCCTTAAACACTCTTCACTGTACTAGTATGAATGCAGTCCCCACCAGCCGTTTATAAATACTTCCTGGGCCTAGCTGGTTAGCTTGTAACACCAGCCATATCGTTAGAAAAGGGTAAGTTGGCATGTGAAATATCTATAGTCTGTGTGACGCTGGGAAATAGTTATATATGTACTCACAAGATCATACGTACTTTTGAATTTTTGCACTGTTTCATTGATTTGCATCATGCACTGGTTTGCAATAACTGCAAGCTAAATGCTTGCTTTGGTATGGACACTTAAATACATAAAGCGTCTGGGGTATTATTCATAAAAAACGTAAGTTTAAGTGTAAGATTGGAGAACTATAATAGCGTGTTTCTTAATTCTAAGAATAAGTCAACAGTTTCTCTGTAAATAGTATATCAGGCATACTATTCACAGAAAAACTTTCGGCAACTCATCTTATAATTACGACACATGCTATTATAGGTCTCAAGTCTTACGCTTAAGACAAGTTTCTTTGTGAATACATCAGCTAAACTTTTACTTTGTATGAAGGTTCAAAAAATTATTATCTGGGAAGAAGGCACAATAATACTTGATGGGCTTTAAGTCCAGGAAAACTAAATCAAATTTCAGGTGAACCTCAAACAAATTGCAACAAAAATTTGCCACTATGCATATCTTTGAAGTCCCTAGAACACCAGAAAAAAGTAGGCAGCGACCCCCCCCCCCCCTGGGGGAAATCTTCCTAATTTGCCTATTTCAAAATGGCCACTAAATTAACCACCTAATTTAAAAGACTAAAATATGTATCACAGATGAAGTAAGATGTTTATGTCCAAAATATATAATTTGAGTTGACCATTCATTTGCATGAATCCAAAAAGGCCGCCAAAAAGTCTATTTTTATATGCAAAATACACTAATTGAGTAATGTATTCACTATCAAATACAATTTTTGAGCAATGTAAAAGTCTTAGATATGTATCTCGGCTGGTCAAGTCTGTTTGTATCTAAAACAAATAATTTGGGTTGCCCCTTCATTTGTCTAAATCCAAAATGGCTGCCAAAAGACTGCATGCAAAATACAATAACTGATTCATATATTCACTTTCAAATACATTTTTGAGCAATATAAAAATGTGTAAGAATTTCAAGAATAGAATTATATGACTGTTGTCAGCAGCGGTCATTTTATTTTTGACGGAATCAAAGAACGTAATTTAAAACTTATTTGTAAGAATTTCGGATTTCTTTACACTTTGACTTAACTTTGTAGATATGAACTTGGTTCAAGGTCATAACATTACAACAACTGTGTGAACAGAAGGTGCGATGACAAGATGTCGCAATATAATTCATGATTTTTTTAAGTTCAAAGGGCCATAACTGCTTCAAAAATATACAGACCAGAATTCTCTCCCTTCACGCACATCATATCAGGTGATAGTCTTCATTTTTACCAGGCCCCAAGGTAATAAATCTTTTACACGTGCTCAACTCCAAACTCGTACTCAAACTCCAAACCCATATTCTCTCGAGTATGAGTGCGGGTGAGGTTATAAACGCTTTCGAGCACGACTAAAAAGTCCATCTTCCTCAAGACCCTCAAGTGGATTTGACCGGTCACGAAAAACATAGGGATGTCGAGTTTGTCAATTTATTCGACGTTGTCTGCGTCTAATTCTATTATCAGCCGCCATATTTACATTGCGAGTACAGTTCTAAGTAAGGTTCTAACCAATCTTGAGATTTTCGAGTATATACTCGAGACTGGAGCATGCTAACATGCTAAAAATTTGTATGACCTCGACGAGTTTCGAGTTGTGCTCGAGTTTGAGCACGTACTCAGTTTGGAGCACCGAGTCGTGCTCTAAAAGTTTTATAACCTCGAAGCCAGGTCTGAGAAATTCCATTGAACGGTGTAGGAGGAGTTGCGATGACGAGCTATTGACATGAAGTCAAATGTAATTCATAATTTTTTTATGTTCAAGGGGACAACAACTCCTGCAAAAAATTACAGAGCAGAATATTCTTCCTTCATTCAAATCTTCAGGTGCTACTTCTTCATTTCTGCCAGGTTTGGTGAAATTACATTAAATAGTGTATGAAGAGTTGCGATGACAAGCTATTGTCTACAGACATACGGACGGACGGACGGACATTCTTACTCCAATATAGACCCCACAATTTTGTTGCGGGGGGTATAATGAACAGCGAGGCAGCAGTATAAGGGTCGTGTCCTGACCCCAACCCCTTCCATTTCCTGACTGAAAAGCATATACATGTATGGCAGGTCGCAATATTTTTTCAAAAATCAAGTAATGTACGTGAGAGAAGGCAAACTGCTAGATAATGGTGGATTTTGCGATGGATTAAATCAATATTGGGTATATAGATGTATCAAGGGAAAATGCAGGTCAGTTTCGAATATGGGTGTTTTCCGGTAATTGCCCTTGAACATTAGATTTTTTAAAAAAAATTTTCTAATGTTAGGTCTCTGGTATTTATATTTCATTACCTTAGCTGCCAGCGGGGGCATCGACACATTAAAATTTTAGTTTCTCTTAAAATTGTTTGATTTTTCTGTGAAATTTTGATTTATTGATGATGATTAGGTCAAGGTGGTTATAAAAGTGTGACGGACAGGTATCTGCCCGAATAGCTCGATGGTGAGAGCGTCCTATAATAGAGGAAAGTTCCGGGTTCGATTCCCGGGTCCGGCCAAATCTTTTTCTGCTGTCTGTTACATTTCGTGTCATGACCAGCCCTCATGAGTTACACGTTTGATTGTGTACTTTGAGGGTTACGATTTTTTGGGTTGTTGTGTATTTCGGTTTCCAGGATTGGAAACCTCTAGCAGGGGAGGAGTGTGACGGATAGGTATCAGTCCGGATTACTCAATGTTGAGAGCGTCAGCTTTGACAGCGGAAAGTTCTGGGTTCAATTATCGGGTGTGACCAGATCTTTTTCTCCTGCTTGTTACATAGGTATGGTTTGAGAATCAAACCGACAAATTCCGTTTTAAAGGTTAATTGACAGTGTGTACGAAAAAGTGGGCTAGGTACATTGCTTCTTCGTTTCATGAACTTTCAGATTTCCATTCGTATTTTATTATAATCTTTGGGACGGGATAAGCTGTTTTAAGTCAAATCTGAGATCGATCTCTGAGTAAATAGAAAGGACAACGATTCTCTCCACACCTAAAATAGGGACGAGATACTCTGAATGTGGTGTTAGATCCCTCTACATTTTGAATGCTTGTGAACCTAATTTGCTGCTGATATCGATATTGTGGGGGTTTTTTCAGTCATGTTTGCTGCTTACTATCTACTGCTGATGTATGCCGTTCTTGTTGTGGTATCGTCACAGTCTTGTAATAACAACCAGTTCATAAATGGCTGTTCTGTACCATTCGGAGTAGGTTGGTTCACCGAGCAGTTCAGATGGGCATGCAATAGGCACGACGTTTGTTATAAATGCGTAAGTATCTTTATTGTATTGCTTATATGTGCATGTATTAATATCAAATAAAATTCACAATGAATAAAACGTTTAAAAATTAAATCTTAAACTCCGTTTGGTTAAGTTTGCTGACACTTGTATTCAGAAGTAAACTTATTAAAATAATAAGATATATATGTGTTTTAATTTAGTACACCGCATTAGCATTTCGACAATTTACGTCTATGCGCAAAGCCGAAACGGTAGAAATTCAAAATATAAATATTTTAAGGCCAAACTAATTAAAAACAAAAAACAAAAATAATATAAAAAAACCCCCAAAAACAAAAACAAAAACGAAAACAAAAAACCCCCAAAAACAAAAACAAAACAAAAAAACTGGCCTTAAATTAAGTGACCACCAATTTCAGGACAGAGCTGTGCACTGGAATAATATTCCTTAGTTTTAAAATAATATTTGTCATAGTTAAATCAAATTAATTAGAACTGTCCTAATGGGACAACTACCCCTCCTGTAATAGAATTGAAGCATGCAATTACATCACTGGTATAAGTGTTATGGATGTCCCACTTGTACAGTTTCAGAAACTTGCTTTGTTAAACTTCTTAATCGGACAGACCAACAGACAAGGTGATTCCTATATAATCCCAAAACTTCGTTTGCAAAAGGGGGGGGAGCGATAATAATAACAAAGTGTGTTTGTGGAACACTGATCCCCAAGAAGCTGATGTTTAAAGTTTTTGAAAAGAATGTCAAACGCCACAATCAAACCTCAAGGTAAATTTGATGTAAACAAAAGGATATTATTACGAGAAAACACCAGTCATAATTCATAAATTGTGCTGCACATTAGTCATGACTAATAATATATTGGGGGAGGGTGGGGAGTGTGCAGACAGCAAGTTCAAAAACAGGGCACAGTTGAACGGCACAAATTATGTCCACACTATATCATCCTAGGTGTCATAAAAACTAGTTGGTTGGTTGAATGGTGTTTTACGTCGCTTTCAACAATTTTTCAGTTATATCGCGACATGGAAGCAGGAGGTAACCAACCTCTTAAACATAGTGGCACAACCCGGGAATCGAATCCGGATCGTCGGCGCCGCAAGCCAAGCCCTTAACCACTACACCAAATCTGCCCCTCATACAAACTAGATTGGTTGATTGATTGATTGATTATTGTTTTACGTCCCTCCACGAATATATGGTGACGGCATCTGCCTGATGCATTGCATAAAAATAATCTTTGCAACGGACTCATCCGAAGCAGTGAGGGATCTTTTACGTTCCACGCCTACCGTGACACGAGACCTCGGTTTTTACTGTCTCATCCGAAAGACAGAACAACGGTGCGCCAAGGGCGACAGTCGAACCCGGGACCTCTCGATTACGAGCCATACAAACTAGAACTCAATATCTAATCTAATGGTGGTAAATGTAAATTACCTTTGACACTGGTTAAATAGTTCAGCTCTCTTTTTCAATTGTTAGTAGGCTAATTGATCTTCTTCGCACATCCATCATTTTTCATGTTGACACCCCTTCTCCCTTCCACCCTTTCCTTTCATAAACGCACCGACTACAATTGTATTAAATACCGAGAGGTGAAAATTTCTATACAATATGCACATCTTCCTTTGTACCAAGTTTCAAGAATATCAAGTAACAAGAATATCAGTAAAACTGCTGGATGTTCCCCAAACGGCAACTATAATGCAGGAAATTGATGATTCAATTCATATACAAAAATCAGTAAAACTGATGGTCACTCCATGAAGCACAGCAATAATGAAGGAAATGAATGACTCAGTATATAGGAAATCACTGTATTATTGATGACGATTTCAAATCTCAATGTATCATATGGATATCCAATTGAGTCAACTGCAGAATAACAAGTGATCACAGTATCTTAAACTAAAATGAGTAAATTTGACCTTGATTAGTCATAAAATAAAACTTTTTATCGTGACCTTGACCTTTCAGAAATGACCTTGAGTGACCTTTGTCTAAAAGCCTTTAACCCAAGTAACATTTTTGGTGAAGTATGATCAAATTCTGATCAAAGGTGTAGGAGATATACGTACACCATGGTATTTTAAGTCATGGTTAATAAGTGACCTTGACCTTTCAGAAAGACCTTGAGTGACCTGTTTCCAAAAGCCTCTATTCTAAATAATATTGTGATGAAGTATGATCAAATTTTGATGACAGGTGTAGGAGAAATAAGTACTTAATGGTATTTTAAGTCATAGTAAATAAGTGACTTTGACCTTCCAAAAATGGCCTTGAGTGACCTTTGTCCAAAGCCCTAATCTAAATAATATTTTGGTGAAGTATGATCAAATTCTGATGAAATGTGTAGGAGATATAAGTACTTCATGGTGTTTTAAGTCATAGTTAATAAGTGACCTTGACCTCTCAGAAATGACTGAGTGACCAGTCCCTAAGCCCTTAACCTAAACAACCTTTTGGTGATGTATGATCAAATTCTAAATTAAGGCGTAGGAGATATGAGCTCGGACGGACAGTCGGACAGACACACGGACACGACAGCGACTATATGCTCCCCGAAGTTTTTTGAGGGAGCATAAAAATCTTCCATATGTTTAGGAGGAATTGCTGTGGGATTTGCGAAAACAAGACATTTTGTATAGAAAAAAAACTTTTTAAGTTTAAGAGTCATAACTCTTGTATTTGGGGTGGGGGGGGGGGCAGAAAGACAGCATCCCCCTTCCAATATGCACATATTCAAAGGGTGTTCTTTCTTTGTACCAAGTTTCATCAGAACCCTCCTGAGGGTTTAAGAGTTGCGAAGACAATATAGGTGGGGCAAACGGACGACAGCGGTGTATCACAATACGCACCAAATTATGCGGGCGTATAAAAACTATATGCCCCAGAATCTGGAATATGAAAATTATATATTAAAGGTGGTAACCGACTTGTACTGATGCCCCCCTCTCAAAGACTATTCTACTGAATGTGTACAAACAATAAACATGAATTAGGTTCTTCTTCTAAAGATTTCAGTGACGGTTCACTGGATTTGAACCGTTGACCCCACTATCTCGCCAGAATTGAAACCATGGCAATTCATCTAAGCTAAGTTTTCTGAATTTTTCTCTACAAATCCTTTTTTTTTTCTTTAATAAAAGACGATAAGATGACTATGTATGCAATTGGAACAGTAGTACTTCACATTTATAATGATAAATCACGAGGAAATAGGGGTTGTTAAACTCTGTGGCGATGAAGTACGTGTTGGAGAATTTGTCGCTGAACTGTTGGTTGTACCAAAAGGTCTCTTTGAATGATACATTATACTACGTCTGTATAATCAAAAACGCGTACGATTTAACCTTAGCAGGCTAACGTCGTTACATAAATAACTGATTGAAACATCATTCCCAGGGAACCTCTCGAGGAATAAGTCGCACCACATGCGACAATGCGTTCAGAAGGGATATGGAAAACACATGCAGGTACAGACGACGTCGACGGTTCGAATGCATGACGGCAGCGGACACTTACTACAGAGCTGTGAGTGTAGCTGGAGGACTGCCTACATATTGGAACAGGAACTATGACAGGAGATGTTACGAGCCATGGGCCAGACGCTGCATGCCAAGATAAACAGGTTATATGTTGTATGCAAAAACAAAGAAAGTCAATAAAGAATGATAATAGTATCGTGTTCACTTTGTACAAACATTACTGTCTAATGAAGAAAGTGTCGAACACCCCCCCCCCTCCAAAAAAAAAAACCAGCAGAACTTAACAGGCGGAGTATTGTATATATATATATATATATATATATATATGTATATATATATATATATATATATATATATATATATATATATATATATATATATATATATATATATATATATATATATATATATATATATTAAAGGCACAACTAGAATCAGTGAAACACCTGGGAGTACAATGGACCTTGGATCTCCGAAGAAATATCTGTAGAAAATAAAGACAAATTAGACAAACATATAAAGCACAAAGACACTACAGCTAACAAGGCACCCTATGTTTCACTTAAATTCGTTCCCCGTTTGGGACTCGAACCCACGACCTATGGTACCGAATCACCTAGCCGTTATGCATCCAACTCTCTACCGACTGAGCTTC
The DNA here is from genome assembly GCA_035048485.1 of Pteria penguin. NCBI lineage: Eukaryota > Metazoa > Mollusca > Bivalvia > Pterioida > Pteriidae > Pteria > Pteria penguin. The sequence continues at coordinate 39,420,497 of CM068582.1, read as the reverse complement.
CCGAGCTAAGCGAAGTTTTCAGAATATATATATATATATATATATATATATATATATATATATATATATATATATATATATATATATATATATATATATATATATATCTTTCAGTGATGTATTTTCTCAGAGGATCCGCCTGCGTTTACGTCGGGTAAATTCCTTCACTTTCCGCGGCCGTGTTGTCATGCATGCGATTAGCTAATGATTGGCTATTTAAGCTCCATTTCTGTTGAGCTCGGGTAGCTCAGTCGGTTAGAGGGTCGGATGCATGACAGCTAGGTGATTCGGTACCATAGGTCGTGGGTTCGAGTCCCAGACGGGGGACGAATATAAGTGAAATATAGGGTGCCTTGTTAGCTGTAGTGTCTTTGTGCTTTATATATATATATATATATATATATATATATATATATTGTTTGTATATGATGTATCTGGTTTTTACTTTGACCTATGACATTGAAAGCTGTGTCTTTCTCTCACCATCGTTTATCTTATTTTGATTATTTTCTTTTTAAAAAACTCAAGTTATGTGTACCATAGAATGTGCTGACAGGATATAATTTTATTAAAATGAACAAACATTACTAAGTTCAGTAACTCTGTAAATACAAATCGTATATCTTCAAAATCGAAAGGCGTCTTTCTTTCTTTCATCCAAACATTTTATATTCATAAAATTTATGAAAATTGTTTGAAGAAAATTCAAGTGTCTCAAGTTTCCGTGTGCGGAAGAAAGTGTTGACAAACGGACGGACAGAAAATGATAACTCCAAGGCATCCGCCATATGGCGGGGGCCTAGTTACCAATCTTAATTGAGAGATACTTGAGAGCAAAGACCATGAAAATCTTAATAATATTCCTAAGATTATTATTGAACAAATGTTTATAAAATTCCTTCCAGAACAAATAAAATGCCTTGGATACAGAATAATTTTACATCAAATAAAAAACCAGACTATTAGAATCAAATAAATTCATTAAAACACATGATAATCTTACAACTGAACTATCATCCCGTCAGATTCAGTGGGAATATCAATGTGCTTGTCAATGATTTTCAACAGATGCCTAAGAGAATGAACATCGTTTAATGCATTTTACTTGGTACTCAATACAATGAGTTGAATAAGAAATGTGTGCCCAATCAATGAGGTTCTAAGGAACCAAATTAAATTTTAAAAAAGGAGTATTGGAGAAAAGACCCTGATCATCATCATATGCTCAAGAAAATACATGAAGTATTTTTCTTAAAGTATCAACTTACCACAGAAAAGAACCATACTTAAAAACATGCATGCTAACAAATCGTCAATTGAATTTCTACAAAATTGGGGTGGGTATAGCAAAGTAAATAGTTCGCATGGCAGGTGGTGAAGAGGTCCCGAATTTGAATCACAATGGCAAATTCTTGTTTTCCTGTCTTTTGGATGAGACAGTAAAACCAGATGTCACCTATCATTGAAGACACTTCTTTGGGTAGATGCAATGCATTAGGTATAGTCAGTGTATATGGGAAATAACTTTGGCACGACACTAAACAAATTTGCTTTGCTGAACACCATATTTTTGTCTCAGAAAAACTCTCACTTAGATATCATCACATTTTATTTTCAAATGTAATTGAAATATCAAACAAAATCTGTAATGAATTGTAGTCTGTAAATGAAAAAATGGAGAATCAGAAACCTGCAAGACAACACAGACAGTATCTGCTCTGTAATGGATAGAATAGTTGCTTGAACCTTAATGATTCTTGCCTTTACGTCATTGTTATTAATAAATACTTCCTGCAATTCATATTTAATTATAGGTCATGTATCTAGGTGTGGAGCTGAATTTAGCATATGCTTTGATCACTTTATTAACAGCTTCTAAAAAGTCCTTTTCTGTAGCCATCTTCCTTCTAGCTCTGATCGCAAACATTCCTGCTTCTGTACAAACACTTCGAATTTCAGCACCTATATTAACATAGGAAATTTTGTGAACACTTTGATAAAAGAGTATACCGGACAAACAAGATTCAAACACTCCACAAGATTCTGACAACACTTTACATGATTCAGACAACACTCTACAAGATTCAGACACTGCATGATTCAGACAACATTCTGCAAGATTTAGACAACACTGTGCATGATTCAGACAACATTCCGCATGATTCAGACAACACTCTGCAAGATTCAGACAATACTCTGTATGATTCAAAACCAGAAATCCCCCTTGAGTCTAGTGCTCTTCTGGTTTATACAAAGTCTAGACACTGTCCAAAGATGATCTTTTTGTCGGTATTTTCACAGAGACTTAACTTTTTACCACTTTAATTAGTTCAAAAATTGAAATTACACGAATACTTTCTATTCTTGTTTTGACATCATTTGCTAAACATTCCTGTAAAGTTTAATCATATTTCTAACAAAATCAGGGACACATTTTTTAGATGGCCATATTGGATAATGTAACACCATTTATCACTTACAAAGGCAAGGTTTATAAAGATATCATTTAAGTATAGTTCACTATATTTGCTAATTAAATGAGAGAAAGTCCGATTCTAAAATTTTGAAAATGGTTGCCATTAAAGCTATACATGTATTAGACTATGTAACACTATTTTTATATAAATTTGTCAGGTATATTGTGTACATCATTTCTGTAAAGTTTCATTATAGCTGCTATGAAAATGAGAGAAAAATCCAGTTTTAGAAAATGCAAGACTTCGAATTACACAACATTATCTTTTTTTGCACACATTTCAAAAATAGATCCTGTCAAATTTCATCAAAATTGCATATTGGATTCCATAACATTTCTTTTTTCACACACATTTCAAAGATAGTCTAAGTGAATCATTCCTATCAAGTTTCATCAAAATTGCAAAGAAAATGAGGGAGAAAATCCATAAACTGCTGCAGAATACTTTCAAGAAGGAAGCCAAGACAGCCATACTTGATTAGATAACATTTTTCTTTCTCACGTTTGTCAAGTATCCCAGGTAGATCACTACTTATCAAAATCACTACCAAAATAGCAGTACATTTAAGGATGAAGTCTGGCAAGCTTTGTGAAAACCACAACCTGAAGTAGTAATAATTTATAACTGTTTGCCAATGATTCATTCAATTTTTGATAAAAAGTCATCAATAACACAATCTTTGCCATCAATGCAAATATAATTAAGCTTTCCAGATTTTCTGTAAAAATTATGAAAATTGAAAACTATGCCCATTTTCAACAATATCGTGAAACAATTTTCAAGATTATTATTCAGAACAGAATATGCATGTTAAGTCTTCATAGCTTGATTATTTCCAGGGACATTGCTCCAGGAGCGTCATGTTTGGTATATATAACAGTCTATATTATGATTAATGTCGATGCTGTCTAGTGACCTTGACTTTTCTTACCATGATCACCAAACTGTCAATAAATAAATTCTAGCATAAATTGGTAAGGGATACCAAAATGTATAGTCATTTTGTGAAAATTTTGCTGCATTTCAATTAAAATTTTTATTCTGTATTGACAGCTACAACGTTGAAGGCAAAACCCAAGACCTTTTACATAAATCATAGATGCTACGCTACCATGGCCAATGATCTAGTTTGTTTCACATACATGTATGAAAATGTGTTAGAAAATAAACTACAGTACAGTTCTCCATATTCCACTGTCTCAAAGAAATTACAGTTATCTTAAAAGCAGAGTTGTCCCTTAATATTTTTTTTCTGATGATATGCAATGCAAATTGAAATATTGTTTTGCCCTGAGCTAATTACCAGTATTGTCATATGTAAAGTGATTGACTATACTTAGTAACCTGAGTTATGCATAACAATGACTTAATAGCCCAATAAAATCTAAATTCTTATTGTAACATGATTAAAACAAGTGAAATATTTCTACATAAACATTATGTTTTACTCCTGTAAATGGTTTATCTGAGCTTTCACATATCCGATCAGTCAATGCCCCCCAGCTTGTAAGATACTGGTACAAAGCAATTTAACTGTATAAATATATAGTAACAGCACTACTAATTACATTGTTAAAGTGTATTTCTAACCTGTGCTATTTGGACATAGACGTGCCAGTAATTCATATCTTATATCTTTCTCTACACTCATGGAGCGGGCATGAATCTTGAAAATATGAGATCTTCCCTACAAAGATAATACATGATGTTTAATGATAAATTCAGTTTTGTTATTCACACTGATCACTCTTTATATAAATAATAACAACAACTCTTTTTAAAATACTTTTAGTTGTCCTTCATTGAAATTTTACAATTTTGTCACTGGAATAATCAAATATCAATGTAACAAATCAAATCATGAAGAACACAAAAAAACACACACCAAGAAGCTTATGTTAGTGAGTTGACAAACCTCTAAATCTGGAAGTCCAAATTCTATCTTTCTGTCCAGTCGACCAGGCCTCATCAAAGCAGGATCTAGGGTATCTGGTCTGTTTGTTGCCATGAGAACCTTAATGTTACCACGAGGATCAAAGCCATCTAGCTGATTGATAAGTTCTAACATGGTCCTCTGTACCTCATTATCTCCCCCTGCCCCATCATCAAATCGGGCTCCTGTTATAAAAGTGATATACATTTTCAGACTGTTTCTGATGTAAAACACTAATTTATCAATATTCTTTCTTATTTAAGCCATACTACAGTGATCATACCTATATAGTGGTTTCTAGTTTTCATTGATGGAAAAAAGAGTGCTTGCAGTATGACATACATGCACTTTTCCGCCTAACATGACTAGTAATAAAACCCAGGCTGGATATAGGTAAGAGTATGCAGTAAATTACAGAAAAGAGCTTCAGTCCACAAGATCACAAAGATGTTTTGAGATATTTCATACATGATATGCAAGATGATGCTTTACCAACACCAATACTGACATGTAGATGAGAACCCTAGCATGTAGAATGATAAGGATCTAAGACAATGTCGACTGGGGCACTGTCTGCAGAATTTCATATAAATCCAGAATTTTCAAAAATGTCCCAGCAAAAATCAGTCATTTGTCCTGCAAATTTTCAAAATTATCAGATATGCTCTTACTGTATAATATCAAAATTCATTGAAAACAAAAAAAAAAAACCCAAAATAAAAAAAAAATTAAATGAAAGCTTGCCCCCCATCCCTATTTTGCCCCTGGTCCTATTTTGTTTCATGTGAGCACTAGATGAATTGACCTTATCATATTCAGTACACTGCATTAATGCTTCCAATCTGCGAAATATGCCATTTTCAATTTTTTGTAATTGAAATTCATTTTAACCTGAAGCATTATTATGCTTCCTAAATTATTAATTTGATAATTCAATTTTAAATTTATTGAGTTGGGTTCATGAAATTACATTTAGTTGTCGGAATGATATATACATGTATAGTGAAGTTAGTTTAAATGTAAAACTTTTCTCACCTATTCCTAAATCTTGCTCAAACTGATCAAAACTTTAATGTCAATTTTTATGTTTCCCTTAATTAGATAACACCTGATTACAGTGGCACTACATATGAAGGAGTGTACATGTACATACTGGATATAGCATAGAGATAAATTCTGTCTCCCGTTGATTGACATGATGCACGGAAGTGAAACTTCATATTATCATATACACATTCAGGCTTTTCCAATCAATAGATAACATAACATCAAGTGTCCCAATATTTAGATGCCTACAGAAGCACATCTGTCAACTCGACAATTTGGAGAATTGTGACTCCTGATCAGTTCTGTCATGTTTTGGATGCCTGTACACCCACTACTGACAACTCTCATTGTAATACAGTTTCTTTTTTTTAAGAATCTAATGAAACTGCTCCGTGAATGGATTCTATGTCGATTTATTTTGTTGTCCAGTCAAAATTTACTATAGTGTCCGGCAAGTGATCAGAACTTATACTGGTCATTCCAAAAACTTACTGCCAGTTCCGTAAATCTATTAAATATTCTAAACATTAAAGATAACTTTTTAAATTTTTTCTTTTAATACATGTGTACTATATATCAGAATATTTCCTAAACAAAAGTCCAGTAATAGTTGAATTCCCCTGCTGTGTATCTTTAAAGTGATTTACGGCACCAATAATCCCTCTATTTAATTTTGATCCTTTTAGGAATGGCAGGAAGAAAAAGATAAATTTTATTATATAACATGGATTACCTCCAACTGCATCAATTTCATCAAAGAAGATAATGCATGCTTTCTTGTTTCTGGCCATTTCAAACAACTCTCTTACCATTCTGGCACCCTGAAATATTAAAAAATATATCCTAATATACATAATACATGTACAGTGTAATCATAAATATAATATATACAATCACATATCTATTTTCCAAATGTACTGACTGATAATTTATTATATTATTCATACCTCTCCCACATATTTCTGTACTAATTCTGAACCAATGACTCGTATGAAGCAAGCATCTGTTCTGTTAGCTACAGCCCTGGCACATAAAGTCTTTCCTGTACCTGGTGGTCCAAATAACAAGACTCCCTTTGGTGGTTCTATCCCAAGATTTACAAATCTCTCAGGCTGAAATAGTCACAATAAAAAAGAAAATTACCAAATTAACTAATTCCTAAACTGCTATATGTAGCAGTACTTACCTATTTTGTCATGAACTATTTATTTTCACTGCTTGATTTGATTTTCCATCAACCTTTCTACAGATTACAATGTATAAGAGGTATTGAGATTAATTGTTGGTTGTAGGTCAATATTATTTCACTTAAATATGATGGCCTCTGACTGATATGTTGTTCAAATATGATGGCCTCTGACTGATGTGTTGTTCAAATATGATGGCCTCTGACTGATGTGTTGCTTATAATGGCCTCTCACTTATTTGTTGCTCAATTATGATGGCCTCTCACCGATGTGTTGTTCAAGTTTGATGGCCTCTGACAAATGTGTTGCTTAAATATAATGATCTCTGACTGATGTGCTGCTAAAATAAATATGACAGCCTCTGACTATGTGTTGCTTAAATATGATGGCCTCTGACTGACGTGTTGCTTAAGTATGATGGTCTCTGACTGACGTGTTGCTTAAGTATGATGGCTTCTGACTCATGTGCTGCTTAAATATGATGGCCTCTGACTCATGTGCTGCTTAAATATGATGGCCTCTGACTCATGTGCTGCTTAAATATAATGGCCTCTGACTCATGTATACAATAGACTCAACGTAAGGATCTTCAACATGCCAGCATGCACCATAACACTTTGGTGATAATGAGTATTCATCATTACACTAATGATACTCAAATAGATAACCTACAACTACTGAACGTAATTTCATACTCAGTATAACAAAATCTTACATGCAACAGTGGTGTTTCCACAACTTCCCTTAATTTCTCTATTTGTTCTTTACATCCTCCTACATCACTGTATGTGACATCAGGCTTTTCTTCCACCTGCATCATGGTGACTGAAGGATCAATCTTCGGTGGGAGAGGAATGTGAATTTGGTATTTATTTCTGTCAACTCTGTATATGAAGAAACAAATGTTGATTGTAATTATGGATCATTGATATAAAAAATATTTGAACATATATACCTCATAGTTTTTTGCATCAGATGCACATTTCAACAATTCATGTTTCCTCAAAGATGCTCATGGACGAATGATTGGAATTCTAATTTATGAAAAAATTTAAAGAGCCAAGTTAAGATCAAAGTGGCCAAAAAAGTGAGCCAAAGAATCAATTTGAGGACATAACTATGCATGAGGGAGATACTCCTTAGTTTTAGAATGAGTTACAAAAATCTAAGACTGCAAATTTTAATCACATATTTCACATCAGTACAAAAGCTCTGAAAACCAAGACTTTGGATGCCCTCGGACACTATCAGTCCACCAATAGTGACAATGGTTATCATATATATTTTATCATATATAAATTATAATTTTGTGCATCAGATGTGCATTTCGACAACTTCTGTCTCTTTAGTGACGCTCATGGCTGAATGATATATAAAGAAATGATCAAAACTGAAAACCTAAGTTAATGGAATGGCACTGATGCCAGACTTATCCCATAGATGATGAGTCTTGACACTAGAATTCTTCAACTACGTTTTTTTTTTCTGAGAGAGACTTTGTTAAGATTGGCTCTTTTGAAACCTATTTCAACTACGAATCATTTTATATAAAACAACTAAAGCCTCATAGAAAAAAGAATAATCAGTCTTACTTTTTTTTTCATTATTGCTTAACAGGACTCCAGGATTATTGCACTTATAAAAACTTCTAGTGAGACAGCAGCACCTGTCTGGCATATTGCTTCATACTTCTCTCCTATACTACAGATCCATGGAAACAATGAGGGATCTTTTACATGCTATGTTTACTATGTTATGGGGTATTATACTGTCTCATCCATAGCACAGATAGGGAGGCGGAAGATGATATAAATTCCCTGACAAAGCCAACAGCCAGATTCCAACCTTGTCTCTCAGATCTGAAGTCCAGTACTATACCACCGGAGGAACATGTCCCAAAGTATCATTCAAGAGGAGTTATAACAAGAAATGCAAAAACGGCAAAGAGGTAGTCACTGTGAATAAGCGTTTAAAGAACACATATGTTGCCATGCCGTCCATTTTCAAAAGTGTTACTTCAACCAGATGTATGAACAGACACATGGACAGATGCAAGACAAAAGTGTTCCCTATATTGCTTTCCAGGCAACACAAAAATGAAGACATTAAAATGTCAAAAAGAAATGAGTGATATCATACCCCACTCTCATTCCTTCCTCTATATCTGTTGGAGCCACCTGATCACCCAGATCCACCACAAACTTGGCAAACTGTTTGACATTGATTATATACTTGGGATCATCAGAATCAGCATGGATAATTTTAGTACATCTTGCGACTTGTAATGGCTGTTCACCTACACAGTATAGAAAACTTGGTAGTGATAAATGAGAATTGTACATTCAACTTTATTATTTTCATTTCAACAAAGCACAGGTCTTAAAACTAAAATAAATCCAATTAATGTAATTCATTTAACATATATTAATTTGTAAATTCAAATGCTCAAAATATTTAGAAAAATATTGATACTAGATGGCAAGAAGCAAACAAATGTTATGTAAATATATTTATCAATGATATGTGAACACTCCCTAAAACACATCATTTAGTGATTTTTAGTTCAGAACAATTTCATTGGTTCAAAGTACATGTACTTAGTTCAAGATTGTTTTTTATGGGCCATTGCTAAACAAATTGAAGTTAAAAGAAAATGTAGGAATTATAGTCATTAGAAGGCTTTGTTCTGACAACAATGCTTCTTTCTAAATTCCCGCCCACCTGCTCTAACTATCAAAAATGTCATAACATTTTGTTTTGATTTTGGATTGGAATATTATAGATTTTTTATTAATAATAGTTTAAAATTTCAGATTTCCAGACTTTTGTGTTTATGGACTACTATATGAACTGTGAACTTGTTATATGTATACATTTGATGTCTATGGTATATGTTAATGTGTATATTTCTGATATAAATACTGATTTACTCAGTAAAAATGAGCAGAGCACTTCACCACCTATTTATCAGTTGGAGTTTAGTTTAATAATTTATGTTCATCTGAGTGAGAAACAATTAGAACACAATGATCAAAATAGTATTAAGAAAGAAAGACTTACTTTGTAATGTTTGTTTATCAGCTGCTAAATCCCAGAGAGCTGGGGGAGCAAGACCAGTATCAGACTCTTTGATACCTAATCAACATAAAGATATTAATATAAAATGTGTATGACTTTTGATACTTTGGTTTATCTCATATGATATTAAAACATCATGAGCCTGTGTAGCAAAAGGGGTGAAAGGAGATGTGACATGTAAACGCTCTCTCACTGCTCCAGATGGGACTGTTGCATAGGTTTAGATTTCTGTGAATTGCATCATATAGATAATATCAGCATATCTGTGCAATAACATTGGAGTAACTTAAGGTAAGAATCAAACAAAACTAAAACATTAAATTATACCTACATATTTCTATGATAAATTATACATTGCATCTTGTTTCTCAAAACCATGTGATATGCAATCATAAGATAAAAGCTGGTTCTAACTAAACTTTTCAAGTGTACCATTCAATGTAGATCATGCAAAAGCTGACATGAGGCCTGGTAAAGTCTGAGACATTACCAAACGAGCACAAAATTTATCAGACCAGGTGACATTTGATAAAAAAAAACCTCTAAACATGAAATCTTTCTTTTGAGTTAAGAAAAGTCTTTCTGTCTACATTTGTTTTCAGATCAGTTTCCCCTCCTTTCACAATTTCCACTTAGGTCTTTGAGTATAAATGAATTCAAGGTAAACCATAGCTGAGAATTCATACTGTAGACAGAATTACAAGATAAGCCATTCTCTGTCCTCTCTCCATTTCACATTAAACTTCTCTCTCATTCCTTTCTCCCACACCCTTTCTCTTTTTGTTTCTTTCATTTTGCTGAAGGCCTCCTCTCACCCGGAATGGCATCCTCTACATATCTAAGCTTATGATAGCAAACATATTGTTCCGTACTTGTGTTTCTGAAATTCTCGAATGTGACTCAGTTTCTTTCAATTTAATATGAGCTAGATAAATAAATAACTGCTAACTTCTTCTAAGTAAATTGTAGATCAGAATGAAAATGCACGTAAACCTTAAGTAAATTTTCTGTTTCACATTTTCTGTTATACAAGCTTTAATTTTTCTGTATTAATTTTGATTTCAAGCTTAGATTGCTATATAAGGTATGGTACCCTGAATTTTTTTTCTTTTTTTTTTTTTTTTTTGCTGGTCTGATTCTAATTTCACTGACAAAAACTAGTGGTTTTACAGTCTGACTACCATGCAAATTCAAATATTCAATATAAGACTACTTCATAAATACCGATTATCCTGGCATCTACAATATGAATTAAGTTTCAATATTCAATTTGGCTTTGAAACTATTATCTTACCTGCCAGTTCATTGACCCTCTTCATAATATTTTGTATGTCTTCATCAACTCCTTTAATGGATGTACTGTACTGACCTACACCCTGAAAACATCAAATAAGGAGAAAAAATCAAAACAGAAAGTAAAATACATGTATACTGTTGTAATATTTACTTCCTGCAATAAATGAAGCATCACAAAATAGTTTAATATACTACTGTATAACAATTATGACAACATATCTGTACACCATCAATGTGATAGGCTCATAAAACTACAGGCAGATTCATTCCTCTCTGTCCATAAAATATCACTTTCAGGATTAACAATGTTTTAAATAGGATGAATTATCTGCACTTGTTTATTTAGGAATTCTGTGAAAATGGAATGGGAGTAACATAAAAGTTGTGTGAAATGACATTTAATTTAATTTACATGTACCCGGTACCTTTCTTATTTGTATGACCAATTGACCAGGATATGATGAGATATACATGTACTAGTATTAGTTTAAAAGAAGTCACCTCATTGTGGTATGCAGAGAGTTCTTATCACAGGCAAATGATAAGGATTATCTTATTAGACAAACAAATAATTCTAGATATCTACATGTGCCTGTTCTTATATGTATTTTAGATATTTACATGTGCATATTTTCATATGTATTTTACATATTTAGATATCTACATGTACCATGTCCCATTTACATAATGCTAATTGATCAATGTTTGGGAAACATTTAGACAAAGTTTGGAGAAAATCAGTGAAATTTCCATTGTGAAGAGTCCTTATAACGGATCTGATTTGAAGAAAAACAAGAGCAACGCCTAGCGTGGCTTAATATGCCCGACGGGATCACTATGAACATATGGTTTTATTACCCCCAAACTTTGGTCTCTTTGGTAATACTTTTATGAAATATTGAAATCCAAAAAGAGGGATCCAAGTCCCATAACTCTGTAATGACAAAATGGAATTTGCTCAAAACTAAAAAGTGGCTTCCCCTACACTATCTAAGCATTCTGTATAAGTTTCATGAAAAACAACTGATGTTTACTGAAGTAATTACGTTATATAGCATCTCCATAGCATCTTATCTTGGTAAAAATAAAATTCAAGTTCCAGAACTCCATAACAACAAAACAGAATTTGCTCAAATTCAAAACGCAGCTTCCCCTACCCTATTTAAGCATTCTGTATGAGTTTAATGAAAAACAGCTGACGTTTATTAAAGTTATTGCGTTCCATACTACCTTTCTATGGCAAAAATAAAATCCAAATCCCATAACTTCGTAACGACAAAACAGAATTTGCTCAAAATTGAAAGGCGACTTCACCTACCCTATTTAAGCATTTTGTATAAGTTTCATGAAAAATGATGTTTACTTAAGTAATTGCATTCCATAGCATCTTATGATAGCAAAAATAAAATCCAAGTCCCTTAACTCTGGAACAACAAAACGGAAATTGCTCAAAATCAAAAGGCGGCTTCCTCTACATTATCTAAGCATTCTGTATGAGTTTCATGAAAATCAACTGACGTTTATTTAAGTTATTGTGTTCCATAGCATCTTTTCATAGTAAAAATTAAATCCAAGTCCCAGAACTCTGGAATGACAAAACGGAATTTGCTCAAAGTCAAAAGGTGGCTTCCTCTACACTATTTAAGCATTCAGTATGAGTTTCATGATATACAGCTGACGTTTACTAAAGTTATTGCGTTCCATAGCGGACGGACGGACGGACAGACGGACATCACCATACCATAACATGTCTTTCGACGGGCGTATAAAAAACCACTGTGGTATGTACATGTATTTAGATAACTAAATGTGCCTGTTTTCCTATGTAATTTATATATTTAGATACATATACCTGTTCTGGTATGTATTTTAAATATCTAGAAATCTACATGTGCCTGTTCTGGTATGTATTTTATATATATTCACATGTGCCTGTTTTGATATGTATTTTATATGTTCACAAATGTACTATTGTAGAATTACAATGCAGAAGATACTTACGTATGTTTTGAGTAATGCAATATCTCCTTCATCAAGAGCTGCAAAACAAAAAATGTATGTTTCAGTAAACCCAGAATATTTGATTTTAAAGTACATGTACATTGTATTACAAAAAATATAAAAATATCACTAGGCCTCAGTTCAAACTATTTTATGTTTACAGGAAGTACCCTGGTTTTCAACTTAATCGCTTTTTAATTCTGGTAAAATTTGTGACAAGGATATTCATCCATTTGATTCTTATTATTTTTCTTTGATTCAACATCTAAGTTTTGTTTGATAACCACACTTCACTCATTATTGGTAGTTTTTCACATATCTTGAAGCCTCGTTCAACAAATTTCTCTTAAAAATGTAGTACCCTTATATCTATTACTGTGTTGACACTACACTGATGTGTCTGAAGTGCTCCCCTTTAATGAAAACTTTGAAAACAAATTTAGGATGTGCATTTTGTGTAAATACTGAAAGTTTTTGGTAGCTTTCAAGTATGATTTCACATCTAAGATATTTAAGTTTGATACTTATTGCCATTACACTCAGTAACATCAAGGTTTCTGATTCAGATATCTTAGGTGTGAATTCAAATAGGTGGTGCATTGTATAGGAAATTTGAAAAAGCTCAGTTATTTTGTCATGTGTGTCATGTTATGATATTTTGACATAATCATGAATACCTTCCTGGAATATGAAATTTTTTTTGTGAAATCTATATTTAGATATAATGGCAAAAGTTACATTGTATCTTGTGCATTCTGATATCATATATTTCTGGGATCAAGACTGCACCCATAACTATGCTAATGATTCGTTTGTAACATCTGCAGTTGAATTCAAAGTATCCATTATCAAGAATTAATCTCAATACATCAAGAATGTCCAATTTTCATGGGCAACGGCATATCAATCATGGTTTGTATATCAAGGAATGCTGTCCATTGTATCTTTAATGTATGAGGCCCTCCTTAACACTTTGCTGATTTGTGGTAACCTGACTGACTCTTCAATATTGTATCAACTCAAAAAACGTTTTGGTCTGTTTGCAATCCATTTTTTTTTTTTCATTCATTGGAATTCATGTTTATTCTACCCACATAAAAACTGACAAATAACAGAGCATATTTTCGTTCAGAGTTATAGCAGCATGCACAGTCAGAGCAGGGGCAATGCCAGGCCCATCAATTACGCTGTCAGTGTCCATAAATTTAAAGGGGCGAAATGGCAAAGTAGAAAGTGTAATTGATAATTCCACTCGACATTTTTTATTTGCTGATACAAGGGAAAATAAGTAATGTGCCATCTCCCAAAGAAAAACTACCGGTAAGTTTGAGTTGATGTTAAAGAATGTGATAATGAAGTTGTTTATCAGTATTGATTTTTTTACATTTGAAAGCAGCAAAGGGATGAAGTAAGGGGATGAAATTTGTCAATGGAAGTGGCAAATAGTAGGAAGGCTAGGACTTGGCATGAAGACAATAGGCACAATCGTGATCATTTTCTTATATCAACTGTCACACTGGAAGCCTCAAGCTATCCTTAAAATTACATGTATGTTGATTTCATTTCTAAAATAAACATACAGAAAATTCTGAATAAAGAATTGATAAAGCAACCTCTACATGTATATGAAATGTATACCTATGTGCCTTGCTTAGCAAGACTGACATGAAATCTACAACTGTAAAATGACCACGGGTTATTATGTCGTACTTCAGCATAACATGTATACACAGAGGTAACGTTAAAAAGAGTTTTTTACAACATATTCATTGTTTGGTAATTACTTCACTTGCAAAGCATGAAAAGGGATGATTTGAATTTTAACACCGCCTGATTCAAACCACAATTTGTGACAGGTGAAGCACTACGCACAGTAAAAATCACCATCTCTAAGCAGAGGAGGTAATTCTTACTACTCAATGTTACCAACCCCGATTCAAAAAGTGCAAGGATGGACCCTGTAATTATTGCAACCCTAATTCTTTTGCTACACTATGATTAAGGCTAGGCAATATGTAGATATATGAAGATAAGTGTCACAAGAAGATTTGATATTTCACTTGAAATTAGACTATGTAAACATTAACAAAACATGGATATAACAAATTTGAGGTAAGTGACTGCATCTGCAAATAATGTTAAGCTAAATTGTAAACTTAAGAAATGGCATAAAATAATGAGAATAGACAGACACGCTGATCAATAACTAAACATTCGTAATTTACATGATTTTAAAAATAGAATTCCAATGATCAGAAAGAATACCCAAAACATAAAATAGGAGTCTAGTTATATTCTTTTAGCTCCTATGGCTTAAGAGATGAAAAGAAATTTAAATATGTGAAATGTGGCAATACAATTGTCTTATCACATAACAAAACATGTATAACAGGTGTAAATTTCACTTAGAAAAATAACATTCAAATATATACCAGTATGATCCAACAATGTAAATATTGTAATTACATATATGAAATCTTTAAATGTTTATAAACAATATTAATATCTTTAAAAACCATATTTAACATTGTAGAAGGCCAAACTTACAATTATGTAGATTTGCAGTAACGCGACCGACCACAAAAATCGTAGAGGCTGAAATTTTTTTTGTCCATTTTTGTTCTGGATTTTGTTTTACTTACGTATTGAACTGTCAGCTTTTCTTTAACGAAACAATTCACCAATAACAACAATGCAAAGTTATGGTTCTTGGAATAAAAACTATACATGTCAATTCTACTTATTTACAGTACCTTATTTTTCATGTTTTCATGTATCCAATCTAAAATTACATCTCAATCCATGCTATTGCCCTTCATATTGACATTAAAGTTTGTAGATGATTTGAAAACTTTCTCGGTGGACATGTCTACAGTGTTCTAGGATTTTCTTAAAAAACCACCCAACCCAAAATTCACTTACCCTGTCATGAAAGTCACTTACCCAAACAAAAATGTCAATTTATATCATTTTAACCATGATAATAGAAAACATTAAACACTCAATAAATCAATGTAATACAGCACATTTTTAACTTTCTTCAAAAGTTTTCATCAAACCGGAAACAACATTTCGTTTTATTAAATGAAACTATACGTGAACTAAGTTCCGGTATTCTGTATTTCATGCCACGGTCATGGAGTTATTAAAAGCATAAAACCAAATTAGGGACCATATTATAATGCCACTTGTGAAATATTTATACGAATTATTGTGTGTTTTGAACGAAAATGTCGTAAAAACTAAATGGCATTGTCGCATATCTGAATTCCAGAACCATGCCGAATTAAGTTTCTCCTTAGTGTTTCTCAATGCATTTCAAATGGCAGACTATTTCAACTTTCGACGATTACGTATTACTGGATCATTACTAGGTTTTAAAAGCGAACTTTATCGTGAAATTCAGGATCATACACGGACAGTACTGACAGTATGATTTTAAATATCTTTAACATTTATAATATGCATGGGATTCAAAATTCACTTACCCACGGGTAAGTAGCGTTTACTTTTCCAGTTACCTGACGTAAATTTTCACTTACCTTGGGTAACGGGTTATTGAATCCTAGAACACCGAGTCTATGACTTCATAGGAATTTTTCAAATATGAGGAAGACCACATGACATACTGCCTTATTTGGAGAAATCGTAGTAAAACACTTGTAACTTACACATGTGATCAAAGTCTGTTTTCATAAATAAATGGCAATATGGAAACAGATCGCATAATGTTCGAAATCATACAGTACTTAGATAAAAGAACAAAGAGAAATATTTAATTCATACAATCCTAAATAAAGATGAAGTGTGAAATGTCACATGGTCTTCCAAATATCTAAAAAATTTCCCACAATGTCATAGAAAATGTATTCAAATCGTTTACAAATTTTAATGCAGATAGCATGGATTAAGATGTAATTTTAGATTGGATGTATGAAATATAAGATAAGTAGAGCTGACAAGTGAAATTTTTATTCCAAATTAACCGATAAAGTGCGATTGTGATTCACAATCTGTTTGCATTATTACCGCAAATGGCACAGCATTTAAGCTCTCACACGCAGAATAAACGATCGAATATTAACAAGTGTGTTAGTGAGATATATTGAAGATAGCTGTTGTTATCCCTTGCATGAAAATGTGAAAAGGTATGAAGGACAATTATGAAGTATGTGTATTGGCAATATCCTGCTATTTTGCACACGGTATGAAAATGTTCAACAATGTCTCATTTTATTCTGCATCATACCAAATAAAGCAAATGGAAATTAATAAAACTTGCAAGCATGCTACTTTAGTCAAATAGACATTACTAATTAGATTCACAATACATATTTATATACCCTTTATATGCAACAGGATCTGAAGTGTTTGATTTTAGGCCAATATAAAAATATTGTTTGTTTCCCCTTCCCGACCGACCCATAAAAATCCCGCCGACTCAAAACTTTTTTCCTTGAAATTCTCAAATTTTTTTTTTTTTATTTTCGTTCCGTATCTTTTTTTAAAATCACGCCGAAAAATATACGAACTCGAACTTTATACGTCACTTATACACTTGATTCGAAGCGCTGACAACGCTTGCCGCGAAGCATCAAATAGATCGTACCCAAAGTATTGGTCAAAACGTACCCAGTATATTTTTCACTTTTTTCTGAATATAATTTTTGCGCGAAACGGATTACCGCGACAATTGGTATCGGACAACGGTTCTCAATTCACATAGGATAAATTCAAAACATTTATGAACTCTAACGGCATTAAACACTTCAAGAGTGCTCCGTACCATCCTGCGACCAATGGATTGGCTGAGCGATTTATTCAAACAATGAAACAAAGTCTCTGGGCGATGTCACATTCAAACCTACCACTCAACGTAAAGCTTGCGAATTTTCTGCTAGCTTATAAAAATACGCCACACGTGACAACTAATGAAACACCGGCAAAACTATTCTTAGGAAGAAATTTGCGAACATGTTTGGATTTAATTAGACCGCACGTAAAAAACAGTGTTAATCACCAACATTCGAAACAAACATTCACAAGTAACACTAAAACAAGAAATTTTGAGGTCGGCCAGGATATCATAGTCCGAGAAGGCGACAAGTGGGTACGCGGCACCGCCCGAGAAAAGCTAGGTCCGCTACTGTACGAGGTAGAAACCAGAGACGGAAAACGATGGAGAAGGCATGTCGACCAATGCCGCGATAATATCGACTCTCCGAAACAAACCGAAGTCTCATACAAAAGTGCAGAACGGGCATCTATAAGTGAAACTTTAGACAATCAAGATGAATCTAATATTGACGATGTACCCGTCAACATAAGAAATACAATCAGGAGCAGAAACAAGCTGAACCGATTGATTGAAGAGTGTTAAAGTGCTTTTGTGTAATATTGTAAATGAGGCACAATAATCCTCATAATTTACTGCTTATTTTTATTTGTGAAATGTAATTCATTATGTCAAAGTTTTAGTGCGGAGGAAATATAGTGTTTAGATAAGACATGAGCCGCGCCAATCGGAACACCGTCGCCATTTTTTACAAAATTAGATTTGCGTACGGAAATGGACGAGTTGTTACGTTTGGAGCCGCGCCACAGAACCACATTTGTCATAGTTAACATCTGACTCTCTACAGCAGTATATTTGTTGATTAAAAAGAACAATGGAAGATATAGGCGTATTAAGTAACATATAAGTAACAAATATATAATGAAAGGTATAATGAATTGGTTTAGTTCCGAAATAAATGTAGTATTAGAAGGACGTGTTTTATATTTTATTAAGTCGTATACATACACAACACCATGACAGTACTGTTTATATTCTGTAGAAATGTGATAAGCATAAATTCACATTCAACACAACACCAATCTTTTTAAAACGCGACTTGTACTCCGTTCCTCTACGATACTTTCCGTGTACACGGAGAGTATCGTAGAGGAACGGAGTACAAGTTGCGTTTTAATAAGATTGAACACAACACATGTAATTTCGAAAAATGTCAATCAAATATTGCTTGCGGCGTCAAATATTTTCTTTTCACCACTAGTAAATGCACCTATAAAAAGGAAGCCATCCATTTATATACATATGTAAAGTTATTTATTATTAATCTACGTATGTTTCGATGAATTCATACATTCAAATGATAGATTGTTGCCTTATGATACCAAATCGAAGAAATTTGTTGAAAAAAATGTGTAAAAGTTGTTTTAGACACCCAAAAGATATATGGGTACGTTTTGACTAACACTTTGGGTACGTTTTTACCAAAAGGTGGGTACGTTTTGACCAAAGTTGGGTACGTTTTGGCATGGGTACGTTTTGACCTGCACCCATGTGTTACATAATATTCTAAAATGTGCAAACCAGAGCATCAACAAGGAAAATGACTCTGTGACTTTAAGTATTTGCTCGAAGACCAACACGGCCGATGTTTACTATCCGAACATGGTTGAACCCGTTGAAGTGTTATATAAGTGTTGACATATATGTATTGCAAATAATGCCAAATATCCATGAAATCTAGTCATATTTTGTTTTGTTTCATAGCATTAGAAAAATGTTAAGTTTTTGTTGATGTTGTTTTGTGTTTATTTTTTTGACACATTTCTTCAATAATTAAAGGTTATTTTTATACCTATTTGTGTTTCAAGTTATCTTTGAAAAAAAAAAAAAAATAAAATGCCTACCTACCTACCCAACTTTTTCAAGTAGGGTCGGGGAAGGGGAAACAAACATTTTTTTAATAGTGGCCTTAAATAGGAGTAATTTAGTATAGCTGGCTGTCATCCATATTCAATGCTTACAAGTTGTTTAATCTGAGGAGGGAAAAAAAAAATCTACCCATATAATAGAATTAAAAATAAAAATTCAATTCCTACCTACCCACTTTGTAAATGGTGAGTCACATTACCACAAATCTACATATTTTTAAGGATGGCCTAAATAATGTATTTGTAACAATAAACAATGCAACATATCAGAAAAGTTATTTTATTAAAGAAAGACAACTGGTGTTTAATTAAATAAACATTGATTAATCATACAAAGAAGGATAACTCTAAACAGGGCACCCTTTTGGGGGACTGGTACCCGTATCCTTTAAAGGGGGAATTTATGAAGCGTTTCAGGTTGATGGCGAATTTTTACTAACTTAAGGTTTTCTTAGTAAATACAATAAATAAACAAATGATATCTGATTTAACAAATTTTCTTTCATTAACCAATCCAATATATCAAACATTCAAAATTTCATTTCATAATTTTAGCATTCTATTTCTGTGTATTAGATTTAGAGCTCCCCCTGTCTCAGCTTTGTCTAACTTAAAGACTCAGACTAAGATTCAGACTCACAGTTCTCCCCTTTTTTAGAAACATCTGGGCATGGGGCATGTACCTCTGCACTATCAAGTTTTTGTTGTTTAAATAGGATGTCGATCTTTTTACAGTCAGTACTAATTCTTTAAGTAATTTTTTTCAGTAACTGTGGCTATTATGTGACATGATTTAGAAAATGAAAGTACAAACTAAGCTTATGAACCGAAACCACAAGCATGTTTCCACCATCACATAACACTTGTCTACTAAATTTAGTAAGAGAAAAAACTTTTTGTACGTGAAAATCAAGTGAAAAGATAATTTTATTATGTATATTTTTTTAAGAATAGCGGAAAATTTTAAAGGCTCACAAAGGGGAATTTTAGGTTGTTTAATGGCGAAAAAATGTACCTTTTTAAGGGGGAATGGGACCGAATTTCTGCCCTATTTTAGGTCAATCGGGTGCCCTGATAAATGTGCAAATAAACTAGAAGTTAAACTAACGTTTGGCTCACAACCAAATGATGACAGCAATTGATCACATGGGAGAAAACAGAGTGTACAAAAAAATTTATGCTGAGTGTGGCGTCAAACTATGCTTTCCGTTAAAAATATCTCAGGTAATTTTGCACACACTTACCACAGTTTGGCATCGACTGATCGCTTAAAGTCTATTCTTTTCAAATTTTCACACAATATTTGTGCTTACCGCAATAGCAGCTCTGTTTTTGCACAGTTTTTTAAAATTCCATTGAAAAGGATAAATCCACAACATACTGATGTCAGATACATTCAGATGCATTGGAATATATCCTTACTGACCGTACATTAAAGGTGTTGGGCAACTCAGAAATGCCAAATGGTGCAGGCCATTTGTTCTAATGTAGTACATACATCATTAATCCATGCACTTGTTGTAGTATGTCCCCTCTAATTCTAAACACTATACATAGATATGGGCTACAATAGTTATAACTTATACATGTATGTAGGCCGGATCTGGTTGGTTATGATAGTAGAATCAATATCATTTTGATCAGAGCAAATTCGACAAAAACATTAGAACATATAAACATTGTCATTCACCTTGAATTGGTTTGTCGTCGTCTTTATCATCTTTTACTTTTCGTTGGTCTGAACCTAAATGATCTGGCATGGTTCAAAAATACTTATTCTTGTAAGACTGACTTGCGAAAACGGACTTGACTAAAATAAACGAAATTTAGAAATCAAATAGTAAAAGTTCAAAAAACGGAATCCTGGAAGAGTATTTCAAAAGCAATAATAAAACATATTTTAAGTAAAATATCCACTTTGATTTATTTCATTTGTCATTTTTAGATAAGAAATACTTAATTAATTCTTGATTTTTAAAAAATCTCTTTTTTTCTATTTGTTTTTAAGTTATCAGTCTTACTTTTTATATTCAAACTTTTCGTTTTTTTTTATTCTGAGAAGAAAACAAAATCATTTGAATACAAAATATAAGAAAATATAAAATATGTTTTTGGTATTGTACTTTTATAAACAGATGAATAGTATGACAGTACACTATATTTGACACTGTCTTTTTATAGATGATTGGACGAAAAGCCAATTGTTTTGAAAGAACAGTTTTGCACAGAGTTGCCTAAACCTTAAATTGACGTCATTCCAGGGATACAATGTAAACAAAGGGACAGGTGCCTTTTTCATCGAAACAAAATGATTATATACGTACAAAACAAAGCATTCCCGGTATTGTTTTTAAATTGTATTACACAATTCTATTAAATGTGAAACAATTTATTTCATTGATATTTGATACACGATACTGTACAATGTCAATGTTTCTGCTGTATGAGAGAATCAGGCAGGGTGAAAATTGTGGCAGAACCCTGAAATCCAACCCAGAACCTTCTGCTTTCAGGACAGACATTTTCAACAATTAGCTATCCGGGCCAACAACTGTTACACTGCTTAGTCAACTGTAATCTTTTTGTCTGAATTCTTTTGGATGCAATACATTATACAGATCTTTGCCGATCACTTTCACATTAGTGACACCCATTCCGTTGATATCAAGGGAGTCTGCAAGGAAGTTAATTATCATCCATGGGGCACAATAGACATGTATTACTGTAATGCCGTTGACGGTTATGTTACAACAATGACACAGACATAATATCGTTGACATTTATTTTTTTATTAACGAGTGTATGTAACTCGTGTCTCATATTTAGCATTGCACTAATATAATAAAATTAAAATAACTGAAGATAAATTAGTATTATTAGTTTAGAGAATTTAACTTAAAAGGATGGCAGTAATAGCCAACCTCAAAATTTGTGTTGTACCATGATCAGAGCAATCAGCAAATGAATTTTAAGAACAAATATATGTTTCTGTAAAGCAACAATTAGTTTATGAATAGCAAAAGTGTCTGAAAATTAAATTTGTATAATTTTTATTCTTAGAATATAAAGAGAAAAGACCAGATTTTAATTTTACAATTAAAATATGAATGTGCTTACAGTGTGAACCCTGCTGGAAGCCCCTTTTTAATTGCTAACGGTAAATTCTATTTGGAACTGGGCAAATGACATCAAGTCTTTGATGACCAATAAAATTGCTATTTAATCCACTATGCTATTTTATTGTAAGTGCATTAATTAAATATAAACCAAACAACAATTTTATACCAACTATGTGATTTATAATAAATTCACATGCACATGTAAACATAAAATGAAAAACCTATTCAGAACTGGGCAAACGACTGTACTGTAGCAGTTTCCAGCTAATTGGTACAGTTCCCAGATGTTTTGCAGGTTTGAGCATGATGATGATAATGGTCAAGAAATCATCAAAATTTTGATGTAAAATTTATGATATTTAAAGAAGAATAAGATTTCTTTCTAGTAAAACTGTTTATTATGCCTTCGATCTTTTACTATTTATCACATTCTTACCTATTTTCAATATCCATACGTGGGGGAAAGGTGCTCTTGATCAATGAAACTAAAGTAAATTTTTAAGTTCGAATAGTAAAATATTTTTTTTATAAGCATTGCAATAAACAGTAGAACATTGATAAACTTAATAGGTGACATTCTCAGCAATTATTTCAGTCAAAATTTTCTATGGTTGAAATGAAATTTTCTCACCAGACACTCAGTCAGGCTTCTGGAGGTTTTTCACCTTTCTGACTCTAATTTTACCAAAAAAATCTGATAGTCCTGGACTCCAGTTACCTTCAGATTGACTGCAATGTTTGATATCTATTGCTGTGGAACTGTAACAGATATTGTACATGCTTCAAACTATTTGGGTTTTTTTTTTGTGGATAAGAAAAGCGAACCTCAAGTATCTTATAATGAAAAGTGAAACTACAATGTATTATCATTATGAAAGTTAGTAGTGACAAAAAATAATAATCAGGTCATCAAGTGATGATATCAATCAACTACCCAAATCACCAAGTCTAGGTACCAAATTATCTGGTACCATTTATTTCTGCTTGCACTTTACTAAATTACTTTCATATTTTATGTTAGTGAACAGAATGACAAATTATGTAGTGTAGTCATATCATCAGTGTCAATAATGACCAATACTACTGTAGGCAATACTTATCTTAAAAACTTCTGATTTTATGTTCCATATTTATTGCTGTATAACTGCAATATCATGTCGTCACAGGATTATTTTTATTTAGTAAAATTTCCATATTTGTTGTTTGATACATTGCCTTTCGTACATTAACAGTCATTTTGTGGTCTAGACAGATTAAGTTGTGAAGTGCTGATATGTGTAATGTCATGAAATACTGGTTTTCATCATCAAATCTGAAGGACAGGTAATCGTGAAAAGTCACTGATGGTACTGTAAATTGCTGCCCTTGTAAAATATTTCGTACGGAGGGAATTATCTATCTAGGAAATTTTTGTTTCTCATGATGCATGTAATTAGAACATATAAATGCATATGTGAAATTACATTTATATCAAACATTTAATATTGTTTTTCTTTCACAGCATCGTACTTTTGTGACTTTGGTGAATCCCTTTGATAAGATAGCTCGAATCCGAGCATACCTTTTGCACACCTTGCATGAATTGGGGAAGGAAGACCATCAGTTCCGACTACGTTACAAAGGGCAGTTCCTCAGAGATGCCTCCACCATTGAAGACTATGAGATCATTGACAACTCTATCATCACAATGGTACCACTGTCAAAACAGAGTGATGTGAGTTTTTATACACTTCATCTTTCCATAATCAGTTTAATTCATGTATGTCCAATAATAAATCCTTATTAGATATAGATGTTCAACTCTGCAGTTATTATGATACTTAGCAATTAATGTGTACATATACCAATACTTGTGATGTTCAAGGTCTAAAAAATGATTCAGTATCCTTATTACAGTCTTCTTTGGACTTGAAATCATTATCCAGCAGTGCTACACTGAATCTAGAATTAGATCCACTTCAATCAACAGATGTCAAAACAGCTTTATATAAAGAAGTCAAGCAATTTTGTCTCAGAGAAAAACTACTGAAAGATTTTGAGGTAAATAGATATAATTTCTTTCATTGTCATGTATCTTCATAATGCATGTCACAAGAAGAAACTTTTTAACAAATGCTTTGTAAGTGCACTAAATGTTCAATACTTTATAACAAGTTTAATGGGGCTTGTTACTTTGGGTACATTATTTTCACATTTCACAAATACCTATAATTTATGAAAGGAATTTTCAAGAAAAGTGCTATTTTTTAAATGGGAGAAATTTGAAAGGTTAAAAATCTGTCAATAATGAGAGGAATTCCTGTAGGTTTTTTATTATTTCTTTTTTGTTTTGTTTGTTTTTTTTTTTGGTTTTGGTTTTTTTTTAGTTCTTTTTTCTGAAAAGGACTTTAATTTACATGCATAGTAATCTCAAATGACAGTAATCCTGATGATTTTCTATTCTAACCTCTGTTATTCAATAATTTTTTTCTAACCTTTCATTTGAGAACAAAATGCCAATGCATAAAAATGTTTAAAAATATCTTCATGTATTTTTATTGAATATTATAAAAGATTATATGTCCTCATACACCTTACAATATGATATATTGTCATGGTGAAATAAAGATTATGCATTTCATTATCTCAGGTGTTAACTTTTTAATCAGCTGAAATGTCTATTCTTTCAGACTTTGATGTATATCCACTTCTTGACAACATGTTTGACACTGCTTACCAATTACTACTATTCCTTCCTTTGGACATGTCCAGTGTTCCTGGCAGGTGTAATATTTTGTCCAAAATACACAAGAATTGGTGGATATGTTGGCAATAATACACATTTGTATGTATTACAGAGAACAGAACATTTACTTGTAGGAAAAAATACTATGTATTACAGAAAATAGATCAGTTACTTGATTAAAAAGTGCTTTAAACCTTTGCATTTTCAAATCTAACATAAGATTATTGTCCTCATGTTTTGTGTGCTTCCTTATACAGGGCCAGTGGTATCAGAAGAACGATGTACTTTATTACTTTATATTATTGCATTTACCTTTAGAGACCCACATTGATTGCTTCTTAATAAGTTTTAGCAAGTAAAATTAATTAAAAGAAGACTATTTTCTTTTTTTGTGTGCGTGTGTTTTTATATAAGTCTTGAATGAAAATATAATCACCCTCTAGACATAATTTTTCATACTTCATTATCGATTTATGTCGTTATTTGGATATGATTTCAGACGCTTTCTATTTTGTATCATCTATGGACTAGCTGCCCTTGGTACTATGGGAGCAGCAATATACATGGGAGCCATCAACTGGATGTCGGTAGTGGTAAGATGTTAATTGTCTTTGTTCATGTATATTGCATGTCAGTGGACATGTACAGACATACAATAGGTGTATTTAATTGACTGGCCACTAAATATAAAGATAGTATAACCCATAGTACTTATCATTTCATGTTAGTCTCAAGATTCCAAAGAATTATATGTTCTTGTAGTGTAATATCAACATTAAGTATTGTTAAAGAAGTTAATTCTTCTACAATCATATTCAGTATAATTATTTCGAATATCTTTGTTTGTTTGAGTTTTATCTTGCTGGGACGAAAGTCTGGAGAGCTTTTGTCATACCCCGGTATCATTGTCGTCATCATCGTCCATAGACAAAAATATTAACCTTGGTCATAACTTGTGAACAGCAAGAGATAGGACTTCCATAGTTTATTGTCCCCCGTTCTTCGCGAAAGCATGGGGACATTAAATGTCATTCGTCTGTCTGTCCGTCTGTCGCAAAAACTTTAACCTTGGTCATAACTTTTTAACCGCAAGACGTAGGGCCTTCATATTTGGCATGTGTGTCCCTGATTGCAATACTCTTCCATTGGTAACAGAATTTTTTATCATGTGACCTTTGACCTACTTCAATGTAACTTTTTAGCAGTAAGACGTAGGGCCTTCATATTTGGCATGTGTGTCAGTAGATATGCACAACCATGACAATATGTCACAGATCACTGTACCCTTACTGATAGAACCCTCAAAGCGGAGTACCGCAATTCTCTGAATTTGCTTGTATGTGTATTCTTTGTGCCAAGACCTTTCACTGGATTCCAAAAATATTTTACCTTGTGACCTTGACCTTGAAGTTTGATCTACTTTAAAAAAAAAACTTTAACCTTTGGTCAAAATTCTTTAACGTTTTGACCTTGACCTTGAAGATAGACCTTCTTACGAAAAACTTTTGCTATTTCAATTTGGTTGCCACTGGTGAGCTCTGTTTTCTGACAACTCTGTTTTCTTTATATACTTCACTGTAATATCTTTTAAATACATGCTTGTTAATATACTCTAAAGTTAATTGTACATTTAGTTTATTCATTTGTAAATCTATGAATTTTCTTGGTTTGTTAAATATCAGATATACATGTACATCAATGCATGGTAATGTAAACTAGAAGACATACCTAATTTTGGGATGTAATTATCCTGCAGAAGAAATGCTTTGCTTGATACAGCTACTGATACACTTAATATTACTTGATGTACTGTGTTTATACAGGAATTTAATGTCAATTAATAAGCATTTAACAAATTCATTTCGTTACAGAATCATGGATGTAAAGACTGGGAATTTGTAAATGAATGCTCACACAAGAATGTTTTTTCCGCCATATTTTTTGCATTCCAAGCTCTTCTACTTCTCCTGGCTGCCATTGTCGCTTTTGTTTTGTTCTTCAACTTTCGGGTTCAGGTAAGTGTTTTAACAGCTTTCAATAGTTTCATCAAACATTAACAATGTAATGTATTTGTGTACAGCATTAAGATTTTATATTTCAGAGGAGCTCCTCTGATAATTGTCAGTATTTAAAGTTTATTAATAGACTGCATAAGTTCTTCCTTACTCTTTTATACTTTTAAGAAAGACATTTATATCACATGGGTCATGTTACAGTACATACAGAAGCAGTGAATTGTATTTGCTGATTTCATAAGTTGAGTTCTCTGCCCCTGATAAGAATTCTCTCTCTCTGCATATCACAGTGAGGTATATAGAGGTGATTGATACTACACTCACCAGATCTCACCATGGTCAATTGACCATAGAAATGAGAAAAGTAAACTGAATTTTAAAACTGTCCTGGCTGAACTTGTCTACCGCTCCTTTTTGAAATTTGCAGACTACATTAATGAGCAAGGGCAGATAACTCATTTCATTGTCATAATTAATTGACTGGGTAACTGTCTTTCATTGTTCTTACATAAGTACAATCTAAATGTCTTACAGTAGTTCATTGGATTACACAATAGTTTTAAAGAAAGCCTACATATATTTCATAGGTGTGATATTCTACATATTTTCTTCAATGATAGGTTGGTGATTACATTGAAGAATACCTTGTCCATGAGAGAGACATAGAACAGGTGATGAAAGCAGCTAGATCAAGAAGGTATACTGTATTTACATATTCTTGATAATGGCACGACTAATCCATATTTTACAAAATTTATCAAATGCATGCATTTGCAAAGATTTACACTAATTCATTTGAATCTTATTTTCATAGGAAAATAAGCTGTGAATTTCTATCCCTTTTCTTGAAAATGTGGCCAGCTTCTTAATGTTTGACTAGTTGACATTTATTTTAATAGTAACAAAGACAAGCGTCAGGCTGCACATGAGCTGGCCACAATGTCAGCCTCGGATGACGACAATAAGTTCAGAATAGTAGCAGAAGGAGGGTGAGTATCAACATTCAAGAATCGCGCTGTAGTTCGTGTAATGTGAAGTTTAACTATTCAGATATTCATTGCTATCAAAATAAATCATGTAGACTTAATACATAGCATATGCTCGATGGGTTTTCCATAAAACAGATTATAATCATACTTGGATCTTTAAATGTATATGAGTGAAGTATATATATATAAATATGGATGTGTGTTTTTTGAGAAAGAATATTATTCATTAATATTTTCATCCACATCCTCCTGAATTTTCAGGAGGAAATTCTGTAACTGTCGAAAAATTAACAATAATTTAAGTTTGTTGGTTCATGTTGTTTGCCACTGAAAGATTGTTTAAGTTCCATGCCTAGTACAGGCCTTGTACTTTCTACGAGACCTATCTGAAGCAAGAAAGAACAAAAAGATCAGTAAAGTCATCAAACATGAGGATGTCATTTTGTTAACCTTGTCTCATTTGCAGACTTGAAGTTTTGATGGGCATGGCACTAAGTACAGATGAATCAACACAGGAACATGCCGTGGAAGCCCTGGGAGAACTCATTACTATACCGTCCATTCAGGTATGTATGAAGCATTCTCACTGTGGTACGTATTTATTTCATGTTGATATTTCATATCTTTCACCTGAGCACTTCC
Organism: Pteria penguin; assembly: GCA_035048485.1. Classification (NCBI taxonomy): domain Eukaryota; kingdom Metazoa; phylum Mollusca; class Bivalvia; order Pterioida; family Pteriidae; genus Pteria; species Pteria penguin. Next base: position 39,391,265 of record CM068582.1, on the reverse strand, counting down.
AATGGGTTCATTTACCTTTATTTCTCATCAGTCAAGAACTGTTGATACAGAGTAAAATATAATAGAAATCAATAACATGTATAAACTTAATAACCTTTAAAATTCTTAAATTTATTCTGTAAAAACTATAGATAGGTATATGTGTAACTAAATTTAACCAAACTTTTGTTATTTTTTGAGAATCAATTAGAACTTTTGCAAATTAAATCTGATTATTCAAAAGCCACAAAATTATGATTTTGTCAGTGTTTCCATGGTAATAACAGCATGTTTTATAAAGAAATATTAAAATTAAGTTAATTATTGTACATGTATGTCTAATTCTATTTTATCAGGATAATTTTGTGGAGATGGGAGGAGTGAAAACTTTGACAGCTTTGCTTCACTCTGAAAATTCACGCACTATGCAAGAATCAGCATTGGCTCTCTTCACTATTGTTGCAGAATCTGAGGAACACAAGCATGTAGTAGTGATGGATCATGGGTAAAATATTATACCATTTAATAGATAACATTTATGATGTTTTACTGTGGGATAATCTGTGGGTGGTCCCTCTTCTGCATCAAAATTAATTCTTAGATACAAAATTATTGTATATATAGCACTTTATCCTGTATTGATGAATTATTGACATACATATTGTATAGTGAGAACCCACTTAATTAACTTAAAATCAAAATTTTAATCATTGTTTAAATTTCTAAAATGGTATGCCTTTAAGAATGCTTTTGCATAATTTAAGAATGAATTTCAACGTAGCAATCTTTGCTTAGATGGAGATATACAAAGAAGTGTTTCAGAACGAATTTACCATATTTTTTTTTACATTTGTTTGTGGTTCAAAAACAATATGTAGGTGTTTCTTATTTTCCAACTTTCACACTCTCAGCTCACAAGTTCTTCCTAGATTTAGTAAATGAGTAATACAGTCTGTGGTTTTTATTTATTAATAAAGTTTTGATGATACAAAAGGAAAACATTTTTAATGTAATGGATTGTAAAATTGTGATATATAAGGGGAAATGCGGTAATCAAAGGAAATTCTCTTTAATATTTTAGGTAAGAGCAATGACACAATACAATCTGAACAAAATTGAATGAAGAATACACATCAGTGCTAACAAAAACATTGATATCACTTTTGAACGATGCTCATTCTCTTGAATAAAACCCATATGTCAAACTTGCAAAGTTTTCACCTGTCAATGGCACTAACTTGTTTTATCATTATTGTGGCAAATCAGCAGAGAGAGATTTTTTTCCTGATGGGAAACTTGCATCTTCAAAAATAATTATTATTAATTATTTTTGTTCACCATGTCATTTATTTTTCTGTTGGCTTAACACATACTTAACCTGTGATGCTTATAAATCAGAATTATTATGATCTAATATGAATAAGATAGCTCTTTTATGAACCATATACCTTGACCGTCAAACCTGGTTATCTATATTTTAATTTCAGTAAATACAAAGTGTTTAATTGCCAGGCTTGTGAAAAAAAAGCTTTAGTGAATAGATAATATCACTTTAAGCCTGAGACTCCATCTCTGATAGTTAAACTTCACCTCATCCTCATACTCTGATATTTATGCCAAACCTTACAATTACTGGCCTTGTTCATTGCACCGGTTTTTGTATTTTAATATGTAATAATTTGGGTTTTACTCTGGATAAGTAGAAACCAGTTTTGGAGTTTGATGTTTATTGTCATTGGAATGTGTTTAATACCTTACAATACTATGTATAAAATCATAGATAACTTATAAACTAAGCTTTAAATATCATAATACAATAGCTTTATTATAGATGATATATTTTCAGACAAATACTACTGTAAACAATACTACTACATTGTATGCCAAGCAACAAAACATTAAGAGTTATTAGTATAAAAACAAATAAACATCAAAACGTATTTATAACATTTCGCAAACATAAATAAAGATACATGTATTATAACGAAGTGAGATTTATGAAATGTCATGAACATACACAATTTGCTAATTAATCAATTACTGATTTATGGAATGAGGCACACCTCCTCAAAACGACATATTTCTAGCATTCCTTATGCTCTATACATGTATTAGGACCTGCATGATAAGATATGAATATTACAATATAAACTAGATATTAAACATTAGTGACTAAATGACGAAGTGTACAGAACCAAGATATTCTAATACATAAAAAAATACTTACAAATATGCAATTATTCTTCAAACACAGTAATTTTCAATCGAAAATAGCAGAAGTATTCAGTAAATATACATGTATATTAGAAATCTAAGATACAAATCTTGATCAATTTTTGATCAATGAAATATTGATTCTGATATTGACCAAAAATACATCACAGTCGACAAAGAAACCTTGAGATTAAAGGCACAAGATACAAACTGGAAAAAACACAGGCATGAACTGCATTACTAATTATTAAAACAATGAAAAATAGAAGACATAAACAGGGTTTGAATATAAGTAATAAATTAGATAAAATATTCCACTACATGTATCACAATTAGAGTTGGTAAATAATACTGATTAAATCAAATATTTAAGGTCATTTTTGATATACAGTGTATATCACCATGATATATGTCATTACATATTTAACTACAGTAAATTACCGCTACCCGACTTATCGCTATTTTGGTGCTTTTAGTCATCAGGTCAGGACAACTGAAAACATCAAAATGGTAAAGAGTTAATAAATATACTGATTGCTCATCTTGAAGGCCACATTGATTAGTATAAAAGTTGTATTGATTGTATGTTTTACAGTTTGGATGATTTGGCTCATGCTGCTTATCAAGGGACTATTCCATGTCAGAGACATATTGCTAGTATATTTTTGGAGCTTGCATTCAATGACGATGTCAGAACACAGATCACGTCACGCAATATACCAGGTCAGTCATCCCAACACAATAGTGCTATGATCTGACTGCACCATTACATAAACATCTTACATGTTTTACACTTTATCTGAAGAAACCAGAAATAAATCTAAAGATTATGATTCATGCAGTAAAGCAATTATGAGTAAAAATTGATCATTTATAATTTTTGAACAAACATGCAAGACTGAGATGGGTATTTTCACACTGGATAATTTCCAAATTGTTCTTGCTATCTTTGAAAAGATGAGTGTGATTCACTTGATACCTTGCTGACCCATGTGACTCATTGTCTTCTCCAGATTTAACATCAGTAGTTACATGTTCCAGTTTGCCTTAATGTTTAATTGAATAAGAAACAATCTTTCTTAGATAAATGAGACTTCAATCATGGACTGCACAAAAGTGTTTTGCTTAAATTGAACCAAGTCAATGCATTATAGGTCTACAGCCTTTATCATCAAGGTCACTGGGTGATATTGAACCTTCATTTGTGGATTCTATTTATCATTATCATAACTTTATTGTTTACAGTAGATTTTATCGTGAGGATTTTAATTTTTCATTGTGATTCGTTTCTTTCTATAACATGAAAAAAAATTTACTCTATTTTTCCAGCGCAAGCTCTGACTAACCTGTGCCGCAGCAATGACCCAGAAACACAGAGATATGCTCTTCAGACTCTGGAACTCTTGGCTATTGAAAGTCCAGAAATGATCTGTGCCCAAGTAAAGATTACAAACATTCATTACATAAAGATAACTGTATAAACCTGATTCATTTTTGTTCCCCGCTTTTCGCGAAAGTAAGGGGTATTAAATCTCATTCGTCTGTCTGTCCGTCCGTCTGTCTGTCACAAAAACTATAACCATGGTCATAACTTTTTAACCATAAGACATAGGGCCTTCATATTTAACATGTGTGTCCCTAATTGCAATACCTTTCCGTTGGTACCAAAATTTTTATCATGTGACCTTGACTTTGACCTTTGACCATTTCAGTGTAATTTTATTATTGTAAGACGTAGGGCCTTCATATTTGGCATGTGTGTCTGTAGACATGCACAACCATGACAATATATCACAAATCACTGCACCCTTACTGATAGAACCCTTAAAGCAGGGGACCACAATTCTCTGAATTTGCTTGTTATTGTTGAGCCAAGTGAGCTATTTTGTTAAAAAATTCTTATATTTACTTGTCTATTGATATTGACCATTTTTGTTGAACCCCAAGTTAAGAATAAGGTCATACATGTAAATCTTCAATACAAAAGTTGGGGATTGCTCAAGGGAATGTTCTACTACAGTATTTGGTCCCATAGTATTGCATTAAAACAACATTTCAGAAACACAGGCATCTGTTATTAATGAAAAGAGGACTAATAAAGTAGATTATGAAAATATTTTCATGAATACATGTGTTCATCTAATGCATAAACTGGAAAGTGATATTAGCATGAGATCAAATGAAAGATTTCAACCTGTAGATTTTAAATACATTTTCATTTCTGCACCATATTTGTCAATGTAAAAAATACTGATTATTCAAGTTAATGGTATAGGCCTCTGTTTCAGAAATTGCTCCCACTCATTTCTTCGTAAATGTATATTTATATACAATCACACCTCTATGTCTGGAAGTGGGAAGAGACCATGGAAAATACACACACAAGCTACTATTACGTTGTATAACAGTCACAGATTATGTTCAATATTCAATAATGTAAATTATTTGATTTAAGGCTGAATTTATTAAGCTTTCATCATTTAATAACAATTAGTATACATGACAAGGTACATATAGAATCAATTGATTATGTAATTATTGCGGCTTTGTACACCAATACAGTCATTTAATCACATAATCGTGCAGGCTTGTCAACTAGAGAAAATGGTGTGGGGAAAATTGTCAATAAGAAGCCAATTTCAAGATAAACCTGGTAAATAAGAACTTTAGGAGTTGAAAATGAAGTGTAATGGTCAACTATTGAGTACACCTCATATTGGAAGAAGAAGAAGAAGAAAATGTATTTGAGATAAGCATGGTATTCGACATATCAGTGTGCGATATGTCCAGCGTGAATTAATCATAATAAAAAAAAATATTGAAGTTTGACTGTATAAGATACAGAGTGGATTCAATTTCTGATTAAGATAGAGGCCAATTTCAATTGCCTGAATTATTAGATTATTATATACATTCATATATCGGCTAAACACATACTAATACCGGTACCTTTATTTTCTTCAGGATGAACTTGTGGATATTTTACTGGAGCTTCCTATGAAATCTATGGATGAGAAGCTGTATCTTCTGGCCAGTAAAATCCTGCTGTACTATGCAGAAAATTCACAGGTATGTGTATAAGAATCTTAAGCAGTTGAAAAAAATTAATGTAGATAACCCAGTTATATACATATGTTAATTGCTCAAGAATCAAACACTGCACATGCACTTGATGTGCAGAAATATTTGATGTTGTAGAAAAGTGCTGTCAATCGCAAATATAGATGCATCTTTTTAAAATTATTTACTTGCACATACTTATACTGGGCACCCACACCCTTTGGTGGACTGGTACCCATACCCTGTAAAGGGGGAATTTACACGGTGTTTTCAGGCTGATGGGGAATTTTTTTTATCAATTTAAGGTATTCTTAGTAAATACAATAAACAAAAAAATGCTAATTGATTTAACACATTTTCTTTTTTTCAGTCAATCCAATACATCAAACATTCAAAATTTCATTTCATAATTTTAGCATTCTATTTATTAATCTTGTAAAGTGATCAACTGCACAGCTCAATTGAGACTTTCAATATCATCTGTGTAAAAGATTTAGATTGAGAGCTCCCTGCTGTCACAGCTTTGTCTAATTGAGACTCAGAGTAAGATGCAGACTCGCAGTTTTCCCCCTTTTTTGAAACATCTGGGCATGGGGCATGTGAAAAGATAGTTTTATTATTTATTTATTTTTTTAAGAATAGTGGGGAATTCTAAATGTTCACGAAGGGGAATTTTAGGTTGTTTAAAGGGGTAAAAGTACAACATTTTAAGGGAGGGAATGGGCCCCATTTTTGGTCGATCAGGTGCCCTGTTATATGATAATTTTTTATGAAATATACAAAAGCTTATTGATGGAAGAAGTATTTGGTATAGGTTTTGTGATATATACATGTATTACAACCTGAATGAGTACATACTAGCACATTTTCTTTTTCATTTCAGACTTGTGAAGAATTGATGGACAATAAAATGCTGAAAGAATCACTTGGCATGTATTCTCGGACCAATGACCCCATGTTGCAGAAAGTTGTTACCAAAGTGATATTTTGTATGATGGATACAAAGGAGAAAAAGTTTGTAGCATCGTTTTATCAAAAAAAAAAACGTCATGACATATGTATATTTCATACAGCATGGTTGAGTTATTTGGTTGTTTCTTAAAAAAAAAGTTTTTCACTCATTCCGAATACTTAAATCATAATGTTTATATTTTATTCATTTTATATAGAACATTATCACTTCAGCAGTATATTCTGTTTACTAGGCTTTTCATGGAAATCTGGAAATTCTCATTCATCCTTCTATCAGTCTGCTCATGTCAATAATCTCATGACTATAAGCTCTCATATTTGGAAAGTTTCTTCTTTCTAACCTGATGTACCCTTGCCTGCCATCACTGCTGACTATTGACTTCAGATCTGGAATTTTTGACTGCACTTTTGTCCATGTGGTATGATCTGACCCAGCTTGATCATATATAATCTCAATTCTGTCTATTTGCATATACTATTTAATATTGTTTGGGTAGTTGTGTATAATTTAAGAATCTTATTTTTCCTAAAGAATAAAGGCCAGAAGACGAAAACTTGATAGAATTCTTGCATACATTCGTGATAACACTACAGACAGAGAAGCCTGGGATATGGCAGATCAAGGTAATTTCTTTGTTTATTCCCTGCATAAGGTACAGCCTTACTAAAAATGTTAATTGCAAATGTCAAATATAAGATTTAGGTACTTTTTGACTTTTTTAAAACTCTCATTTTGAACAATTTTTATCACTTAAAAAAGAAAGCTAAATATAAAACTTTGCAATAGTAGTTTGTCCAATTTCTAGTCCATCAGTCTGTTTGTATATCACAAAGAACTATATACATATGTTTCTTATAAATTTTCAATTGTATATACAGGCTTAAAATGGTTCATTATTGGAGAAAACACATATCTCTGCAATTAAAGTTGAACATAGAATCTGTACTTCAAGATTATGCATTTGAAAATATAAATCTTTCTATCTTATAAACATTTTGCACATATTTGTCTAAAGGTATGATAAATGAAATATACAGGCAGTTAAACAGAATATTGATGTATGTTTTCTTTCAATATATTGCAAAAGTTAAGTAATGTTCTGTTTCTTTCACTACTCATGTAGTGTATATAGGTACAGTATTTCATACATAAACATCTGTAAGCATATGTTGGCGTTGACAGAGTTATGTCTTTAAAACTGTAAAATTAACCAATAGAGTGGAAATTGAAGTGCTTGGTAAATTTCAAATAACTAATATTTCATCCTTTTATGTATTATAATATATACAAAATGTATATATACAGAAAAAATAGATGAAAGATTACAATTTTGATGTAAATTACTAACCTTTTTGACAAGTACATAAAACTTATAAGAAATTTTATTATCTGGTATTATCCCTGAATACAAGGTTTATGTTTACTGAAACAGAATATGCAAAATAAATAATTTCTGCTTTATACAGACTCACAATAACTAACCAAGTATTGGATCATGCTTTGAAATGTTCTAAATTCTCATATGATTTCCCTTTTTCTTTTTTCTTTTTTTTTTGAAAATCTGAAGAAAATGTCATTTCTTAATATTTCATAATTAAAAATTGAATTATTAATATATAATACATGTACCTGGTATCTAAATTGTTCTCTAGCCATGTTACTTTTAATGACATATGTATTCCATTATATCATCTGTACATCCAGCTCCAGCATATACTTTATTTATTAAATACTTATTTTAAAGATCTGCCTTTTGAGCCACTGTGGCTAAATCATTTAGGTTCTTAGCTTGAAATCAAGAGCTCATAGGCTCATCGCTGTCCTGTCTTTTAGATGAGATGGTAAAAACCAATGTCATATGTCATGGTAAATGTAGCACGTAAAAGATCCCTCACTGCTCCGGATAGGTTTCTTTTATATAAATCGAAGTTTGTGTGTAATGCATCAGACAGAAGCAGTCACCATATAAGTGCAATACTTTTTGATGTGACTTTAAACAAAAATCAAACAAACATACAAACAAAAAACAAAGAAATCTGCCAGTTGACATTTACTTAAAGGGATACAGTACTAGAAACAATGCTTATGGTGGATATAACAACATTGATTCTTATTATTAACCCAGGTTTACATGTGATGAACTCAGATGATGCTCTCCCTACTATTCCTACACTGAGTACCATGGATAAGCTGAGCAAGATGTGTAATGATGAGAGGTTTGGTTCCCGTACTTCCTTGTCCTCTGATGTCAAACCTTCGGCCAGCTAAATATCAACAATCGAATAGTGTACTATCGTTCAAGTCCATTTGTAAAGTCACACTAAGCCTCTGTAATGAATTTAGTAGACTTACATCCTCAATTCCATCTGGAGTTGAAAATAAATTTTACAAGGACATGTGCTCCAAAAATTGAGTTTTTTTGATTGAATATTTTTATCATAAGATTATCTTATTATTTATGCAAATTTTACTTGTATTCAGATTGCTTATATGTTCCATTCTGTTTGATACTAATGTTAATTTTAAATTAGTAAAATTTTTTTTTTTATTGTTAATCTTTAATTTGAAACGTTTCGGTCATATAGTGTTTGATGGATCATCTCAGATCTGTTTGTCTGACTATAATTCCGTCCAGTATTAGGAATTCCGTCCATGAAAAGAATGGCAATATACTGAATGTAACATTTAATGGGAAAAATATATGCATACTTGTATCTCTAGCTTGATTATATTTCACTTAATCTCCTTTACTCGATTCTTGAAAAGTTATCTGATCAAATTTACCCATGATGCAACTCTTTGACTGGCAATTAGAGAGGACATTAGTGTTTTTACGATTTTAGATGAGAGGAATATGGTAGTACATTGTTTTGTACTATATATTGTTACTGTGTACATATACCTTTATACATTTTTCTTTTATAATGTATTGTTGAAAATATTTACCATTTAGCTGTTGATCAGCAAAGTTCTCTGATTTATTCAGTGTTTGTCATTTGTTATATATTACTGTAAATATCCATTGTCTTATATTATTGCTTTTATTGATTTACTAATCTTTATTGAATTGAAACGTATATATATAGTTGAAAAATATCATGTTACTGAGAGTGATTTTAAGTTTACTTTTCATACATGTAATCAGTAGGTAAATACATTTATAGTACAAGTACATGTATTTCTGTGTATCCATCCCTTCTGTTTATAGCATTTCTATGTAACACTGTAATCATGATCAAATCTTGTTGAAAATTAATCCAAATTAGAAAAAAGCATCAAAAATAACATGTCTGTAGATATAGATTATTTGCAGAAGGAAGTCATAATGCCTTCTGAAAAAGTTTTCTAATACTGTAAACATACATGTAAGTTTTACTAGCAAATATTTGAAAAAGGCTTGTCAAATATATCTTCAAAGTTTTTCCTTTTTTAAGAAGTAATAGGAGATAAAAAATTTTCTAAAATTTACACAAACTAAATATGTATTACATGTACAACACAAAATTATAATGATCCAGATGATCAATGTTAGAATGTTGACAGACACAGCTGATCAATATTTTAAACGTTGTCTTCTTTCAAACTTTTAATGGTAAGAAATACTGACTGCATCTTACAGTAAATAAACATTTCTAATCCTATAGTAATCAAATGTTTTCTTGTCATGTTTCTTTTCTATTTTGTTTTATTTTAATACGATAATTTTCTAGCAACATGCTATTATGGACTTAGTAAATTCTTTCAAGTGAGATTTCTTTTTCATACTTTTTCATGTATCAAGTATGTTTATAATAAAATGTAGCATGTATAACTTTAGCTGTTAATGAACTAAATTTCATTGACTTTAGAAACAGTTCAATCTTCTTTAATGATATATATGATATCTTGTATTAAGATAATTATTTTTTCATCTAAGACGAAATGTTGGCAGGCCAACTGCATTTATTCAATAAAAAGTAGATTGCTTAGGAATACATGTATCTGTGTTATAGCATATTTTTGTTGTTTCCCAATATTTTTTTCTTACCATGACAAAAAATGTGCAAACCAAGAGCTGAACGACTACTAATTACTGTGTTTGATACTCAGAGCTCTTGAAATCTTTCGGTCCTATCAACAAAACTGATTAAATTCAGGAATATCCGAAACAATTGAGAACTGCGCTGGTCATTGTGACCAGCAAATTCTTCAGTACCATGTGTTTTTGATATCCTGATCCAGAGAAAAACTCTGTAAAATGTTTCATCTTTATAAGCGTGTGGTTAACTGCTGACGTTTAAAGCTTACACAACAGAGAACAGATATTGTCCAGTTGTCATATCAACTTAGCTATTCCACCGCAATCTTTGCTCTTGAACTGTTAGTATTTTGAATCCTTTATCACTCTGGTCAGCTATCAGCTGTCTTTACTGTGAGATGATTGAAAGTAAAAAAAAGTTATCTGGTATAAGCATTCTTTTATTAATGAAGTCTGTATTTAAGCGTATATTGCTTTGTAAACACACCGTCGCTGAACTATAGTATAGTACAGTTTATTCATTGGAAGCAATACTGCTTATAGATATACAAACGAAATGCACATAGATAACAATTTAGGATGGCTCTTGCAAATATTGTGATAATTTAAAGTGCATTTAAATACACTTTTTTGCCCTCAGGCAAACCGTTCGTGTTACACTTCGATATTTAAACAAGATTTTTAAATGAGCATTGAATACATTAGTTATACAATGTATAGCCATAACCAACCACAATGTTTGGGTGAATCACCGCTATTGACTAATTCAGTAATTGCGGAGGCGAAGTGGGGTGCGGTGTGTTCCCGATTCGCCTACTCGCTTGAAATAACATCTACCGTAATTGAATGTGAAAGGGGCCCTATTTACACAAAATCATTAAATCTGTATAAATATACAATTAATGCACCATATTTCGCACAAAATCACTATTTCCCTCAAAATCACTATTTAACACAACATCACTAAAATTACTTTATCCAAGGTGAAGGAGCTCTGATGCTAAATCGGCATAGTCCACGAGGTCAATGCGGCCATCCTGATATCTCTCCTTCAATGTCCTAAATCGTTGGTCGATGGTAATGTTCCTCGAAGTGTTCCACAAAATCTGTATCGATGCTGCTCTCAAAAACATTATCAGAAATTAAATCTGGCCTTCATAGGTATTGATAAACAATATATTCCAGAAGTGGAATTAATCAAATGTGGATCCTTAAAAATTCAAAAGAGTTGTTAGAACATCTAAAATCAAAAAGTTTTACTAAAATTCACTCCATCAAGTCTTTTGACTTTTCGACTCTTTACACAACGATCCCTCATCAGAAATTAAAAGACAGATTAGCGGAAATTATTCAGAATTGATTTATCAGTAAAAACGGAAGCCTCAAATTCAAATATATAGTTATAGACCATGATAAAACTTACTTTGTTAGGGAAAATTCTGATTCCAAAAATAAATACTCTGAAACAGATGTCATCCAGATGTTGCACTTTTTATCGATACATTTTTGTAGTGTTTGGAGGAAAGGTTTTTCAACAAATTGTCGGCATTCCAGTGGGCACTAACTGTGCCCCGCTTCTGACTGACATATTCCTTTACTCATACGAAGCTGAATTCATTCAGTCTTTGCTTTTGCAAGGAAAGAAACAATTGGCTATTGGCTTCAATTTCACTTCAAGATATATAGATAACTTGCTTTCAATTAATAATCCTTCATTCGCGGATTACCTCAGCATCATCTAACCAAGTGAACTGGAGGTCAAAGAAACCACAGAAAGTAGTAATTCTTCTTCATAGTTAGATATTATATTGTCTTTCGACATTGATGGTCATTTGAACACCTCACTCTATGACAAACGTGACGAGTTCAATTTCGCTATCACAAACTTTACTTTCATTAGTAGCAACATTCCATCATCAGTCGCATATGGCGTATTCATAACGATACGATATTCCAGAGCATGTTCAAATTACAATGACTTTGTTCTGAGGGCTAAGCGACTTTCAGATAAGCTACTCAACCAGGGTTATATATGTGCTAGACTAACAACGTCACTGAGGAAGTTCTATGGTCGTTACGAAACTCTTATTGCTCTATATGAAATCTCGTTATCCAGACTTTTAAATGATATTTTGGACTGAGACCGATTCCGATCATTGTACACAGATTTGACACCTACTTTACTAGAAGGTTACCTACTTCGACTTCTTCATATATAATATATATGGAATTTACACGATTTGACACTTTCTACTGGATATATGTGACGGGTGTTGCTAGCAAGCAGGAGATGCTCACTCTCCCCGGGCACCTGATCTCACTCCATCATAGGGGTTCACATATGCTCTTCAAGTAGACATATTTTGTTATTTTCCACTTTGTTTTCATTTTCACTGATTTTGTATGTCCTCTTTCATGATTTTGTGACTTGTGGTTTGGTTTTATCCATCATCTTTACATGTATTTCTTGGTCCTTTTTCTTGTGGTTCCTCCTGCGGCGCACTGATTTCTAGTTATCTCGTTGCAAGGTGAAGGAGCTCTGATGCTAGTCCACGAGGTCAATGCGGCCATCCTGATGTCTCTCCTTCAATGTCCTAAATCGTCAGTCGATGGTAATGTATTTATTGGTCCTTGGTCTGATGGTTCCTCCTGCGGCGCGCTGAATTATAGTTATCTCGTTGGCGTTCTAAATGTCTTTTATGGTTTGAATAGCGGAGAAAATGTTCGGGTGAGCATGTTGGGTCATCTTCTTCAGTTTGCTATGCCATTCTTCTATGTTGTTCGTCGTCCTAGGTCCTTCAGTGCCGAAGTGGTTCCATAGTGGCAGGTCTCCCTCTATCCATTGCTCGTTGACGTAGTCTGTGAAGGGTTGGTTGAAACCATGCATTCTTCTATTGTGTCTAGAGGAATCAGTGGTAGGATTGCTGCCCGTCGCACCAATGTCTTTACTGAGTCGTTCTCCTGGTAGGGTATCAGGACCATTCAAAATCTATCATAAATTATCTCGACTTGGACCACTAAGAATCTGTCATAATTTATCTCGGCTTGGACTACTCAGAATCTATCATAGTAAGACATTAAAGTTATAATCAATTATTTGCAATGAGTTTCAAAATGTATGAATAATGATGAACTTAACAAAAATGCTCCATATATATATATATATATATATATATATATAAAGCACAAAGACACTACAGTTAACAAGGCACCCTATATTTCACTTATATTCGTTCCCCGTCTGGGACTCGAACCCACGACCTATGGTACCGAATCACCTAGCTGTCATGCATCCGGCCCTCTAACCGACTGAGCTACCCGAGCTCCACAAAAATGGAGCTTTAATAGCCAATCATTAGCTAATCGCATGCATGACAACACGGCCGCGGAAAGTGAAGGAATTTACCCGACGTAAACGCAGGCGGATCCCCTGAGAGGATACATCACTGAAAGAGAAATAAACATATAAAGCACAAATAGAATCAGTGAAACACCTGGGAGTACTATGGACCTTGGATCTCCGAAGAAATACCTGTAGAAAATAAAGAGAAATTAGACAAACATATAAAGCACAAAGACACTACAGTTAACAAGGCACCCTATATTTCACTTATATTCGTTCCCCGTCTGGGACTCGAACCCACGACCTATGGTACCGAATCACCTAGCTGTCATGCATCCGACCCTCTATATATAAGCATAGGTAAGCGATAACAATACTAAAACAATTTAAAAAACTGCCAAATTTTCGAAGCAATCTGCTTCTTCTTCAGGACACAGTCACATACAAACACTTACATAAATATAAAGACACGAAAAGAGAGATAGAAAATATATACAAAGCACTTGTCTAATAAAAACTGGTTTCTTGAATTGGCTACATATTGAGCGTTTCGCTATGCGCATAGAGATATATATATAATCAATTATATGCAATGAGTTTCAAAATGTATGAATAATGATGAACTTAACAAAAATGCTCCATATATATATATATATATATATATATATATATATATATATATATATATATATATATATATATATATATATATATATATATATATATATATATATTATCGAATTATTGTCTCGATGCATGCAGCAAAACATTCTGTGTTATTTTATTTTTATACCAAAAGACGGCAAAACATTTTCCTTTAATTTTAATAGAAATAATAGATTAAAAACAAATTTCCCAAAACGTTTGGTTAACATGGTAAATCTCTTTACTGATTTATTGAATTAAAAATGGTAATTAATATAATCAAATTGTATTTGAACGGAAATAGGTTAAAAAATTAAATCAACAGAACGTTCAAACAATTCTTCATTTTGATCTTACACAGGTAACACTTCACTAATAAATAAACGAGTCAATATAAGTTACCCTTACGAGGGCCCCTTTCACATCCAATTACAGTAGGTGTTTTAAGCGATTAGGCGAATCGGGAATAAACCGAAGATGACGTGGACGGTCGCGTTCACATTGTCGCAAATGGCAAATTGCAAAACTAGTAAGCCGCGACAGAATTGGAACCATCTGACGGTGACAACCCGGCTTTTTTGGCGGATAAAATTTGTTGAGGGGCAAAGCTTAATCAACGGAAAGCTCACACGTAGACGCTTCTTCAGTCAAAAATCAGGAATCGTTCGAAGAAAAATCGTCCAGTACGGAAGTTCAAATCAGAATATCAAGAGGGACGGGATTGTTTAAAACAAGATCCACAAACAAGCACGACATGAATTGTTTGCATTGAAACTGATGCCAGTAAATTCGGCCCAAAACAAAGTTCAGGTTCTAAAAAATACCGTTTATCTTCCATCAGAACAGGCAGTAAACATGATAAAATCATGCACTGCGGGCCAATAAAAAGCAATCTGTTGAACAAAAAACTGTAGTTACATAAATGAGTCTGTAATAAAACAAATCGAAATAAAAGTCCGTCATATACATGCCTGTGTTATAGAGCGAGTCTTCCCCGATAGCCAGACCCCCCCCCCCCCGGCAGTCCTACCCTAGAGTGAGCCCCCCCCCCCCCCTTGAGGGGAAGGCTCACTCCTCTAGAGCCAACCTTCTCCACTGCATAATTTGAGTGAGACCCCCCTTATCCCCGGCGGTTCTACTTTAGAGTGTCTCTTTTGCCCTTAGGGAGGAAGACACACTCTAGAGCCAGTTTGCCCTTGCCTAATTTTGAGGGAGAATCAATTCCCATATAATGATATTACTGTAGTGAAACCCTACGGATTTGCTTTCCTTAATTTAAGTCTCTTTCTGTCCTATGTCGGTGCCTCAACCGCTTTTATGTGATGTATTTTTGTGTCCATCTTTTTGCTTACTCGCATATGATGGATTTTGTCATACGGCTGAGTCAGATGGTTTTGTGTGTGTGTGTCGTAGCGATCTATATTTGAATGATAGCTCCAACAATCAGTTACTGGTAATTATGTCTCACGTGGTCATCTTGCTCTCCGTATGTCCATCTGTCTCTCACAGATTTTGTCTAAGTTATAACTGTTTAACCCAGAGTTGGACCGCAAACTTCAAAAGTAAAACATGTGAATCAAAGTGTTTATGAAATTAAATGTATTGGAAATTCCATCAACGTATACGTAATCTACAAATGTAACATTGCAGCAGGCATGACAACGTGAAGCCCAATGTTGATAGGGTTGGTCGTGTCTTTTTGATTTAATTAACGTTTCAGTTCTTGATTAGTCACCTTAGTCAAGAATTGTCCATAATAGAGCATTTGTGGGACAAGCAGGACAGAATGGTTGAGAAGCGCGTCAAGGTACCATATTACCAGTGGCGGATTTAGAGGGGGCCCAGCCAAACCCCCCTTTTTTCGCCACATATAAGTAAAAATTCAGATTTGGCACCAAAAATGGCTGAGTAGTTTAGCGAATACACATGTGCCCCCCCCCCCTTTTCGGAAATCTTGGATCCGCAACTGGTTTCGTCGCTCCTTATCGAGGAGTGAAACAATACCCTCTAATAGCAATAAACACCTTGATGGGGTCAATGTTAAGGAGCATCTCTTATTTTCCTCAGCTTAGCCGTAGGTGGACACACGCTGCTGATTTAAATCAGGAGATGGCGTGGGGAACTCCTGTCTTAACGATATTCACGCAAACGCCGTCTGCGATTGGACAAAAAAGTATTCAGTAATATAAATATATATTCAGTAATGTAAAATAATCGACAGACCCAAACAGTGAATTAGCCATCAAAGAATCAAGTAAATTAATAACGAACAAAAATAAACTTGCGTATCTTTTTTCCGCATTGTATTCACTGTTGTCAAAGTAATTCTTGATATCAACTAGAACTGTCTTAAAAGAATGAATACCCCACCGCTGCATCAACACTAAATATTGCAGCCAGTGATACCCAAAGTATTGGCTGTAGGTTACACTAGAAAACTGAGAAATTTTGTGAATTGACCTTTGATACATGACCTTAAATTCACGGTCAAAATCACAGGATCATATTTAAATGAGTAAAGTATCAGGATACAAAAATCAATGTTATGATCCAGACACAATTTTGATCATGGCATGCACTGTGACTTTGACTTATATACAACCTTGGGCAAGGTCATAATCCCTGCGGTATCAACAACAGTTGTCTGAAATTTTATCCAGATTGAACAAAGCAGCGAAATTGAAGGCTAAATCTTTACTTTAGATATGTAACATCGGTTCAAAGCCATTTCCCCCAATTTGGGCATGAACAACAAGGTCAATGACGTGAAATATCATCCTAATCCAAGTTAATATAAAAAGTAGTCACCACGTGGACACGAATTTGTGAACTTGAACTTGCAGATACCAGTATTAAACCTTGGATTAAGGTCATGACACACCATTGGGTCAAGGACAATGATTTTGTGTAGTATTACCTAAATCCAAGTTAACATTGTAAAATTCTTGCTCAGACACGGATATCGACTATGTATGCACCGGTACACTTGACCTACGAGATAAGACGTTGGTTAGGTTAAATATCCATATATATTCTTTGGTCAATGATGATGCATGAAGTGTAATCATTAGGCAAGATAGCATAAAGAAGTTATGGCCAGAACTCGATTTGAACAGTTCAGCGGACAGACAAACGGACAGACAAATAGGTGGACAGACACACGGTGCGTCCGAACTTGTAGAAGATTCCTATATACCCATCCCAAACATTTCTGTAGATGTATAATAAATAGCATTGATAAATACAAATGTGGTCTACCAACCAAAATTTTTTTCTAGACCACAAGTTTGATCTCGATATCAGTCAAATTAATTACCTGTCATTCAAAAAGTATCACCAAATTAAATTTCTTTAAAAGTAGGCCAAACTCCAAGGTCATTGACCTTGGTGTCATTTGAAAGGGATTTATTTGTTGAGTTTGCATGCCAAATATGAAGTCTATTTCTCACGGTTCAAAAGTATGGCAAAGATTAAGATCGACAACAGACAAACAAACAGACAGGCAAACAAAAAGATAGGGCAAAAGCAATATGCCACCGATCTTTTGATCCGGGGGATAGAAATAGGTTTAGTTGGTTTAATGTGTGCCTTGTTTTATGTCTAAATTTGTTTCCGTGGTCACAGACTGGTGCCCGTGGCTGTTATCTTGGCATAACCTAATATATGGACTCGTCGGTATTTAAATACAGAGGTTAGTTTGTTTATTGTTTAACGTCACGCGGTGACACCTCGATTATTGCACATATTGTTGTGACGGGATCTGACTGATGCAGAATACACAAATTTGGACCTTTGCAATGGACTCACCCAAAGCAGTGAGGGATCTTTAACGTGCCACGTCTGCCGTGACACCGTACATCGGTTTTTACTGTCTCGTCCGAAAGACAGACATTGGCTTGACCTGAAAGGGGCTCGAACCACAGACATATGCTTCGCCCAGTTAGGTCATTCCAATACGACAATAAAATGCTTGTCCGTTCTTAAGAAGGGTGTTACAATACCAATCCTTACACTGTTATAGTGGAAATACGTTACCACGACGTAGCTATATTGTTAAAACGACAAACTTTGTCATGGACATGACGCATTATAGATCTATTGTTTCCGGGGAGGGAAGTCGTCTGGCTATGGGGGCACGCTCACTCTATAGCTAGTTGTAGAGTGAGACTTCCCCAGGGAGAAGTTTCTGTTTCAGAGCCAGCCTTCCCCGGTGGAAGTCTTGCTCTATAGTAAGACTTCCCCCTGGGGAAGGGGAGGGGAGTCTCACTCTAGAGTGAGACCTGGGGAGGGGGTCTCACTCTAGAGTAAGACCGCCGGGGGGAAGTCTGGCTATGGGGGAAGGCCTACTCCATAACACCTACATTAAAATGAACAAGACTTCTTCTGTTTGTGTAAGCATAGTGTAAATCTGAGCTATTCTTCTGTAAACTATCATTTTATTCCTTGTTAACATCGAATTTTTTTCGGACTGATTAGTTTCTGTCCGGACTGACAAGTTTGTGGCAAATGTCAGTTCAAATGACCGACAACCGAAAAAAAAAGTTTTCAAGAACTCCCAATACTGATGGCATGCTTTGAGGTGCATGTTTCATTCTGAAAAAAATACATCCTTTTTATCATAAAGGGGTGGATCTGGTAATTTTTTAAAAGAACAAGCCATCATTTGGTCGCAATTTTGTCAAAAAAGGGGAAGGGAGAGGTTTCCACCTTTAAGAAAAAAAGTCAAAATGATCAATTTCTGGAAGTATGCTAAAAAAAAAAGATGTAACCGTATTGATCATCTAGGATCCGCCAAAGCCTTAAACAGAAGTAGTAATCATAAGGTCTCCACCCTTAGTGGTATATTCTTGTAAATTCTTGATTGATTAGACAAGTAGCACACATCAAAGCTTGCTGTGGTCTCTCGCTTTTGACATACTGCACTTCATGTTATTATGGTGCACGAAAGTTAATAGAAAATGACTGGGTTATCTTGATATCTACTTATACAGACATGTATTGCCTTTTAGAACTTGAAAACCTATTTTTCGTCTGCGGTTTACACATATTACCTTTTTATATTCCACGATGTCGTTTACCAGACTCGTGCCCTGTGTAAGAAAGGGACAAACTCGACAATATTCATCCCGACTGCGCAAAAAAGGGCTCCCGAGGGCTCTCTTTCGGGGTTTTGCCTTGGAATTGCGTAAAAAAATAAAAATAATATAAAAACATGAAAGGATGTCCTTGTAATCATCATCCTTATTGCCAAATTGTTTACAACGCTATCAACATGTGCCCATTCGAGGTAATTCCCAGCTGAACGCTGATTAGTTGTGCAATTTTAGCTGATAATTTGATTCCAGTAATTTGATGAGCTTACCTGCAGACGTCATGGATTACATTTTATCTGAACCTTTGATCAATGCAGACAAGTTTATTTTCTTGTATTTACACTGTTTACACTCACCAGGCGAATCTAAAATCAAATGGAATTCCCGTAAATTATGTCCTCAAATGAACAAAGCTGACTATCATTCTCTCCACTTGAATTAATTTATTTTTTGTAGTCATTAGGTATTTACCGGTTTTGTAAATTTACCAAACGCGGTTGATCTGAATTTAAATTAATCTATTATGCTCTGTTTGCACATAATATTAATTATCAAATCCCATTTGGCAACCTACAAGAATGAAGGGTGACTGATTATTGTTTTACGTCACTTCACGATTATTTCACGTATATGGTGACGGCATCTGCCTGATGCATTGTATACAAATTTGACCTTTGCAACGGACCCAACCAAAGCAGTGAGGGATCTTTTACGTGCCACGCCTACCGTTACACGGTACCTCGGTTTTTACTGTCTCATCCGAACGACGGGGCACATATCATTGGTGTCTTTACTGTACGATTATTATTTTATAAATTCTTATATATTCTATAAATAAGCGCCACTATAAATAGCTTTGTGTACTTGTACATGTTGGAACCTTTCGATGTATCATTTTGTTATATGACCATTTTTATCTCCAATAGCCCAAATGAGTTATCTCTAAGCTGACCAGAATCATATCTTCAAATCTTGCTGATGTACATATATACATTATTTCTACGAGAGAAAGGGGTGAGGTTTTGCTTAAAATTTCAGAATTTCAGTTTTCTCTAAGCTTACCATGCAAAAGTGTCCAGAACTGTTTTCTGACCAACGACAATAAGAACAACACCACCACCAACAACAACAATAATAATAATAATAATAATAAAATGCCCGAAGCATGAAAGATCGAATTCTGATGTCTGTGTGAAACTAAAAGCCCAGTAATAACAAGTGCGTATGTCCTTGATATGATCCTTGCTTGCTATGGTTTGTGTGATCCCTCATCAATATACAGATTGAACTCGAATAAATTCTAAATTGCCTTGTAAACAAATCAATTCTATAGTCACTGTGAACTTGAGACAGACAAGACAAAAATTATTGCTTTATAACTTAACCAAGATTATTTCACATACTTGATGACAATTAGTGTTTAATGATGGAGGACAACAGAACAACAGAAGTCTTGTTAACATTTTTCAGATCTCCGCCGTTTGGACTGTTCAAAGCTTATATATGTATATATGATGTTTTATTCAAAGAGTGGTGTATATCAGTAAAGCATTCAGTGATATCAGTAAATTCTTGAATTTGACAAAATGACAGAGATTGAGAATTTTAATTTATATCTTAAATTACTGAAAATCTCAGTAATATTTATTAATATCTAATATTAATATAAATGCTTTATCACAATAAATGAATTAGCAACATTTCTCATTGTATCACGAATGTTTTAGTAACGTATGAAATGATATATGATTTGGCAAGATTAAAATACTATGTTTCTCCAATATTATAAAAAGCTTTCAAAATACAGATCTCACTTTATATACATTCTAGTTACATTAATAACAAAATTTCTACAGAAAATAATTTAATTCTTTTACTACCATCACTAAATGAATTACAGAAAATAAATATCTTTATATAAGATAATGGCTATCACTACACCAATGAATTATCAATTCCCACACAGTCCCTGAAATTTACAAATTAAACGGAATATATCGTCATCTTCTATTGACTTATTTACAATTTGCATGGTGTACACACTTCTTTGTTGTTCGGAAATCACAGGGGGTCCATTACCGGCGATTATTATATCCCACCCTAACCTGCAATTACCTGGCATTTTGATTGCACTTTATAATGTTTACATGGCGGAAATGAGGTGGGTAAACGACCGTCAAATATACGTCTGCGCCTCCTCTGAACTTGACTAAATACGAGAAATTCTTGACGGTTACACGATTCACAGGAATGCACAGACTGCGCGCGAGACAAGGTAGACTTTCGCTGTTGGGAAATTGTTAAACTGTGTAGAATGTGAATCTATTTCATAAATTGAATGCTGTATTTGCGTTCTATTGATATATTCCTCTTGTACTGAAATGAGTTTTACAGAAGTGGATACTTAAATTGTAACGAAAATGAACAATTCTGTAAACACATCTTCAGAACCATACGACCATACTGCGGAGTCCATCAGACGATTTACACAGAGTCTTACAATGTATTTCCCGCCATTTATGATCCTTGTAGGAAGTATATGCAACATTTTTGTGATTATGGTCATGCGCACGATGCAGTTCCGTTATATTTCGACATCGTTTTATATGTGCGCTAATGCAGTTATAGACACTTTCAGTCTAATTGTGCTTCTCACCGTAGACTGGCTACATGTGAATTTTCCTTGGACTATATACAGAGGGCAATATGCGCATTATATGTGCAAATCCTTCGCATTTTTCGGGACCACTAGTAGTGATCTAGGCGTTGTTTTGACTGCAGCCATGACATTGGAACGTAGTTCAGCCGTTACCTTCCCTCTTAAGTCGACGAGTTGGTGTACTGTTAGAAGAGCTCGTCACGTGACAATATTTTTGATCGTCTTTACTTCAGTCAAAAACCTAAACTATCTGTTTACGTCAGATATAGACGTGGCTCACAATGCGGACCGTTTGTGTTATGTCTATGTTGATACTGAAGCACTGGAACATTTTTGGAGTCATGTTTGGCCTTGGATTCATAACGGATTTCTTCTCCTGTCATTCCTTACCATTATCATCAGCAATATCATCATTATAAGACACATAAAACGGTCTGATCGAATGCGAAATAAGGCCGCAGTATCAAATACAAGTTCTGAAGGATCGGGTACCTACAAAGTGCTGCAAAAGTCACAAAGTCGTAGGCGACAAATTGCCATGATGCTATTAATAGACTCCTTTACTGTAATAGTGTGTACGACACCCTTCAGTATCTATACTACCATCGATTCGAACACGAACTTCTTGTCCGACACAGAGTATCATAGACAGATTAAACGCCTCATATCATCGATCTCGTTCTACTTGCTTTATGTAAATCGATGCGCCAACTTCTATTTATATTGTATGAGTGGATCGAGGTTCAGAAAGTCGTTGAAAAATGTATGCATTTGTTACAAGAACGATGAAAGCCTGGAGAAGAAAATGAGAATTTACTGTTCAAAGATGCACGAGAATAGTGATATATGTTCACAAAGACATTCGACGTTGAAAAGTAACACTGCTGTCATGTAGTGAGAGTTTGATGGGACATACGTTGGATATTGACAAATGATACAACATTGTGCAATATACAGTTCATGTTTTTCCTGGGATAAAAAAATGAGAAAATATTACTCCAAAGGAGCAATTAATATGCATTAACATGATTTTTTTTAATTAGAATGTAGTGTTTTTATGGTTACACGGCATTAGACCGAGACACCAAAACCCGTTTTATTGTTGGTGGGTTTTAGCAATCAACAATAACATAGGTTTTTAGCCCGTCTCGGTCTACAACTGTATTTGAGTATTGCCTCTTATTCCCCACCTTCACTACGTCAAGGTTTTGCGACTTGCATTGAACAGAGCAAAACACAAACCATTGACATGCCGGTAGTGGGAACGCTTGTTTCTCTGTGTAGCAACACTGGAAATTAATATAACAAGTTATGAAGATACCTAGTTTTCAACACACAGATGATTCCTATTTCCACAGCACTTTTATAAGTTTTGATCAACAAAGAAGAGTAATAAGTATGCTTATACTGCCGACATTTGCACGAGATTGTAAACCAAAAAAATCGCCATCTATACTAAACCAAACAAAAAAAAAAGTCGCGTTTTTCACCATTGTTAATGATGCGGAAATCAACATTACTGTCGTCATACTTACTATTGTTTGAATCCTGTCCATATCAATTACCTGTTGGTCTTTTATATCACTTCAATTGTATTTCATAAACATTGGGAATTGTACTCAAGTGACCCAGTTGATATAGGGTCCTTTAGACTTTGGCTCAAATTGTGATCCTCGGTTCAAACAGCGTCCCCATCCAATCATTACGCTTTCTCCAAAGTTCCATGCATGCTTTACCTCTGCTAATTAGCGGATTTTTATGTTGATTTTCTGTCTACCGCTAAGTCAGTTAAATTTACCTATATAATGGCATCACCTGTGCCCCGCCCCCGATATTGATACATATATTGCATATCAATGTAAATACATGTACATTGCACAAAAGTAAAAACTGTTAAGATTTTGTGGTATTTTATTGAAACAAAATTCAACATGTTTACAAATGCTTTTAAACAGAGTACAATTTTACTTTATATTGCAAACAATGCAATACACAATTTTCCAAACGCTAATCCGGGTGTACATGACGTCAAAATTATAAAGGGGATAACATTAAACAGTTTTAGGAAACTTAATTACTACGATTATACACGATACAACAACACAATGGAAAGGAAAATCTTCATACTCCATACTAACGATAATTTTGTTATTGATTGTAGTTAGAAGGATTTTTGTATACACTGCAGTCTGTTGTTATAAGCGATACCAAGATTACTTTCCTTCTATTGTGGCGGCACCTGCCGGTCACACGTCTTAATAATTTTGTATTCAATTTGTATAACTGACCTCCCTAAAGCAGTGAGGGAATCTTTACGGGGCCTCGGTATATTGTGTCTCATCCCGAGGAAAGATGGGGAAAAAGAAGATCGTAAATCACATTAGAAAATTACAGACAGACGGAATGAAACCCAGGTCGTCACAAATGCTTTGAAGTATTACCTTAAACAGCAAGTCAACATAGACATACATTGATGTTTCAATGAATGAATTTAACATCACAAATTTGTCTTAATTTGTTTTCACAATGTATTGTTCATTCGTTATTGTTTTGTTGAAGTAATAGTAAAGATTTTCATTCATATAAAGTGTTTGCAGTCAATAACGTGAAGATGATCTGACAGACAAGAAACTCGGAAATCGGATAGTAAAACGCTTAATTAATGGAATATGCATGCTATACACAAGTCCTTTTCACAATATTGTAGGCTGATGGATGGACTGACTATAAAACAATGCCTTTCCCTCGAGATGTAAGTACATTTGATTGTCACCTAATTGCCATTGCAAATAAGAACATATTAGGACATTAACTTAAATACATAACGCTACATCAAATACATACAAAGTTAAGAGAAAGCAGAGACATATATGTGTATATATGTCTCTGGAGAAAGTAACACAATCATACTATGAAGCCTCTGCTACTTTACCTTTTTCATCCATTGCTTATATGCGTAAATTACTCATGCAATATTTAACAATTATCATAATAGATGTGCTTAATCCACTTCATGTAACTACTTTCAAACCACTATGAATCACTTTTAATACGTCAACTATGGATGACAATTTTTGAATGAACCGCCGATCTATCAAAGATTTTTCTCTTGTTCAGTTGGATGCATCTTCCTTTATTTCTGCATAAATCACATAACAAGACATTCTAAATTAAGCTTATAATACCGATACATGTTACTCCTTTTTAGATAGTTTTAAAGCCCTTCATTTCACTAATAGTTCGTGAACAGGTGCTTGATCACTACACTAGCTAAGTGGTACAATTGCATGGTGTAACCACTGGTATGTTCTCTGCACTACTTAGAGCTGCACACTTTCCCCAGCATGACTGTTGGTATATAAACAGGTGTTTGAACTTTGCACTAGCTATAGTAGCAAACTATCCAAGGTAAGCTTAATCCAATACATTAAGAGAGTCTAAAACATCTTCTATGTCAGGATTCATAGAGTCAGAGACAACAAATTTCTTCACATTAGTGTCTTCGGTGAACATAGAATTAAAGAGACTATTAAACTCTTGATCATCTAATTTAAGCGACCTCCGAGGAGATGTCCGACACTGATGACTTGCAGTTCTGGCTCTCTGAATGCCAGGAGAGTTCTTTTTGATACATAGTTCTTCTAACATAGCATCAAACTGTTGTTTGACTAAATTCGGCTGCTTCATATCCTGCAAACGTAACTTATCATGCTTTAACCTATTCTGTAAATCGCTAGTGGAGACTGAATACTCCATAGCAACTGACTGGTTCATTTCAGTGTCCATAAGCCATGGTGCAATCTTCCTGTCTTTCTTTGCAAATTTCACGGGATTGGGGACAAAGAATATATCAAAAGGTACTGACACTGGTACCATTTTATCACCTTTCATTTTCACATCATCTGAGGATTTTTTATTCTGATTAGAGCATGAATCTGATCCTTCTGAAGATGAAGTATCCATTTCTTTTGAATTATAATCGGACTCTTTCATAGAGCTACAGTTTTCTTCGTTACTTCGCTGATCACTGGGTGTGAGATTACTGGATGCCTTGGAGTAATCACTCTCGCACTCTACCGATGAGCTATCACCATACATACTTTCTTTCCGATTGTCCTCACACGAATCACATGACATGGCTTTATCTTGATTGTGATCAGAACCAGTCTCCAATGATGTACATCTGAAGTCTTTGCTCATTTCATTTTCCTGCACAGTATCTGTCACACATTTATCCACATTCATCAACTTGCTGCTTTCTTGCTTTACATCTAAATTACTAACAGGACTGTCAATGCTGTCCTCATCACTTAGTGACATGGAATTATCTAGCATTTTCTGTAACTCGCTCTCATCCAGTGGAAACAGATAGTCACTTTCTTCATCCTGTAAAAATAATCATTTATATCACATTCATCTGAACATGAAGCCCAAGTGAGTCCATATTAATTTCCGGAGAACCTTAAAAACATAATGCGTTTTGAAAAGTAAGACAAAGTTCATGGTCAAGGTCACCAGGTCCAAAGAGATGGCACCCAATGAAAACTTTGGTAAAAAATTATGGCCCCAAATTAAAGTTTTTGTCACAAGGAATCTAAACGTGAAATAACAAAGGTCCATTTCTAATGGTTGAAAAGATATACCCAAAGTTAAAATTTCTGAAAAGTAGGTCAAGTCCAAGGTCAAGATGACAAGGTAAAAATCGATGGCACATATGAACGCTTGGTCATTAAAAATATACATGTGAATTTTATCAAAGTCTGATATTTAACATTTCAAAAGATACAGCCCTGGTTACAGTTCTTGAAAAGTAAGTCAAAGTGTATGGTCAAGGTTAGGAGGTAAAAAATATGGCATGCCTAAAGTTTTTGAAATGTAGGTCAAAGTTCAAGGTCACAACATCAAAAGTGAAGGAACTGAATGAAACATCTGGTCATGAAGACTCTATGTGTCAAATATCAAAGTCCTATCTCTAATGGTTCAAAAGTTACAGCCCAGGTTGAAGTTTTTGAAATGGAAATTCAAGGTCAAGGTCATGAATTTAAAAATGATGGCACTAATTGAAAGCTCTGGTCATGAGGAATCTACTTATGAAATACATAAGTCCTATATCTTATGGTTCAAAAGCTATAGCCCAGGTTAAAAGTTTTCAGACGGCGGATGCCGGCTGCATGACATTTGCTCCTTGTACATTTGTCCCCGCAAGCTAAAAAGTCTTCTCAACTTTTTGAGAAAAATTCAAATGAATGTACTTATTCCACTCATGTCCATACACATATAAAATATTCAATTACACTGAGAATTCAACATAGCTGCTTTTATGCACAATTATGCATTCATTCTGCATGTAAAAAATTCCAAAAGTAAACCAAAAACATACATTATGAAAATCAAAGAAAACACTAGAAAGTGTGCAAAAACATCAGAGTTAAAACAAGAAAATGTCAACTAAGTATCAAAACTTGATGTTGAAATGAGAACAAAAACTACAGCACTTTAATATAAGATGCTTTTTATATAACTCTGGTGCATTCAGTTTGTTGATCTATGCAGCTAATCTGAAGAAGTCTGTCAAAGAAGGGGACCCTCTAGGGCCTATGTCACCCTGCCCTAGATTCATCTTTTGACAGATCTGGTTGAACAAAGCAACATTTGTAAGGCACTTTGAGCACCTCACTCTGATCCATTTACTTTTTAACTTTGTGCAATCCATTTAAAGAAGATATTCTGCGGAGAGTACTTTCTTTCACATACTTTGCCTTATCCTAACTCTACTCCTAGACATCTACTCCTACAAATCTCAATGATGAACACCAAACAATAAACAAGACCTGTAGTACAAGACCTTGAGTAGTTGCCTGCCACCAAGTTTCAATAAAATCTCGTCAGCTGTAGCACAGAAATTGTGTATACATGTGTGACTTTAAATTATTTGAGCCTTCAAAGACGGCAATAAATACAGCTCCCAACAAGAATATTTTATCAGAACATCACTATATATCAGCCAAACTTAAAAACAATCAATATCTGGAGGCAACAACATCACAGTAGGGCCTTCTCTTGAAAAAATCAAACACTGTATGTCATATGGATGAGGAATATCAAATATAAACTACATGTACTGTAAACACTCTATCAGTAGTGAGGATTTATTTAAGCATGACTCCACATGAACAATAAAGTCCTCCATACCCTTGATCTGACCAAACTTGAACAAGTTAGAATATGGCCGTTCACGAAAACTATGTCAAGCTAATATATCTAAAAGGAGATAACTGTGAAAATAAAGTCTGCGAAATGATTTACAGGAAGTTTCTATATCTTGGCTTTCTAAGTGAAGGTCTATCATTTACCTAGTTAACATCCTATTTAAGCTCCCTATCCCACATTTGATGAAAATAACTATTTGTTTACGAGATGCACCTCCTTCTTTAAAGTATCATATGTTTGAAGTTGCATTTAAATCTTTGCGAAAAAATTAGAGAAAGTATAAAAAACAGTATTTCTATTGAAATTTAAAAACTGCAGAAATTTCCTGATTTTGTATGTTTATTTTGGATCTTTTAGATATACTTACAATAATAGCTGAACGACAGTTGGACTCTGCCTCCTCCCTCATCAAATTCATTTGCTCTGACACCATTTCTGATGATTTCATCTTACAAAGAGAATCTCTATCCTCCTTCAGCACTCGGTTTTTCTTTCTACGAGGCAAAGTGTACATCATAGCAAGTTTTGGTGACCAGTTAACAGTCTGTAACCAAGGTGGTTCCATCACACGTTTATGTATCCCTCTTTTCGATGGTGCCACACAGCATTTGGATTGAAGGCTTTCAAAATCCTTGAAAACAATATTCACATAAATCAGCAAAAGATTTAAAAACAAGACAGCAAATACAACAATTCTGTGTATGAATATAATTTTCAATCTTTAAAAGAAATATTTCTATACAACACAATGATATTTGTCAGACATATTCCACTTTTAAGATTATGTCTTCAGCCACTCAAAATCCTAAAGAAATAGGTTTTTTGATGAATACTTGGTTTAAGTTTCACATCTTCATTTTCATGTCAAGAAGAATAGAATGATATTGAAGTTCATAACAAGCAACAACTGAAAAATAGTGTTTACTGAAAACCTCTGTAGTGATTATCATCTAATGTTTAGATAGGGCTACATGCATAATAAAGAAGAGATAAAGGAATCAAGGTACTCAACAAAACTTAATGAGACTCATTTGACCATAAAAGGTAACTGAAAAGATGTATATCTGATTTTATAATATTAACAATGTTACAAAATGTTCACTGCAACATGATCAAAGATATCACAGATAAACTTCAAGTTACTTCAGGGTTATCTCAAATTATTCTAAAGATTAATTTAGGGAATAGAAAAGCCATATTTATCCATTTAAATCAATTTATGATGAAATATATGTACCTCCAGTGGAGTACAGCTACTATCCTCGATCTCTAGCAGATACAAGAAAGAAGAACTTGTCCCTTCATTGGATGACATCTCTGATGATGATTTCATTATCGGATTACCAGATACTGAGTAGAGAGACTGTAAAAGACACAAGTGAATAATATAAAAATTCTTAAGTCCAGGTAACTCGAAAGTCGCCCAGGTAAAAAGTTCAACTAATATATAACAAGAATCTCTATAAAACTTTGAACTTTGAAAACCCTTTAACATGTTTAATAGCTATCATTTTTAACATGCCTAATGCCTACCTTCTTAACAGTAATTTTATTTTTTAACTTGATAATCCTCAACACAATTGTACATTAAGCAGAAAACATGTAATATTTTTCAAGATCTACTCTATAAGGAAACTGATACCATTTCAGAAATTTAGGGGCCAGGGTGAAGACCTCTGATTTCTTTTTTGAATAAATATTTAAAAATGTATAAAGCTTTCGGGGATTAATAAGTAAATTTAATTACCCTATCTTAAACCTACTTCTGCATTTTAAAACCAATACCTGAAGAGAAGTATCAAATGAATATGCCAATGGGGGAACTTTGTGTCCTTGTTTAGGTACTGATGATGCTACAAGATTAACTGGCAGAACTGGTTTGGCCTGCCGTATGCCAGCAGGGGCATCAGGTAAGGTGGATTTTATCATGGAGACACCAGGTTGTTGAGGATGATAGAAGCCACCCATGACTTGAGGAATGAAAGATACACCTGAAAAAGATTCTAAAACCATGAAAAGGAGAATAAAATTGGGAATGCTGTTTGAAAGAATGATGTTACACATGTGAGGAGATATACGCTAAAGTCAATGTTAATCATTCACATTTTGATAGAAATTAAATGGTATCCTCACAAGGAAAATCTTGTAAATTCCGCAGCTCTAGTACCAACATGTGTAAATGGCAAAGCTATAGCTAATATCTAATGTTTCAATGTACCGCAATTAAAATAAATCACTTATCAACAATTGACTATTGAAAATTCAATTACACATTCAAACTAAGATGTGTCTGATATTTATGATACCCATCTCCTTTTTTGCCAAGCTTACATTTGTTAGTATTTGTTTACTCATGGGTAAGATGTATCTTTATTTTTATTATCCCCTACATCAATTTTCATTTACCCTAGGTAACAGGTAATGGGAAATGTAGAACACTGTATTTTTAAAGCAGGTTCAATATCATGGTGACAAAGTAAATTATTTTGATTCTAATGTCATGCATTACTGCAAAAATATCACAACTTTATCTAGAGGAAAAAAACAGATGATAGTACCGGGTATACGAGGAAAAACTTCAAAATTTCTTAGGCTTCCCTAGAGTAGTAAATATATAGTACATGTATATGCAAAATCACAAGTACTCATTCCTTTCATGTTTTGTATTTAAGGTAGTAGCCTCGAGGTATCCAAAATTTTCCTATCAATCAATTTCACTGAAAATCGTACAGTAGTTAGTCTTTATATAGATACACATTAGGGTTATCTTTTGACAACAGCACAAAATGAGGCATTTTCAACCCATTTTGGCATGCTTTGAATTGATGCCAAGATATATAAAATTTTCATGGAAACTGATAACAAAGGGTTATATCAGTATATGAAAACTCTCAATGCTTTTGAAGGATATATTAAAAGGCATCATTTTGATTCCTTACTTCATCCTTGTAAAATAAACTTATTCCCTGATTGATGATGTAAAAATTACTAATTACTGAGTCCCTCATAATATTATTTCTATCATCTGTAAAAAAAACCTGTGGAATATTTTTTCAATATAACAGCTTTCTTCTATATCAGTTTAAAGAAAATTTAACCTAGGGTTGCTAAGTTATTCAAAGTTAAATTCCTCCCCCCCTCTTTCTTCTCTCACCATGCTCAAATGTCCGTATGTGATATGTATAATGATTACTTTATAAACAACATCTTAAAACATCTATCTATTCAGAAAATGTTTGAAAATTTTGAATGTCTATACAAAACAACCTTTTACGAATGATATTTCCTTTATATGCCCCAAGATTGAAATATGTAGTGTCGGGGGTCCATGTATATTACATTTGCCTTATTTGTGTTTCAAGTGTCAGTCTGCAACATCGACCTTGTCCATAACATTTGAACGATTAAAGTTAAAAACATCATATATGACATGTGTTCTTCACCTATAAAGCCCTTTCAATAAATGACCTTGAAGTCAATGACCTTGTCGCCTTGACCATGAACCTTAGCTAGAATTAGTTAAACTTAACTTTGCTCACATTTTTTGAAACATAAGAGACAGAGACTTAAATCTGAGTGGTGTTACCCACTTTAAACCTGAGAGGTGTAACCCACTAATGAAACCCTTTTGAAAGACACCAAAGTAATTACCTTGTGACCTTGACCTTAATGTCAAAATAATTATTACCTTGCTCATTACTTTAGATTTCTAAAGACAAAGCGATATTTGGTATGCATTGGGAGATTTAAAGGTGAGTTGCAACTTAAGGTTTGGAATTTTTTTTCCTTTTATGGCTGCAACCCCATTTCCAGACCGAACAGTGCTGCAAAACTTTAGTCATGGGAGACTGCAACACCCCTCCCCCCCTTTCCCTTTTCAAAAATTTCTAGATCTGCCTACTTCATCTATGAAACCCTTTCTGATGACATTAAGGTGAATTATCTTGTGATCTTGACTGTGAACTATGAGTCTGTGCAGTTACATATGTACTATTACCAATAAGGTTTGTTTGCAAACATTGACATGTGCTTTTGTCAGTATAGATGGTTTTCCATGCGGAACAACACGTTTGGCGCATTTTACAGAGGAGCCAATCCATCACTAGATTTATTCACTAAGCCACCAAAAACAAACAACTTTAATGAGTATCCTTTGAAACCCATAAAATTACAGAATACACGTACATTTAAAAATACTGAAGTTGTACTTCACCCTACATAATCAACTACCATAAACTCTACAATGCCACAAATGCCTTAAGTCACATTCAGTACACAATGACGTCAGTTAGGTGCCTGTATCTGGGTCAGCGTCATTTCCGGTAAAGCATGTGTCACTTATTTTCCACTTCCTCGTGGATAAAAGGCTGATCATTTAGACAAATAATGAGGATATCTATGCGAATATGGGAGAAATGATCTTTTATGTTTACAAATATCCTAGATCTTTATCTAAAACATACTTGAAAAAGGTGCGTAGGTGTATATGTTATAGATAAGATTATTGGTAATGGTTATGTAAACGACATAGGTCTAGATCTGAAATATGCTTGAAAAGCACCCATACGTGTAAACGTTTTAAACACTTTTCAGAATTACGTGCCTTAGATTGCTTCTACTACCTTAAGTCACCTACCAAATTTATTTTTCTGAACTTGGCAGATTTTCTGTCCCACTGGAGAACAAAACAATGGAGTATGAAAGCATGAGTCAAAACGGTCTATCAGTAATTGTGATCTTATGTATTAATACATAGATATATCATCAAAAGTTTGTGCCCTTACCAGCCTGGGGATAGTATGGCCACTGCATCTTTCCCTTCATAGCCAAGTTTTGTGACATAGCCTTCTTTTCTGCTTGATTTTGTTCTGTCTGATTTGGTGGAATTTCTGATGCTACAGTACTGGTGGTATATATCTGAGACGGTGCTCCACATGGAACTCCCGCTGGATACATACCACAAAGACTTCCAGCATAGTTTCCACTCATCAGAGAGTAAGCAGCTTTAATGCCTTGGCTCCTTTCTTGCTCTTGCTGCTGTTGCTGCATGCAAAGAGGGAATGGAGGCTGCAGAAAGTCTTCCAATTCCTTTTTGTAAGACTTGTTAGCCCTGTTTGTCCACATTTCCTCATCTGGAGAATGGGTTCGCTTCATACTCTGATGTTCTGGCAACAAATCAGTCATTTCTTGTTGTTTCATCATTAAGTTCCTTTCCTGCTTTGCTTGATTTACAAACATTTTCTCTTGTATCTTAGTATGCTTTTGGAGTGTCTCCTCTGTTAGATGCATGAGCATTGGATGGTCTTGTATTTCTGGTACTTGCGGTGGGGGAGACATGAGGACAGCAGGTTGAAAGGATTGGTTCTCTTTCACTGGCTCAGATGACTCTGCAACATACTCTTGTTGATGGGCTGGACTAGAAGGTACTTCTTCTCTCTGTCCTTGCTCAGACAATAACACCTAGAAAATAAATTACAAATGTATAGCTAAGTACATTAAAACTGGTGACGAAACTTAAATATGTAGATTTCAAAACATCCTTTATGAAATGGTAGAAAAGTAAACAGAAATAAATACAACAACAAAATACTTCTTAATATTCTTCTAGAGTTTAACTTCTACTGCATGAACAAATTGCAGATGGTAAAACTTTTGGCTAATACTGAAAGTTTTAAAATCTCTATTTATATTGCAGATATAAGTATTGCTTACCTTTGTACTGCTGCCAAAACTAGGAGGTTTAGGTACAGAGATGTCCACTTCAAATGCATCTACCTCTCCTGACATTTCATCAGAATCTGTAAAATAGAACAGTCTTCATTGCCATGTCATCTTTATAATTTTTAATACCCTGTAACTTATCATTGCAATGCTTTTCGTCAAGAAAATCTTCAGTATATTATATCTATTTAAGAATCTTAAAGGCAGGTGGGATAAAGCTCTTTAATTTCATTTCAGTCAAGTCCAGTTTCATCTAATAAAACCAGATATACAGTCTTCACGAAAAGTTTTTTTGAACTACTAGCCTACAAACAAATTTTACTAGCCCAATGTATACTTTGTTTGGACTTTTACAAGCCCAGCAATAAGTCTAGTAGCCTCGGGCCTCGGCTAGTGAGTTTTTGTGATGAATGGATATATTGATCAAAGTATATTAACAACAGCAGCTACATTGTAAACACACTGTTCCTTAATAATAGACTGATTCAAAGTACTGCTGGTATAGCAATGACGTGTAAACAGAGTACAGTACAAAACAGGTTATTAAAAGCTACTGGATTACCAAATCTTTATTATAAAACACTCTCAATCACTACCGACTTTTTTTTTTACCTTGAAATTCCACCTCATCTGATTCCTCATTTGATGAAGGACTTTTGTTTTCAGATTTTGACTGGCTCAACAAAAACCTACAAAGAAACAAGATGTGTTTGTGAAACACTATGCCCCCTTGGCAGCAGTCAGAAAAAGTTATTTTTAGAGTGAAGGTCATTGTCAAGGTCAAAAAGTCATCGACTTTGGTGCCAATTGAAAAGGCTTCATTAGATGAGTACGCATGTGGAATCCCTCATGGTTCAAAAGTTATAACGAAGGTTAAAGTTGACAACAGACAAACAAACAAACAGACAGAAAGCAAACTGGACAAAAAAAGGTCAATGACTTTGGTGTTGTATGAAAAGGGCTTCATTAGTTGAGTACGAATGTGAAATATGAAGTCTTTATCCCTCACAGTTCAAAAGTTATGTCCAAGGTTAAAGTTGCAAGACAAGACAAAGAAAAACAATATGTCCCGATCTATTGATAAAATCGATCTGAGTTAATAGCGAAGAATACCAGTATATGATGTAGTTAGGATTAATGCTTCCTCTAAACTGCTTATATTTTGTAAGACTTTGTTTTTGTGAATTTCACTCGAGACACAATTTACATCAGTAACAAAAAAATATGCTCCCTTACATAGTCTCATTCTGAGAATTTTTCTAAAAGCTGTACAACCAGAATCTTAATTAGAATGATTAATTATTTTTGCACATCTTAAATAATACAATAAAAGCAAACCCACATCTCTATATCTTCAAATCCCCTCCCGAAAGACAAAAGCAATGATCCAAAACTTTGTTAACAACAGTATATTAATGGAGTTATGAACGTTTATGAGGAAAGTATTTCCAAAAAATCCAATGTTTGGACATTGTCTTATAGGTAATTTTAAGACACAATCTTAGATTTATATACTTCGTCTATACAATAAAAATTCAAGTCCAAAGACAAAGTAATAGTGTCCAAATACATTCTTCTATGGCTATTAAGTACTGAAGTATAAAGAAAAGTAAGTCATACATGAAATTACAAGCCATCAAGGAGAGAAAACACATGTACTACTTCAGTGTTACATTTGGACTTCAATAGGGTAGATAAGTCTCAAATTAGAGTCTATTTTGTCTACACTTCTTTCTCTACTAATTTCCTTTCCATATTTTTTTTAGGAATCATGTAATTCCTTTGACTGCTTGGCTGTCTTTTTGATATTCCTTCCACATTTTTCTGGTCCTCTACTGCACACAGGAGTGTGCACACGCACATTTACATCTACTTTCTTCATTCTTCAATTTAGACCCCAGATTTCTGAAACTTGGTAACTTCTACAATTCTGTTTTTGTTTACTGGTAATTGGAAATATTTGGCTCCTACAACTTTAATTCCCTCTTTTTTTTGTGGAATCCTTTAAATCCTTTGATCTTCCCATTTCTTTTGATATACCCTCCACACTGTTCTATTTATCTACCAAAGGCATGTACATACCTATGCAGAATTAGTTTATAGAGTTTAGTCTTGTTCCAGGATTCCTTACATTGTAAATAATGCTGACTGAGCCACCATTTTTACCATAATAAAAAAAATCCCAAATTCTCATCCCCATCCGCCCTGATTTTTCATGCCTACCCCAATTTTTTTTCTTTTAAATGACATTCTGAAAATTATATAGCCGACCAGAAATATCCTGTGTCTTGTACGTATCTGTTTTAGATATATACGATATCTTGTTTATATTTGTAAGTCAAATAAAAATATGAAAGCTTAGCATGTTATTATTTATTGTTTGCCAGGTCAATTTAACCATATTCACTGTCCAATTCCATTTTAGAGAAAAATAAACAATAAAATATCAAAATCCATCCCCCCACTCCAATTTTTTTTAAAAGTTGGATGACAATCTAGCAATTCTTTTATTATGGCCTTACAATGAATGATTGTTTTATTTCAATTATTGCAACATCCGAAGATTACAGATATTGTTGTTTTCTTAAACTAGCCAATTTTACTATGCTAAAAAATCCTGCAACACTTACTATTATCATACAGCTTTAAAATAATTTTACAAACAATATTTTTAGTGGACTTATCCATTTTGTTTGTAAACAATATAAACATCCTTTAGTAGGGGTGTGCGATATTACCAGTATATCGGTACTGGTTCAGTAACAGTTCCCGGACAATTTCAGAGGTTTTTGGCAAATAACTTTTGCTACAATAGACCAAAATGCATGAAGTTTGGTACAGTGCATGGTTTACCCATTATGTATAGAACTATATCAAACTTATAACAAAACTCATGCATTAACCCAACATTTAATGCATTTTTACGATTCTCCTTTTCTGCGATTTTTACCCAATTTACTGTAATAGTTCACAGACGATATAGTCTATTGATATTGTAAGTGGATAAAAATACAAGACTTTTGTCACAAAGTTGAAAGGCAATCTCTTATAAAAAAGGTTATAATGAAAGTATTGCATTATTTGACCTTAACAAGCAAATTCAGAGAATTGTGGTCCCCCACTTTCGGAGGTTCTATCAGTAAGGGTGCAGTGATCTGTGACATATTGTCATGGTTGTGCATGTCTACAGACACACATGCCAAATATGAAAGCACTACGTCTTACAGAAAAAAAGTTATGACCAAGGTTAAAGTTTTTGCGCCGGATGAATAGACGTACGGACAGACGAATGAGATTTAATGTCCCTAAGCTTTCATGAAAAGCGGGGGACAAAAACTGATTTTAGATACATTGATCAAGAGCACCTTTCCCCCACATATGGATATTGAAAGTAGGTCAGAATGTGATAAATAAAATAAGATAGAGGGTATAAATCAACATTTTTACCAGAAAAATCTTATTCTCCTTTAAATATCATTTAATTTGTATAAAGATTTTGGATGATTTCTTGCCCAATATGCTCAAACCAGCAAAAAAAAACCGGGAACAGTTACTCTCCAAGAACTGTTACAGTACCAGTATACTGCAATATTTCCCATAGCGATGATGTATCACAATATCAACACCAGATATTGATATTTGACAATATATCTTATACTTCAGAATAAGTCACTAATATCCATATCAAAGGTTCTCGATCCTTGGATGATGTCATATATGTTCTGTTAGGAGGGGTGGGGGAAATAAAAACTTTGTTGAAAATTTTGTGTTAAAATAAGAGGGTGGTGTTCTTTTATTTTGCTTATTTTTAAATTTAGCAGAGTTACGGGTATATAATAAT
This sequence comes from Pteria penguin, assembly GCA_035048485.1. NCBI lineage: Eukaryota > Metazoa > Mollusca > Bivalvia > Pterioida > Pteriidae > Pteria > Pteria penguin. The sequence continues at coordinate 39,353,509 of CM068582.1, read as the reverse complement.
ATTTATGTTCAAAGAAACATCTGATATTGTAGAAAGAGTGCAGTGTAAAATTATGAAGCACACATATAATTCATCATTAAAGGAATTGTCCACTTATTGTTTTTACAATGATTAGGGGTCCAAATAGGGGGGGGGGGGTAATGAAATTTTACTTTGCATGAAATCTAACCTAAATATACACATTTCTTTTGTTTGTTAAGTACATATGGTTTTGTAGAATGAAAATAAATCAAGAAAATGAGATTTGCACACATTTTTACATGTCAGCACTTTAAATATCACATTCTGATGCATTTGTATGGGGATAATTTTAGCAACCAGTGATGCAAGACAGCCTTCTTTCTCATTATATATATAAGGGATTCTCAAACTGATACTGAACCATGAAGAAAAGATATTATACATGTACTACAAATGAGAAGTGTTTATAATCTGCTGATTTACATTAAATTGGCCGTGCAGTGTAAACTATTAGATGATATGTTTGACTCAGAAATTACTAAAATAATGAATTAAGCATGTTAAGACTCCATAATTTTGATTTCTTGCTCAAATGTGCAAAGGGTAGGTAATGTTTTAACACCACAAATTTATCTGTGTCTTATATATTCCTCAAATAAAAAAGAATTTTTAAAAAAGCGCATATTTTTCACTAGAATTTTTCTTAGGTATGGATAACCCTGAAATTGAAGTAAATACACACTGAAATCAGCTTGTAGACTATCACCGGATACAAACTGTGACGACTAAATTATGAAACTGGATACATTGCATCTATGTTAGTATTTATCTGATGATAAATAGTGCTAATAATTTTGAGACACTGAAAATTTTAATTGTCAAATGCCTAACACAGTCATACTGACAAGTAGTGTCAGTCACTGTAAGATTTAGAAAAAATCGTCATAAAATTGTGAATGTCAGTCGGCATATATCTATTCATTTTCTTTTGTTTTGCAAAGAGAAAACACCCATATATTCTATTTGTAGGCTCTATTTGTTATGTGAACCAAAGTCAATTACATATCCCACAATAAATTGTTATTTTCAATCAAATTCAATGAAATTGCTTTGAATTTCTTGTAACGGTGCATTTGTGCAATATATTGAATAAATAATGAAATATAGCAATATACATCAATTTGTTTTCACTCGCAATACCCTATTTGTAACCTCACTATCTCTAACATGTTAACCCAGAACTTACTTTTTAATGTTGTTGGTGTAATTTAGTTGTTCATATGCAACAGATGTCCTATCTTCTGGGAAAGAGGGCTGTGATGAATCAGTGGACAGTATATCCTAAAAACAAAAAATATAACTTGATGAAGTCATTAAGGAGTGAGAGACAAATTTGGTGTAGTGTTGATGACCTAGACTGCACCACTATGTTAACAAGTTTAATAACCCCCTCCTTCCATGTACCAATAGGTCTGAAAAATTGTAGAAAGAGTCATATAACACCAATCAGCCAGCCAACCAATAATAAAGAGGTGTTTATATTTAAAGAACATGCAAAATTTTGAGTGTTATACTATTACTAGTACTAATACAGTCTCTCAGATTTAAAGTGCAGGAGGCTGTGATGATGCATGTTCATACAGCTGTTTTAGAATTTAAAAAAGAGGCCTAAGTGGGCCTACATTGCTCACCTTAACACAATTTGCTTTTTCAACTGACATCTTTAAAAATTTGCATATAAATATACATATTTTAAGATGTTTATTTTGTTGTGACTACATTTTGTTCTGAAAACTGAGTGCACAATTTGAATCATCATCAATATTAATTGTTTAGCGGTCCAAAATAAAAAAAAAAAAAAAAACATCAACACTTGCAAGAGACCATGAGTAATGCATTCCCATCAAGTTTCATCCAAATTCTTCCATGGTTCTGCAGAAGAAGTTGAAATTGTGAAAAAATGTCCCTTCCCCTCTTTTCTTCACCGTCTTAAAAAATTCTTTGAAATTCCAAAATTTAAAATAATGACAAACATCTTTCACAGTTACATACCTTGCCATAATTGTTATTAAAAGAAACCCAAGTAAAGCAACACTGTCAACTAAATGATAAAAAAAATTACAATTTTCTGCATTAAAATCACCAAGTCCAAAAAAACGTTGACAAACCTCAAAACTCTGATTTCGGAATGAAACCAAAAACGACAACACTTCTTCACTCATCCCTCTAGATCATTTATTTGCACTCATTTTGTCTCTGTATGCAGCTGGTCTGAAGAAGATGGTCAAAGGAGGGTACTGTTTATGACCTACTTTTGTCTGGACCCATACAAAAAACAACACTAGTAGGGGACCACAAATATTTCATGCCTACAAAGTTTCATCAAAATCCTTCCAGTGGTTCTGGAGAAGAATGTCAAAAATGTGAAAAGTTTATGACGCTGGACAACAAACTATGAGCAAAGATTCTCACATGTTTTTAACCTTCGGCTCAGGTGAGCTAAAATCATGTGAGAATCTATGCTCATGACATACTTAAGTTTTCTAGAAACAGAAATCATGGGGAAAATCTGATTTTTATATATGTACTTGTACAGTTTTTCATCATTAAAAGACCATATGACAATTCTGACAGAATCTTAAGATAATGTACATAAGAATCATGCTTATCATTTATTTACAGATATTAATCTTACTGGATGTTAATTAGATCAAAATGCTAAAATTCAATCATTTCCATTTTGTTTGATGTAATCCATTATTTGTAGTAAAAATGTTTAATTTTTACACAAAGGATGATGACTGGAAAGGCAAATTGACTGCAGGAAGTGGAAAACAAGAGGACAGCTGTGCTAAACACAGAAGAATAACTTGATAAATCTTGTTGACAGAGAGACACTAGACAGTTTAATTTTTTACCTTACTACCGTGATCATGGAGTTTCCCTACCAATGCTGAATTCTTCAAATTCTTTTCCCCTTCTGATTCTTAAATATTAAACAAAATTATGATTTACTTACAACTAAAGATAAAAGGAACAAACATGACTTATTTCCTTTTCCCTTTTATCTGCAGGCATCTATAATGCTTGCTTCACAAAAATCTTCTCATGAATATCTACAATCTATTAATGTACGATACAGACGTATACACTATTTGTACATTACATACAAATAACTTTAAAATACACATATTATCTTGTATATTTCTAAACTGCATATATTTAAAAAAAAATTCATCAAATATAAGCATCAAGTATGCCATCACTACTAACAATTAATGATTCATAATCAGTGCAACCTTTCTCATTCAATTCTTTGCATTTTCATATTTAACTGTGCTTTATGTTAAACATGCGAAGTAAAAACAAACACTGTCAGTAGGTGGCTGGACATTTCCTTTCCAGGAAAAGGAGAGGGTCATTGTGGGAGTCTGAATTTTATTAACATTTGCAAATCTAGGATGCTGCTACCAGATGTGATCATTCTAGTATTAACTGACCCCATTAAGTATTTATGAGTTCATTAGTACTATGTTTGTTTACGAATTAACCAAAAATCATTAGGTATAATTTCAATACCTGTATTATACATTATTGTATGCATAAAGCAAAGATAGCAAGTAAGGAATATAGGAAGGTTTCAAAACATTACTAAAATGGAATATAGTGAAATTTTATTACTTCACTTAAACATTCTATCATGAATGTAATGCAATACCTATCCATATCCAGTTTTGATAATTTTGCTTCATCATATAACAGTTTTGAAAAACAAATAATTTTTCCTTATCTTAATTTTACACTACTTTTTTGAAAAAAAGTTATCTACCAATTTCCTTTTTTACTACAAGTTTAAAAATCAAATATGAAAAATTCATTAATAATTTCAATGTAAAACTTATTTTTGCTGAAAAAAAATATATTGAAAATGGTATCAGAAATTGTTGGCATCCTGTTTTGCATGAACTGCCCTACCATTTTACACATACGACATGAGTGAAAAATGTCATACCCTTGAATAACAAGAAACAGGTCTAAGAAGTATGAAGAAGACTAATGTTAATGCTGTCGATTTTCAGCAAAAAATAATTTTCTTTTAAATTCACTTTGACCTAGGAGATCTGACGCTGAATCAGATTAAGCCATACCCATGTGTCAAATGTAATAATTGGGTAAAAAACTTGAACACAATGAGCATAAAATTTCATTGATCAAAAATAATAATTTGGCTGATTCGCTCTGTTCAAGTTCATGAGAGGTTCTTGAAGAATATGCAGCAATTCTGCAAATCATGAAAAAGACCCATTATTTAGGTCTTTTTGGATAAAACAATAATTACAAAGGCTCACTGTAAACTCAACAGATATGACCTTAAATAACTGACAAGATACATCATTGTATTATTAGTATCTATTGTGTCAAGCAAGCAAGCAAGAATATATGCTTTATAATCTGAACAAGGTAAGCAGGGTGGATGCCACGCATGAATACGGTGGCATAATTAGTTATAGAGTCATCTTCAGGGGTGATATGGAGTGATATTGGGTGCATAAACATGTATACAAGTTTATGCAACCGATATCATGCCATATCACCCCAGCAGATGACTCTATAACAAATTTACTCAACTGATGATCTATTACTATCTGCGATATTTCAAATAAAAATAACGAAGCCATATGAAGAGCGTTGACATCAAAGACACGATTTCATGATGTCATAGACACAATGTAAACAAACCTGATATAGATTCTATATCAGGTGGGTTTAAGAAAGTGACACAAGACAGTATTTGGCTGAAATTGACCAATGAAATCCCTGCATTCCTATACTATATAACTATACTATATAACCCCTCTGCAATGAAGTTACATGAGGAATGCACACATGAAATATCTAAACCCTATCTCTTACTGTTCTTAAGTAAAGGCCAAGTTTATAGTTTTTAAAAGTAGGTAAAATTTCAAGGTCAAGGTCACAAGGTAAAAACATTTGGTACCCAATGAAAGCCATTAGAAATAGAATGTCCTGCTACCAAAACTGCCTACTGAAAGCTTTATGCATGACAGAATATACATCATTTCTCAGAATCAAGTACAGTTCCAAACAGAACAAAGAAAAATTATCAGACATGCCCACAAATGCCAAATCTTTATTTTAATTTAGGGATATTATTTTACTCAACTTTTGGAGTTTTAAAGATTTATTGCTAAAGCATTGTATCAATAAAGATATGTACTGTTCAAAAAGTTACTGATTTGGTATGGTACCATTTTATGCCCATAATGGATGATTTTGAACAAGACTAATGCATATGTCAGTATGTGTACTACAAATATACATGTGACAATGCATATCAAAAGGGATATCCGGTACCAAATTGGGTTTCTATTTCTCAACTACCGAAATAGAATAATCTCTGAACAACAGCAATCAGAGATGTAAAATACAAAATACTTACTGTGAAACAATGGTTGTATACGTCTTCTTTTATAAGGTCCTGACACTTCAAAGAAAGAAGATAACATGTAGTATAGATGTACTATAGTACATGTTCCCTCCACTAGTGCCTTAAACACTCTAACCTTTGTTGAGTTTACCATTAAACATCAACACACATGGAGTTCTCACATAATAGTTATACATATGCATGCTAGAGATAGCAAATAATTCTGTGATTCCAGGTCACAACCACAACAAATAAGATACAAAAATACAATAAACTGTAACAAATTATAGAGATAAGTGTAGGTAAAATCATTAAATGTTTCTTATACAATAAGCAGACCTCTAGTAATTAAGAATAACAAAGGCCACATTAACACCTAACAAATAACAGAAACTACTAAAATGCTGAAAAATAAGAGTGCAGGTTGATGACGCAATCTTTATCTGTAGTTCATGTACTTTGAAGGTACAGGATGATGGGAGCTTTCTTTACTTCTACGTATTGTACAATATTACAGGATGATGAAGGCATTCTTTACCTGTGTGTAATGTACTATGATGAGGGCATTCTTTACTTATGTGTATCGTACTATGAAGTTAAAGGATGATGAGGGCATTCTATACTTGTGTGTTATGTACTACATGTATGAAGTTACAGGATGATGAAGGCCCTCTCTACCTGTATGTCATGTACTATGATTTTACAGGATGATGAGGGCATTCTTTACGTATGTGTTATGTACTATGAAGTTACAGGATGATGAAGGCCTTCTCTACCTGTATGTCATGTACTATGATTTTACAGAATGATGAGGGCATTCTTGACATATATGTAGTGTACTATTAGGTAAGTTATTCTATCATTCAATCGTTTCATTACTACTTTATTCCATTCTATGCATCAATTTTATTTTGAACTATGAAGTGTTACCTACTCAATAGATCTGTGAAAAAAAATGTATTGCTCTTTGTAAGTTTAAAACCTTTTTTATGGACATGATACATGGTAAAGGAATAATGGATTTTATGTATACATACAGTCAAACTTCGATATATTATAAATCTGTGTAACAAAAGGATCTAAATGAAGACAATCCTCAAAATATTCTGAGGTTGACCTGGGAATAAACTCAGTGAATATCACAGAACGCAATGCAACTTTGCTGAATTATATTTTCAGCCCAAGAGCTATACTTGTCATAAACTGCCGAAATTCTTTAAACAATCTTACATACAATGATCCCTTTTATCATTTAAATCTGATATGACCACGGTTTAAATAATGAGATTTCAGATAATGAGAATCAGATTCTTCATATAAAGCGAGGATTAATCCCAAGACTTATCCCCTAACAAATGTGGTGAATACTGTGTCATAAGACCAATCCTTTTTTAAGAATCTGGACTTCTAATATCTCATATACCTGGGTTATCTCATAGCCAAATACAAGTCCCAATAATCTAATTCTCTTGATAACATGATGAGATTTATCTAGGATTAGTCCTTTCAATACATTCTCAAAATGTGAAGTTCTAATTTACCAAAACAATCCTAAACATTACTGAGCACTGCAAGCTGTGAATACTGCTGAAATATGCAAACTGAAATTCCATTATAAACAAGAGCTCACCTGAGCACAATTTGCTTATTCATAAACAAATGAAAGCTCAATTTTGGATGAAGACACTGAGTACTTTCAGTTATTACTTTTCTATGAGATTTAGTAAAAATCTGTGAAGTAGTTAATGAAAAAAAAGTTGAAAAAAAATGTCAGCCAATCATAGCTCTTGGCAACCATTTTGAGTGTCAGATTGGGTCAAAAGATACATTTTTGGTATGGCGCCTTGATAACTTACTCATGGATCATGTCTAAAAATACAAACTTGGTAGAGAACCTTGATTACTTACTTCTAAGGTATGGTGAAATTTTATAAAGCGGTTTTGGAGAAAAGCTGAAAATATATCAACCAATGAAGGTCCATGGCAGCCATCTTGAACTACAGATTGGAAAAAAAACCCCAAAAGTAATAGAGGACCTTAAGAACTTACTTCTTCTATGTTTTGGTGAAATTCTGTAAAGTGGTTGCAGAGAAGTCGAAAATGTTTCAACCAATCAAAGCCCATGGCAGCCATTTTTAAACCGAAAAACACAAAATTGATGGAAGACCTTGATAACTTACTGCTTGTAACATCTGGTGAAATTTAATGGAACAGTTGTTGAGAAGAAGTCATAAAAAAGTCAACCAATCCTGGTCCATGGCAGCCATATTGGATTACAGATTTGGGTAGAAGAATGCAAACTTGATACAAGATCTTGAGTACTTATTTTCGAAAGGTTTGGTGAAATTCTGTAAAGGGGTTGCAGAGGAGGAGTCGAAAATGTGTGAACTAAAAAGAGCTCATGGTGGCCATCTTGGATTACAAAAAAAAACTTGGTAGAAGACTTTAAGTACTTACTTCCTGTAAGTTTTGGTGAAATATTGTAAAGCAGTTGCAGAGGAGGAGTTGAAAATGTGTCAACCAATCAGTGCCCATGTTGGATTACTGATCAGGTCAAAAAACACAAACTTGGTAGAGGACCTAAATTACTTTCTTCTTGTAACGTCTGTCAAAATTTTATGCAACAGTTGTGGAAAAGAAATCAAAATGTATCAACCAATCAGGGCCTATGGCTGCCATTTTTGATTGTGGATTAGGTCAAAAACCAAATGAAAGGACTTGAAAGTCCTCAAGGTCGGAATTGCATGGTCAAGTACATCAAAGCAGGGAAGTATAGTTAATTCTTAAACTATACATCCTTGATCAAAGGTAATAAAGTCATGATCCACCAAGAGATCGCACACCATGCGTGTAATGTTTAGGATCAGTATTGACAAAACACGGTCTGCGTTGAACAGAACAAACAAAAACAATGAAGGACTTGATGCATCGCCTTCGGGCTTTCGCCCTTTCACACATAAAGAATTAATGTACAATGACACCAAATTTCATTTAAAAACCATGCACTTCCCGAGATATACGAAGTCAAATCCGCATGGCCATGGGCCCAGCTAAGCATCCGATCGTATGGGGAAAGATGGTCCATTTTAGAAATGCAACAGACGAATGAACTATACATCATGTTTAAAGCATATTTGACTTGCATGAAATCGCAAATCAAAGTCATTCGCCTTTTCATTTTCCGATTTTGTCAAACAAATCTGCTATCATTTTCTCTTATCACTTTTGACCTTGACAGTAGTATGAAATTAGCAATCTGGACAAAGTCCCCCGCTGTACATGTACATTTGGGGAAAACGACATCTACACATGTATAAATAACTAGCTATTTTTAGTAGCATTACACATCAACAACTACCAAGACGTATGTTTATCGTTGTGATGAGAAGATTGTAGAGTACATGTACTTCGAATTCCACTGCTATAAAAAAGAAGCGATATTCTCAAGTTTTATTAATTATAACATAACGGATACTAGTACGGACTAGTAGTGTACTTCTTTTTACGGCACAGCTACACAATAATGTTAATCGTACTTTTTCGGCACTTTCCGTCGAGTATTCGGAAAGACTCCAACGCATGAATTTAACTCGTGTAGATCGATGGAATAACGGCACATCTATTTTCTCATTTGATCAAACTTATCTTGCATTGACTCGTACAATATGAATTATAAGTACTAAAAGTAAATCTAATAACGCTTTTTCTAAATATCGAAGCACTATTTATACACGAGGGGGTATTTTCAGCGTTCCAACCGTTCCCCACAGCTTATTTTAACGACTAAGGTCTGGAATTGCTTATGCAATTCCGACCAAAAACATGGTAAAGGGAATTGATTACTTACTTCCTCTAAGTTTTAGTAAAATTCTGTTCAACAGTTTTGATGAAGAAGGTGAAAATGTGCCAACAAATCAGGCTCATGGTGGCCATCCTGGATTACTGACGGATTGAAAAACACAAACTTGGTAGAGGACTGTAAGTACTTACTTCCTGTACGTTTTGTAAAATTCTGTGCAGCGATTTTGAAGAAGTAGATTGGGTCGAAAAAAAACATACTTGGTAGAGTACTTAATTCCTGTAAGGTTTGGTGAAATTCTGTAAAGCCGTTGCAGATGAAAAGTCAAATATGTGAAAAAGTTTACAACAGACGACAATGTGCTATGACAATAGCTCACTTAAGCCTTTGGCTCAGGTGAGCTATAAGGACTAAAGTCTTAAAAAATTAAAAAGAATTTGAATAGTTTTCAATGAAAGTATCACCAACCTAATAGCAAAATTCTTTGAGAAATTGATTTTTCTTTTTTTATAAATGGAAAAAAAATATTCTCATATCAATCTTGGTGTGTCATTAAACAAGAATGAAATGCACAAACATACACGTTATGTACAAGTAACCATAATGACATGTGTACATCACTCCCACAGATTCTGTGTTAATGACCTGTAAGCTGTATTTGAACATTTTGAAATAGAAAATCTTTTCTATGGATCTTTCATTTCAAGATTTCGAAGTCTGACTGTATGCAACATTTTGAAAAACTATACATCAAAAAGAAAGCAAAAACCAAAAATAGAATTATCAAGTTTAGAATGCCACGTTTGATTTCACTTAAATCTGGATAAATTTGGGCCACAATAAAGGTTAGGAGAATGCGATGAAGATGCAGTTAAATACTGTTTGAAGTGTTCAAGTCTCCTCGGTGCAGTCTAACTAAAAAGATGTTAGGAGACTGATCAACACAGACTTCAAAAGTTGATTTTAATTGAATACTAGTTTATGAAGACAACAGCACAAAGGATTAACTATTACAAACATGACTATAAACAGTTTCTTATAGTAAAACATTTTCTTAAGATTTATTTGGCACTCATGATATTTCATATAAATATCAATTGCTTCAAAGAATTTATTGTGACATACGTATACATTTTTACCTTAGAGAAAGCTAAATTCGCCAAATTTTCCAGCAGTTTTGAAGTCTTGTACAGGTTCCAGTAAGTATCACCGTTATCATAAATCAACAGCTTAAAGCTGTATACCCTATGTTCACTAGTACAGTGCATATAATAGGTAAATTTATTCTAAATCGTTTTGATTATATATATACATACATATATATATATATATATATATATATATATATATATATATATATATATATATATATATATATGCCAATAATATGTTTAAAAAAAGGCCCTTGTAAATGTTGCTATCAAATTTGTCGTATTAAGTGAGATATGACTGTCTAACTAAAACACTTATGCATATTGAGTGAGAGGGTATATTCCGGTTATACCGCGATCTAATTCAGAAGCCGCATCATGGAGGGTGTAGTAAGTAAACTTGACGAGTAACTTAAAAAATATGCATTCAGGTCTGCTAAAGTTAGTATTTACTGAAATAGTTGTCTTTGGAGTCTCTGATCATCTTATTTGTTTTGATTAAACTGCACGTGTGAAGTTAGATTATGGATGTATTTATAGAATACCCACTTTATTTACAAAATATTTTCTCCTTATTTTGATATCTCCGAAGATTTGAAGCAACAAAAAATGTTATTAACGCAAAGTTAATAACTTCAGCCATATGAGAAAAATACAGTTTTTGTTTAACATGCTCTAATTTTGAAATTATACTGAACTATAGGGTATACAACTTTAAGATATAATTAAAAAAACCTTTACCACTTAAAAATGTTATGAAAAAGAAACTGCCCAAGACGTTATAGCAGGATTGCAAAGCATATTCCAAACAAGGTCAAGGTCACAAGATCAAAAGTCATGGAATCAATTGAAAGCTCTAGTCATAAAGTACCTATCTGTGAAGTATCAAAACCCTACCCCTATTGATTCAAAAGATATAACCAAAATTGAACCTTTTAAAAGTCAGTAAAAATCCAAGGTCAAAGTCACTAGGTAAAAAATCATGGCATAATTTGAAAGCTCTGGTGATATGTGTGAAGTATTATGTTTATACTGCTCTTAGTTGCTGAGATTTTGCTTCAACCAGAAACTTAACCAAAATGCTGATGAACAGACGGATGGACAGACATTGCCAATCTACAGATTGGAACTGCTTTGCAATCAAGCCAATAAAACCTTACAATCTAAAGGTTTGTGACCACAAACAACTAGTACAATGATTACAGGACTTAATGACAATACCCCAATAAAAATAACAATTATCAAGTCAATTTCTTGAAATGTCCAAAAGAAAACAGTTCACTTTACCAATGAAAATCATTTAAATTAACAATATTAAACTCATCAGAAATTGTAAATGTGGTATTTATCAGAAATATTTTATATCTAATGTAATATAACAATGCATTTATAAAACAATTCATGATAAAACTGAATTCAACGGTCAGAATTCGGTCTGAAATGAACTTTTTAAAAGGAACTCATTTCCATAAAAGCAATAATTTAGGGGAAATCATAGCTCCTGTAACAAAACACATACATACAGGAGTGTATACTAAGCATAAAAAGGGAAAAAGTAGAAAATTACCTGAGAATAGAGGAGGGGTGTTAGGCTCTATATCTGGTGCACTGACTGTAGTTGATATTGTCTGGACAATAGGCTGTTCAAATAAAATCCGAAAATTAACATAAACACATTTTATAGTCAAGCTTACTCATAACAGTAATCAGTGTAACATTAAAACCTACATCTGTATCCATCTTTGTATCCATTTCACACTGACAAACATAATTTTATGGTAAGAAACACCTGTATTTTCATAAAATGCTATCTAGCAGACGAAACATTACCATGTGAGGAATACCTCAATCAAAATCTTGTAAGATAACAAGAGGCCCAAGTGGGCCTATATCGCTCACCTGAGTACCTATATTATCAGTCATGCATGAAGGAAGAATTCATTTATTTTTGCATTAATGTGACTAAGTCAACACAGATGTTGAAAATATGTCAAATTTTATTTCAGGCTAGAATAAAAAAACAACACTTTTTTGCACATCCATTCAGGTGATTTTGATATTAAGCATTTCCTTTGTCTCTGCAAGAAGTCATTCAGGGCAACAAGTTAGTCATTTTCTTTAGGTGGGGCCTTTTGTTGACTGATTTCAAGTCTGGGTCATGAACAACAATTGTTTCAAATATTGACTAGATCTAACTTAAAATTGCCTAATTTCATATGTTGAGTGTTGAGAAACATCTAAAAACTTATTTAGATGTGTAAAGAAATGAAAAAAAAATTTTGACCACAGCTGGATTTGAACCGCTACTCTCCATATTTCAATTACCAAGTGGTATATGTACTATTGTGAGAACTGCTTTTTAGACATGGTGGCATTATCTGTTAACCAATTTGGATGAAATTTACCAAATTGATAGAGGACTTTTAGTACTTCATGTATTCCATGTTTCATTAAAATCTTTCATGTGGTATAACAGCAGAAGTGAAAAATGTGATTGAATTGTTCCTATACACCCTCATTTGGAAGTCTTAAAAAATTCATAGAAAATCCAAAAATTGAGATATTGACAAAATTCTTTCAAAGTAACAATCCTTACCATAATTATGATCACAATAGTCCATAAGAAATCATCATTATCAATTAACTAGGAAATATGACACTTTTTTCTGCATTGAATCACCAAGTCCAAAGAAATGTCGAAAAAAATTCTAAAATTTGATTTTGGAAGGGAACCAAAATGACAATACATCTTCACTCATCCCTCTAGATCATTTCTATGCATTCTGTTTGTCTCTGTATACAGCACGTATGAAAAAGAATATTGTTAAACGAGGGAACTCTTTTGTGACCTACTCTTGACTATGGTGGCGCCACCTGTAAAGAGGTCTGGACGAAAACAACAGAATTTGAAGAGGATCATAAGTGACTTATTTCTACCAAGATTTATTAAAATCCTTCAAACAGTTTTGTAGAAAAAGTTGAAAATGTGAAAAATGGCCAACCCCCCCCTTTTTTTTTTGGAAGTCTTAAACGTAAAATTCCTAATTTCATATGTTGAGTGTTGAGAAACATCTATAAACTTATTTAGATGTGTAAAAAAAAAAAAAAATTTTTTTGACCACAGCTGGATTTGAACCGCTACTCTCCATATTTCAATTACCAAGTGGTATATGTACCATTGTGAGACCTACTTTTAGACATGGTGGCATTATCTGTTAACCAATTTGGATGATCCGCACAAAAAAGAAAACCTTTGAAAAGGACTATGAGTACTTGCATCCTACCCAGTTTTATCACAATCCTTCAAGTTGTTCTGTAGATCAAGTTGAAGATATGAAAAATTGTCCCCCCCCCCCCTTTTCTTGGAAGTCTTAAAAAATTCATAAAAAATTCAAAAATCGAGATATTGAAAAAATTCCTTCACACCAGCATTCCTTACCATAGAAATGATTAAATGAAACCAAATGAATGCATCAATGTTTACTAAAAGAAAATAATAACTCTTTAATGCATTAAAATAACAAAGTCCAAAATAAAAATGAAAAAACGTCAAAAATTTGATTTCGGAATGGAACCAAAAATATCAACACTTCTTCCCATATGCCTCTATCTCATTCCTATGCAGTCGGTTTGTCGCTGTATGCACCCGATCTGAATAAGAAGTTTGTCAAAGGAGGGTACCCTCTGTGACCTACTTTTGTCTGTGGTGGTGCCACCTGTTCATGGATCCTGACAAAGATGACCACATTTGTCGGGGACCTTGAGTATTTGATGCATGCCAAGTTTCATTGAATTCCAGCAAGTGGTTCCGAAGAAAAAGTTCAAACTGTGAAATGTTTACACCAATTATCCCACCCCCCCTTTTCTTGGAAGTCTTAAAAAATTCATAAAATATCCAAAACATAAAATATTGAAAAATTTTCTTCGCAGTAGTATTTCTTACCATCAAAATGAGCGAATTAAACCAAATTAATGCATCAATGTTTACTAAAAGAAAAAAATACCTCTTTTCTGCATTAAAATTACCAAGTACAAAAAAACGTCAAAAAAACGTCAAAAATTTGATTTCGGAATGGAACCAAAAATAACAACACTTCTTCACACATCCCTCTAGATCATTCCTATGCATTTGGTTTGTCTCTGTATGCCCCCGGTCTGAAGAAGAAGTTTGTCAAAGGAGGGTACCCTCTTTGACCTACTTTTGCCTGTGGTGGCACCACCTGTTGATGAATCTGGACGAAAAACAACAACACTTGTAGGGGACCATGAGTACTACATGCTTATCAAGTTTCATCAAATTCTGTTCAGTGGTTCTGGAGAAGAAGTCGAAAATGTGAAAAGTTAACGACGGACGGTGATTGATCACAATAGCTCACTTGAGCCTTTGGCTCAGGTGAGCTAAAAAGCGAAACTGAGAACCATAACTTATCTAAAATTTAGACTGACACACTATCAGATGATCTTTGTCTAGATGAAAGAATTCGAGCTTACCTGCAATAATAGTTCTCTGATTTTTTGTTGCCATTTCTGAGCATTCTCATCGAGATTTGGAACAGTACAGGAAGAGTAATCACCAAAAACATTGAGATTGTCAGGTTCCCTAATATCAATACAAAATGGTAACTATTAAATCATCACCAACAGATGAGGTAAAGTGTAGACTAAAACATTCACTTCACCCAAAATTCCATAGACAAATTTCTATATTCTATATCACTAACATACCTTATTAAAATATACAAAATTTCTATTTCAAACAAAAAATTCAGAGATATGCAGGCTCATAAACCAATTTCACATTATAATACTGCACATATCCTACAGGTTTATGAAATGTGACATACTTTACAATAGTATGTTGTCCGATAATAAATTCCAATCTCCGTGACCAAGGATTAGTAAAACTGGACCACTCTGTCTCTATGACAACATAGCTTCCGTTGGAAGTTCTAAATCGGATAGGTACTCCTTTGATAGGTGATCCTTTGGAGGACAGAACTGAAGCAAACATACATTTATTCAGATAAATAAATAAAAAGAATTAAATACATAATTTTATATATTTATGTTACCACTGCTAAGCCCATACCACCTCAGGGCACCTGTGGAGAACAAAATTCAAGCTTTTCTCTCGCAAAAAACCCAGTGTTTTCCAAGTACTTCGCAAACATACTGTACAAATCCAACACACATTGTTAAATTGAGGAGATCTTTTAAATATTAAAAAGTTACAGATGTCACAAAACGCATTACTGGTACAGATGTTTAGTACTGTCAATGAATATTTAGTTGACAAGGTTTAGCTTTACTTTTTCCAATTTCCTGTCATGTTTTTGTAAATGATATGACATTTGAAAAAAAAAGTTGCAGAGTTGCAAAATGTTTTCATACTACATACTTTACCCCATTTTTTACATTGATTTTGACCTTTGATCCTCAAATCGATAAGGCACATTCATGACTGCTGTATATTTGAAATTTCATAACAATAGGTGGAGTATACAGTTTTTACACAATTATATATTTATACAATTCATACAGTTACAGTCCAGAAACCATGTTCACTCATTAAGGCTCTATGATCTTGACCTTTGACCTTTTGATTCTAAAATCAACAAGGCATATACTCGACTCATGAGGAGTATATGTGTGAAGTTTCATTACTATACCTAATAAATTGCAGGAGTTAGAGTCTGTAAACCAATTGTTGATGCCCCCCATCCAAAGTCTGCCCAACATCAAATTAAGAGCCGACTTTTGCAACTCAACAAAAGAAAACTATATTTAAGAAATACAAATGATCTTGGTCTCCAACAAAATTGTCTGCAGGCATCACAATGTGGGCCCTAATACAAACATGACCTTGTAGGTTTTGTATGAAATTTCACAATGTCCTAGATATTGACCCCACCTAATCCCCTTGATCCTGGGTCAGGGGATGCTGTTGAAATGTGAAAAAGCCTAAGATACATTTGTAATGGAATTTGAGTTAGTGTTCAAGAAGGTATTGTATCTTTTTTTCAAGCTGGATGGAATTATGTACTAACAGACTGATGATCCAAATGCTAAGATGCCTCCAGATCTTCAATATCAGGGGCATAAAAAAACCCCAAAACACATGATCAGAGTAAAATCTGAGCACTTTTTTTTAAAACAAGTGAAACCAATAACTGATGACTTCAAGCATTTCTTAAAAGCTTATCATTTTCAAAGCCTGACGCTAAATTCAAGTATAAACTTCAAGATTTTTGAGAATCATGCACTACATATTTGTTTATTTTTCAAGGAGTATGTCTAATGTTAAATTATCGATTACTAAATGTAGCCAGCATCAAACATCAATCACAGGTAGTACATTTTGATCCCGATGTCAAATGGTGTTTCTGTATTCTTCACATATCAATATATAGATTTGTCGTGATATGTGATATTCTTGAAAAGTATCATTTAATACCTTGTTTATAGGTATAATACAGCTTCTCCAGGTCATCTGGATGGTAAAAATGGAATATGGACATCCCAATCAAATCCTGTGGCATATATCCTGTCAGGGGTATGGCACTGAAAATTCACATAATATCCATTATGTCATATGAAAAAAGAATGCATGATATATGTAAAGCAGTGAGTCAATGTCATCTTAAACAGTTAAATATATATTATAAACAGTCTATAAATAGTGTGAGTGCCAGTTATGTAATACAATAGCCTATTCCCACAAAGCTCTTTTATATGGGTTTTCTTGGGGTTTTTTTTCTCTATATATATACATTAGAATTTCTGTACTTTCCAAAATTTTTTGTATGTTAACAAAATACAATCAGTTTTTGCTTTATTATTACCATAATCATAATTTTAAGATAAAATTAACATGCATCAAACATTTCCCATTTTCAGGGATGAAGTTAAATGTAGTTTTCAAAGAACTGTACTTTTAATCAGTAAACAATCTAGAATGTAACATTAACCCTTAAAATTAATGAAACTTCTGCTGGTACAGTTGTAAACCTTGCCACTTTTAAAATAAAATTGGGTACAAACTATGCACTTGTTTCTAATGTTTTCTAAATTTGCGTGTTTTGCAATGAAATGGAGAACTGATAATGCATTTTTACAAATGACAATAAAGAAATATTATGAAGGGAGTCTCCTTGCCACAGCTGGTGAAATTCTTCAAACACTTATCTTATAAACTAGAATGGGTGTTCTAAAGAACACATTTGTCGCCTGTGGGGCTTTTTGTACTACCGCAATACAGTCCAAAACAGCTATTCTTAACAGAGAGGTCACGATAAAGGTCATCAACCTTGGTTTCATTTGAATTGGCTTCATTTTTGCTACTGACATCACAAGCATAGACTTATAAACAAACCACTTGACATAAATACCTTCACAATAACTAAAGCTTCAGTACGGACAAAAAGATAAAAATGTAATCTCTTAATGTAAAAAGGTGTGACTATTGGACAATACTAAAAGTAGGTCAATCTTTGAGGTCAAGGTCATGTCAAGGTTACAAGTCAAGGAATATATATACGGAATATCAAAGCCCTATCACTTGCCATTCAAAAATTATGGCCATGGTTCATTCTTTTAAAGTAGGTCAACCTCCAAGGTCAAGGTAAAAAGGTATAAAAAAATTGTATTGCCAGAAAGGTACTCTCATAAGGAATACACATGTGAAATATGAAAGCCCTATCATTTGTCATTTGGAAATTACAGCCATTGTTAATTTTTTCAAACAGTAGGTCTAACTCCAAGGTCAAGGTTTAAACGTCGAAAATTCTGGTGTCAACAAAAAGGCCTTGTCACAAGAAATACATGTGAAATATCAAAGCCCTATCACTTTCCATTCAAAAGTTATGGCCGAAGTTAAATTTATTGAAATAAATGCCAAAGTCCAAGGTCAAGGTCATAAGGTCAAAAATTTGGTGTAAACTAAGAGGTCTTTGTTAATCCTTGCAAGTTTTGTCAACTTACCATATTAAATAACAAAGACATAGCCAATAATGTGAAAGTGTGATTACCAGACAGATGGAGAGACAGACGAATGCCGGACAAATTGATCCCTATGTGCCACTATGCTTCGCAGGCGACACCAAAAAAGTCTTAAATCAAGAGAGAATGACCATATTTGGATGCATACAGTACCTCAAATTGTATCTCACTGTATGTCGCAATATACTTACTTTTGGTGCATATAGCTGAAGGTACAAAACAGTGTGTGACGTGTGTTGAACTTCAGTTTATTAGGATGAAGATCGTTGACTAAGAAAAAAAAAATACAGCATTAAAAAAATCAGAATCCACAAGTAATTTTATGATGTTAAATCATCATCTTTCATAGGCTGTGTTCTCCCCAGACATGTTATGAATGTTGATTGTAAAATGCCTTTAGAAACAAGAGGCCCAAGTGGGCCTATATCGCTCACCTGAGTACCTATATTATCAGTCATGCATGAAGGAAGAATTCATTTATTTTTGCATTAATGTGACTAAGTCAACACAGATGTTGAAAATATGTCAAATTTTATTTCAGGCTAGAATAAAAAACAACACTTTTTTGCACATCCATTCAGGTGATTTTGATATTAAGCATTTCCTTTGTCTCTGCAAGAAGTCATTCAGGGCAACAAGTTAGTCATTTTCTTTAGGTGGGGCCTTTTGTTGACTGATTTCAAGTCTGGGTCATGAACAACAATTGTTTCAAATACTGTCCAGATCTTCGAAATTGAATAAAAAATAACAATACTTCTTTTTACACCCCTCTAGATTATCCCTGCGCAATGTGTTTGTCTCAGTATCCCCCTGGTCTGAAGAAAAAGTATGTCAAAGGCAGGTACCCTCTGTGACCTACTTTTGCCAGTGGCAGCGCCACCTGTTAATGGATTTTGACAAAGATGACCACATTTGTCGGGGACCTTGAGTTCTTGATGCATGCTGAGTTTCATTCAATTCCAGCCAGTGGTTACGGAGAAAAAGTTCAATCTGTGAAATGTTTACACCAATTATTCCACTCCCTTTTTCTTGAAAGTCTTAAAAAATTCATTAAAAATCCAAAAATTGAGATACTGAAAAAATCTCTTTACAGTAGTATTTCTTACCATAGAAATGATCAAATTAAACAAAATTATTGCATCAATGTTTACTAAAAGAACAAAATATCTCTTTTCTACATTAAAATTACAAAGTCCAATAAAAGTAAAAAGAAACGTCAAAAATTTGATTTCGGAATGGAACCAAAAATAACAACACTTCTTCACACATCCCTCTAGATCATTCCTATGCATTCGGTTAGTCTCTGTATGCCCCCGGTCTGAAGAAGAAGTTTGTCAAAGTAGGGTACCCCCTTTGACCTACTTTTGCCTGTGGTGGCGCCACCTATTGATGGATCCTGACAAAGATGACCACATTTGTCGGGGACCTTGAGTACTTGATGCATGCCAAGTTTCATTGAATTCCAGCAAGTGGTTCTGAAGAAAAAGTTCAAACTGTGAAATGTTTACACCAATTGTCCCACCCCCCTTTTTCTTGAAAGTCTTAGAAAATTCATAAAAAATCCAAAAAATGAAATATTGAAAAAATTTCTTCGCAGTAGTATTTCTCATCATAAAAATGATCAAATTAAACCAAATTAATGCATCAATGTTTACTAAAAGACAAAAATACTTCTTTTCTGCATTAAAATTACAAAGTCCAAAAAAACGTAAAAAAAACCGTCAAAAATTATTTATCGGATTTCAACGATATGAACAAACTTTAGACATACATCCTTCTAGATCACTCAGATGCCATTAGTTTTATAGTCCATACACTGGTTCTGGAGAAGAAGATTTTCAAAGAGGGGTACCCTCTGAGATCTATTTTTAGCAATGGTGGCGCCACCTATTGAGGGATTTATATGAAATGAACAAACTTGGTAGAGGACCCCTAGTACTTCATCCATACCAAGTTTCATGCAAATCCTTTAAGCGGTTCTGAAGAAGAAGTTGAAAATGTGAAAAGTTTACGGACGGACGACGGACGGACGACGGACGAAGAGTGATGCCAATAGCTCACTTGAGCCTTTGGCTCAGGTGAGCTAAAAATGAAATGCAACATTCTGTAAAATCTATGACATAGCTTTATTGTTACACGGACATATCTCTGTTCTTTGATATTTGAATTACCTAGGCAAAGTAATTATCTAAACCAGACTGCTGTTTGATATGTTAGAGATCACCCACAAACCTATATTGTTTGTGTTAGTTAGGGATCCTTATTAGGGATTGGTAATTTGCAGGTATGTGGGAACACTGTATATATAGTAACAGGTTGCAATTATCCAGGTGCCAAAATATGTCATTTTTACATGTTCAAAGCTGATATTACATTATCAGGGAGGCATTATTTTAGCAATGACTAGTAATTAAGTTCAAGGGTTTCACTAAAATTTGACACTTAAAGAAATGAAAGTTATTGTTTTATATACAACCACTTCAAAATATGGTTGGTTGATTTGTAAAGAAACAAACATAAACTTGAAAATATTTGTAATGGTTTTTTTTTTAAGAACTAAACATGCATTAAGTAGTGAATTTAGGAGTTATGAGGCAAAGTTGGTTTGAGGGTCTGGCATACTATCCACAAAGAAACTTAAGACGAACTCTTAGACTTCAAGTTAGTTTTATAGTAGTGTTATGTGTAAACTTGAGACCTATTCAGAAAACGTGTCGTAAGCCTAGTCTAAGACTTAAGTGTAAGAACATAATTCAGTCGTAAGTATTAGACTTAGGACCAATATCCACCTTAGCAACGCATACATGTGCATGCGTATCACAGCTACTATTATTTCCGCCACACCCATCACAAGATATAAATCGGTTTATTTACAGTCGTCTGAGAGAGAGAAAACAGAAAATAAAAACTTGCTACATGTAAGTGTTAATCAAAAGCATTGAACAAATAATGATGTGCTACAAATAACGTTAAATTTAGTTAATGAGCAACACTGATAAATGATAATGCACATTCTATAAAAAACCTTCATAGAAAGAACTATATATTGTTAGAGAAAATATATATATATATTTTGAAGATCTTTCTTTGTTTATTTATTTTACAGTTTTATTACATATCATGTGTAAAAAATCAACATTTCATGCAATATTTTAATAAAATATACAATTTCAGAAAAACCAAATTAAGTAAACGTGGTACACTACATTATATATTACATATTTAAATCTAATTCATTTGCATATATTCAATTTTGTAAGTAGTAGATATTATAAATTTATACATAAATTTTACATAAGATGTAATTATAATTTATTCATTTATTTATTTTCTCCAAAATAATAACTTATTCAGTTTTTTGTTTACATAAGAAATTTACAAGGTATTAGCTATGAACTTTATGTATGTATCTTTTAGAAGCCCCCTCCCCCTGTATTCTATTTTAAGAAACATGTCATCATATAGAGGGAGTTGTTGTGCGGAAGTCAAGCATTTCTATTGAGAGTGTCATGGTGGTAATGTTTGAAAGAGTAATATATGAAGGCATGACATTCGACCTTGTAGTGGGTTTCTCCAAATCTGTTTCAATTCATCTACAAGTTTGATTATGGAAAACCGTGGGGTCATATCTCACTTTAAAATTATCATCATCGAGATATTTTAGTAGTCTACTTGTGTTGGGTCACGGAAATCCTTTCTCTTCTTATATTTTTATTGCTGATTTCTATTTCTAATAATGCAGCAGCCCTTCCCCCACCCCATCCCCTCTTCTTTTTGTTAAGAACTATACCTTGTCTTAAGTATACATAGAAAATCAGACTTAAGAGCAGTCTTAAAGTTACGACCAATTTCACACTTAAGTCTAAGTGCAAGATTTTTTGCGAATAGCTCCTTGCTCTTAAAGTTAGACTAAAGTCTAAGAGTTGGTCTTTAGTTTCTTTGTGAATAGCATGCCTGAGATGCAGGGGAGTGAACAGCACAAGAATGATCTTGTGAACCAGTTATACATGGAGTGATTTGATAGAAGCAACATGCTTTAAACTAGATTTGTCTAGTTTTCAGTTGTCTGAATGAATATAGGGGGTTATAAAAATGTCTAGGAAGAACACTGATAGAAAAACATTTTAACAATATTTGCACTTAAATTAACATTCAGCTATCTGTAATTTTGTCAAAAAAACTATTAACATTTTCAGAAGCATTTTTCGATCATGTCACATCATAATATGATGCATACATGTATGCCCCGTACAATTCGGTAGGTAATAACTCGTTCCTCCTTACAAATCTATTAATACTGGTTTTGTAAATAAATATTAATCTAGGTAGGTAAAACTGGGCAGAATACATTTAAACATAAAATACTTTCTGTAGTTCTCATCATCTGGACATGCTGAGTTGAGATAAATACATTTGAGCACATGGTATTTTCTTTAGGGTTTAACCAATGTATGCAGACATGCGAAAAATAAATTTTAAAAAGTGTAAAACATTTTCTTGAAATTCCAACCTTCCTATTTTTGTATGACAAGAATACAATCAAGTACACGTATTTCCCATGAGTTTACACGTTTGTATTTTGACTAAAAAGGAATACATTCAAGTATAAGTTTTTCCTATGAGTATTGAAATTCTCAACTTCATACTTTGACTTGAAAAGAATACTATCAGGCACAAGTATTATGATGAGTTCTCACCTTCATACGCTGACTTGAGAGGAATACACTCAAGTACAAGGTATTTCCTGTGAGTTCTGCTCTCATCTTCTACACCTTCATCTATGTTATCAGGATTGTTAATAACTGGTTCCCTAATTTCCATGACAACTGCTGCCTGGAATGCCGTGTAATGATCTTTCTTCTTGAGACTGAATCCAGACTGTAGCCCTTTATAATGCCTGTTAACGTAAAATCAAATAAATCAAAAACTTATAAAGTGCAAGCTGCTTAATTAAATAGACTATTTGTCAGTACTTTATTATTTAAATAAACAAATATTTAATTACACAGAATGACTAACAAATGTAGTTTCAAAGACCAAAAGACCCACAATTTGTGCAAGAATTGCCATATCTGTAATGGAATCAGTGTACATGTATCTATATATAGATGCACTAGAATTACCTCTCTTGTATCCCTTTCTTGTTTGCTTGAGCTACATTAAAGTCAACAGACTAGGTTTTCGATAATATTGTAGCTGTCTTTTCAAGTACATTGACATAATGTTATTAAATAGCTACATTACACCTGCTAAACTGACCGTAAAGATAAAACCACTGTCTATTAGAATACTTGTATTTGTATCTCAGTCATGTAACCAGGGTAATCAAAGACATAAGACAGATTCAACAATTTATTATAACATAGGCAAATTAAAAGGCATCTGATAGAACAGGCTGAAGTTGTCGCTTTGATTTTTCTCAAGGAATTGTCAAATTATGGCCATCGCATCTGTACGTTTGCCATATTTTACTGGAGCCATTTCTTTAGTCCACTCGTCATCAATGGCATTGCATGGTCGGGTTTTGTCTTCAGGGAAACTTGTGCATATTTTCTCATCAGTCCGGGCAGCTGTGCTCTCCAGGTTGCCATCGTTTGTTATGAAGACACAAAACGTCTAGCTATTGACACCCTCTGGCGGTCCGACATCGCCAGGTTCGGTTGCGTCGTTGTCTGACGAGGCAAAGCTAGCCTTGCAGAAGCAGTTGGTGATGACTGTGTGCTTGACAGTGCACCAGGCCTTACTGAGTAGGTGGAC
The DNA here is from genome assembly GCA_035048485.1 of Pteria penguin. Lineage (NCBI taxonomy): Eukaryota > Metazoa > Mollusca > Bivalvia > Pterioida > Pteriidae > Pteria > Pteria penguin. The sequence continues at coordinate 39,329,394 of CM068582.1, read as the reverse complement.
GGCATCTAGTAGGGTCAGTCTGCAAACAATGCCATTGGCTGACAGCGTCATTCTATCGGTGTCTCCGAAGATCTTGCGTATGCCCTGGCTTCGCCAGTTCATAATTAATTAATTCTTTCATCCCTACCACCACAGCCTAATACAAAATTAACAAGTGATCTGGTCAACTGCTTTCACCTGGACAGGTGTGCAACATTTATCTCTAATCGATAGGTCGCTCACACCGTAGTAACATGACCTCAGGTGCGATACAGTTAAGTTTTGACAAAAGTACATGTATGCTTGGTGAGATGATCGGGCTTCTCAAATAAACAAAGTCTCTTCTTTATTCTAGCGTAATAAGTGGTGGATTTTCAATAGATTTGAAAAAAAAAATGGTTTAAAATTTCAGCATCTCCTTCAATAATACGAAATATTCAATAATGCGATATTCAATTAAGTGGCAGGTTCTGTATACATGGTATGATGTCTGTTCATATCCAGACTTAATGGCTAATGAAAAAAGTAGTAACTTCGTCAGATCTAGCTTGCAAATTGATTAGTATATAGGCATATATTTATATGATGGTCATTTCAATGTAGCAACTTACCTTATTCTCAAATAAAAGTACTTTCTTATATCATCTTGAGATTTCTCTTCTTCTTTCTCTGGAAATAATGAGAAATATTTGTACATAAACAAATTGTGTTTCAATGATATCTATCAATAGCTAACCAATTAGCACATAAAGCACAAAATATGCATTCCATTTCAGATCTTCCTGATGACCTGTATTTCAAGCTGCAAAACTCACGAAAAATATTGTATTACACTGGGAAGACATTCTTCAACCGTGACCAACTTTTAGTTCTTCAATACAAAATAATTAACCTTGCTTTACCTGATTCTTTTTAACTATGATACAGGCATGTTATAAATTGATATCTACATTTGTTACTTTTGTATGTTGTTTAATGTCATCCTTGAAATGATAAATCATAATGTTGGCAAAAAGCCATAAATGGTGGAGTTAAGAATACCAAGAAACAAACAGTTAAAATAATCCTACATCTTCAACAGTTAAAATAATCCTACATCTTCAAACTGAAAACCTTAAGCATAAATGGTGGGGTTAAGAATACCAAGAAACAAACAATTAAAATAATCCTACATCTTCAAACTGAAAACCTTAAGCATAATGGTGGAGTTAAGAATGCCAAGAAACAAACAATTAAAATAATCCTACAACTTCAAACTCAAAACCTTAAGCATAAATGGTGGAGTTAAGAATACCAAGAAACAAACAGTTAAAATAATCCTACATCAGCAAACTGAAAACCTTAAGCATAAATGGTGGAGTTAAGAATACCAAAAAACAAACAGTTAAAATAATCCTACAACTTCAAACTGAAAACCTTAAGCATAAATGGTGGAGTTAAGAATACCAAGAAACAAACAGTTAAAATAATCCTACATCAGCAAACTGAAAACCTTAAGCATAGGACACATTTAGGAAAATTTAAAATTTTCTAAAATGACAGTATCTTTTAGATGATTGTAATTGTCTTCAGTCCCTACATCTATATTATGTCTTACTGTTTGGGGCTGTTTTAGATGAATGTAATTGTCTTCAGTCCCTATGTCTATATTATGACTTACAGTTTGGGGCTGTTTTAGATGAATGTAATTGTCTTCAGTCCCTACGTCTATCTTATGACTTACTGTTTGGGGCTGTTTTAGATGAATGTAATTGTCTTCAGTCCATACTTCTATATTATGACTTACGGTTTGGGGATGTTTCACGTTCAGATCCATAAGCCAAGTTACTGTTCAAGGTCACAACATCCTTCCTGTGTATGAAACTGGCTAATTCCCTTCCTTTCCATGACAACTGTAAAATACATTCATAAAAATTCAATTTCACAACAAAAGGCCAAAAGGACCTATATCCTCTACACAATTTGAACTATGGTAGTAGACTTTATCTAATATTCCATATATAAAACCTACAAAAAGCACCAACTAATTTGATGGAGCCAAATACTACAGTAATGCCTACATTTGAACAAACTTGACACTACAGGCTATGAGGCTGCTATAACATAAAGACACTGGGTCATGTAGGCACTGAGAAGAAAATTGTTAGTTCTTCTTTACATACCATAATTACTCGAATATAATACGCACCCAAGTATAATACGCACCCCTAAAAATGACCTCGATAATCATGAAAAAATGTCTAACTCCGTGTATAATACGCAGGGGAAAATTCCAAAACAAGATGTCAATTTCGTGTTGAAACAGCAAGACCGTGAGCTGAATTTGCTTTGCCATATACCTTTTACAGTGTAATCGCGTAACATATTATCATAAGCGGCACAAAACGACCAGCCTTTATTCATCGTGTGATATCAACGCTTTTCTCTCTTTCATTTCATTTACAATCAAACTCGCATAGACTTCAAATGTCTTAACTAGTACCCTAGTCCCACACGATCGCTTCATTTTTTCTCTCTCGTTAAAATGAATGTGCGTGTCTACTATACTACGTGAACTTTGCGCGGAGATCGCAAATGTTTGTGAAGACAAAATATATAAAGAATAAATGAATGAGTATTATCCAAACTGTCGATGCGCTTGCCGTTACTGTCAAGTAGTTTCACCTGTTGCGTAACTATCGATTAACCAATTAAGGTTAAATGATTATATCACCCGTACAATCTGCTAATCAGAAACCATTGCTAAATAACACAGCGCAAGTATTCTATCGTGTTCATTGAATGGCACACTGTAGACATTACTCCTGTTATTGCCTTGGGCATTTACTTGGGGAAGCAGACAGTATACATATGAGATATATCTCACGCCTCGTGGATTTGATTGACGGTTTTAGATACTTTAACAGACACACATACCCCTCTAAATCCGCCACTGAAGCTTAAAAGTATGGGGGAAAAAGTTCCAGATTTCTAACCTTATGTATAATACACAGTGAGAAAACGAGGGGTCAAATTGGCGAAATAAAGTGCATATTATATTTGAGTAAATACGGTAGGTCTATAAATTCTCTTTGCCACTGGGTAGAGGTCAATTACTGAGAAGGCCCTTCCCATAAATTAATTTGATACCACGTAAGAATCCCAAAAGAATGCTGTATATCTATTTTATGTAAAAAAATTACATGTGTATCTGTGGATTCATACACTTACTTATATTTAAGTTTGTTTATAAATATGTCTGATGCTACACAAAAAATAAATTTATCTACATTGTAATGGCTACTTTTTAATAGAGATGACCACTTTTGTCCAGCAGGAACAGTAGTGGACATTCCACTTCCTCAGCCCCTAACCTGGAATTGCACCCAGACTTGACAAAGACAAAATTAATTATCATACCTCTGGATAGCCAAGAAGCTCAGACAAATTCTGTGTCACCTCCATTACTGTGACATCTTTCCTTCTCAAAGTTAGACGCAAACAGTTCTGAAAAGCAATAAAAGTATAACGTAGATATTTCGTTTTTTGCATTACACATCATGCGGTTATAAATGAAATTAAAAGTAAATCAAAGGACTGAAGGTCCTGAGTAACACTCATATGAAGATGAAGAGGAAATCGTTTTATCAATAGTATCAAGGATGTAGTCTGGTGAGCAATTTACGCCTAAAAGTACAGTACACCCGGGTGGAACTTTATTTGCCCACTGGTCACAGTAGGCATTTTTAGAGTGGGCATTAAAAATATCCACTGGACACAGTGGACATTCTTGCAAGAGTCAGCTGGAATTAACATACAGGTAAGTGGACAGCTTGATAGCTCAGGTAAATGTCCACTCCTAATGCCCACTGAAATTTCAGGTGGACTGCCCACTGTGGACACTGGGCATTCAAAGTTCCACCTGGACTGTACTGTAATCTGCCTAACGGGAGGTAACTCGTACTGTCACGATGATGTAACATTTTTAGTCGTGATAGAAAATACAGATGTAATATTCAATAATTTGTCTATTATGCATGTGTTTGTAAATTATCATGTGATATTGAAGAAAACCGTTTTTAGAGTTATTCTATTGACCAAAACTTGTTTACGACAAACCGATTTCTGTTGCTCTAGCAATCAACAATGCTGATATAGATCTATCTCTATGCCGGCAAATACGAAATGGGAAAAGTAAAATATTTTAAAACCCAAAAAAGCACAAGATAGTTAACTAAAAGCAAAGGCCAGTATATTTAATTATCTTGAAACAATCAAAACTAAATTCAATGAACAAGAGAGGGTTTTTATTTTTAATCCTCAGAGTACTAACGTATTTGAAAAGGGCTGCAGATTTACATCATGCAGTACAGGATGTCATTGAGACGTTACGTCTTAATGACGTGATGTCGTTGCACCTGCTGTATATGCTGTCTGATGAAAAGTATGGTGTCTTTTAGCCATTATATCTCCGGACTTGTTCACAGAAGAGGCATGATTTAGATATCATTAAAAAGAAGACATTTTAAACTTTTGAATAATACTATGATATTGTTACTGACATATTCATTAAAGTAGTTACATGTATATATGTACCACAAAGGCAGATTTTTCAAGGAAATATATGTACTTGTTTTCCAAATAGCCTCCATCCTCCTAAAAGGGGGGAGGGCATTTATGTGTTTATATATTTTGATTATATCGAATCTAAATATGGTTTTAATTTGAAATGTCATTTGAAGCTTATATATATACAAATCAATTCCTTTCTTGATCATGAAAAGGAAATATTTCATTCAATATATATTACACACAAACGAGGTTATAGCAAAATGGGGGGAGGGTGCAATATCTATCAGATTTCTTTGTAAAATGCTCCATTACCTATTGTAATTTTATGTTGTTTTGACTTATGACAGACCATTGCACATTACAGTGTAATATCACAGTGATGCAGATTACAGAAATTATCAAATAAGTGTACTTCTTGTGAAATTGTCATCATTTTAGTAGGTTTGTTTAATTACTATAACCACTATGAAACGCTTCTTAAGTTGTTAGAGCTTTCGATAATCCTTGTTATTTTTTCAATCAATCAGTATAAATTCATAAGTTTATCTACCAAAATAACTACCGTATATATCGAAATGGGCATGAAACAGTATTAATTTGCATTGATTCTAGTACAATGATTTGCTCCATAACATATGTTTTTGTTATTCTTAATCTACCTTTGTCTATTCTTATAGAATATGCATGAAATAGCCAGTTGTAGATTTTAATTCTTCTTACTAGTTCACCAGACTACCCCCTTAATTCAGGACAATTTTCATTCTTACAATGAACGGCACAAATTCAAAATGACTCTTTTTTATTGAGTTATTCTAATCAATTTTCCTATAATGAAACAAAATTGAAGTGGGAATAGTTTTACGAAGCTTGCATTCAAGTATGCGTCCCAAGATGAACCATTAGCACAAGTTTGGGAATTTTCACACACTGTTTAGTTGAGGTGACCTGGCATACGGCCAAGTCTGAAGTCTTTTACTTTTACTAGTTTGTTGCAAACTGAGGTACCCCCAACAGGTTAACCAAATCACGGAAGTAGAAAACTGTTACATGAAGCAATCGAACCAGGTACTCTAGTGTGCATCCCATAGATGAATCATTGGTGCAACTTTGGTACCTGTACTGTCCATAACTGAGATACTTGTGCCCAAAACATGATACCAAAATGACTCAAATGGAACAAGCAAATTCAGAGAGTTGTGGTCCCCTGCTTTTGACGCTCTAACAGTAAGGGTGCAGCGATCTGTGACATTGTCATACAGGAAAGGTATTGCAACTAGGCACAAACATGCCAGATATGATGGCCCTACATTATGACCAAGGTTAAAGTTTTTTTTATCAGACAGACAGAGAGAAGGATGGACAGACAAATGAGATTTCATGTCCCCATGTTTTCACAAAAGGCGGGTGATAAAAAAGTGTCAGGTACAGCTTGAAACATGTTTTCAAGTCTGCAAGATGAATAATTAATTAGTGTAAGTTTGGTACTTGTAGCTTGTACAGAATTGAGGTACTCTAAAAGGCTAACTATGCCACTCAAACCGAAAAATTATGTCACATGCAGCATCAAAAGCATGCCGTCAAGTGTATATCCCAAGATGTTTGCTATTTGCAGCATTTGTAGTTTGTCCTAAACTTAGTTTTCCAGTTGCGGATGTCAGGCCTATATCACAAGATCATACAAACTATGTGAAGGAGATCATAAAACTGTCCTTGCTCTGACCACTTGCTGTGGATTTGATGTGTACAAAGACAGAGAAGACATGGTGAATCCATGTTTGTAATTAGGAGTGGGTTGTAATCAGATAAGGGTGTTCCTGAAGATACATAACTGTCAAGATAACCAAGTGAATTCAAAAGAATTCTAAGATGTCAAAAGTAATTATCTTAAATGGAAAGTCTCATCACAAGGAATCTACTTGTGAAGTGGTATCCCTACTGGATCAAAAGTTATTGCCCAGGTAATTTCTATTGAAACGGTCGGCTCATACCTTCACCATCGGTGAAGGTATGAGCCGACCATTTCAATAGAAATTATTGCCCAGTTTAAGTTTTTGTGACAGACTGACAGATGGAGGAATGAGTATTATGAGATGTAATGTCCCCTTGCTTTCACAAAAGTGGGGGACAAAAAGTGATGTTAAAAAGACATTCTAATTCACTTGTTTTGTTTTGATAATTCAAATTGGTCCACACATTAGCGTTCAGACATGTAACCACGATATACCGCCCTCAAATTTAAAAGTCATTATACCTACTCTTTGACTTTGTCCACATTGCCTCTGACTCCAACTATCAAAAATTCTGTCTGAACCAACTTCGTTCACTGTTCTTAACGTCCATCTTAAATCTCATATCAAAGACAATTTGCAAGTTCTACCATTCACGTGCACAATTATTACAATCAAGTTAAACCAACAAATCTGAAAACGTACATGACATGCGTGCAACATGCTTTCCATCATGTTATTTCATCTCGCCGCGCCGAGAAAATCAGATTTGAAATCTGCCTGTTCAGCTGTTTACGATGTCAAGTCACTCATGTATGAATCAATTTGTGATTAATAATTTAATCATGGAATTTTAAGAATATGAAACCGAAGAAACTTCTTAAGTCGGTGCACTAAATATCAAATCGTTTCTCGGAAGAATTTTATACATGACGCTATTCGTCCCTTAGCAACGCGGAATTTGGAAAGGGGGGGGGGCAATTTAATACCCAGCTCTGGTGAAACTTACGCAGAATGTTTACAATACGGAAAGGAAAAAATTTAACTTATACAGTCTGCTGTCTCACTTTAATCAAGTAAAACATCAATTTTTCGGCATAACGTCATCAAAGCATGTTGTTATTGTGGTTGGCAAGGGCCGACGGAAAGGCCCGAAAATGTGCGATCAGTGCGTAGTAATCAACTACTGAATGAAAACATAGGTTACATGCCAGTTTCAAAAATAATCATCGTGTTTGTTCAGCTCTGGTATAGACTTTCCATACATCTTCCTAAATAATTTGCTGAATATGTAGTTATCAACATACCAAAAGTATCAAATGTTCATGAATATTTGCAAATTCAACGCACATAATCATAGACCTATTTCACTGAGTGTAGGAATACATGAGCAAAGGGGTGAATCCCAATATGGCAGCGCCCATGACCCGGGTCCATAACAGTGTAACACTTCGTGTTACAAAAATGAAATATCTCTTAACTTTTGACAGAATTCACAACCATGCTGACACTGTAACCAAAAGGTGTCCCAAGATCTAACATTTCTTCGAACATATTGTAAACAATGAAAACAGAGGTGCTGGTTTTCAAAATTGGAGCATGATGCAAGTAATACTTTTGAAAATACTGTCACAATTTAGAACAATATTTCGCAAAATGTGATGGACGCTGTGAGCCATAAATGAAAATGGATAGAGATCCAGTAGTTAGAAAAACAGGGCAGAAGTAGACATAAGAACACAACTGACCATTACGTTTCATGAATTGTGGCCTGTTGGTTTAAAGAGATCTACTAAGTAGATAAAAACAACATACAAAACACTATTGATTCACATGTTGGAGTCAAGATGTGAAAGGACCTACAATATGGCAAGCAAGAGAAGCAAAATTAAATAATTTAAAATCATTTCTCCCTTTATGTGTTGATATTAAAAGATGAAAATAATACTTGCATTGCCAAATGCAATTTTCAACACCCATTTTATCATCAACTAGTTTGCTGCTTGTTGTGTTTAAGTCATTTACAGGTTGATTGATTGATTGATTTTTGTTTTATGTCACACCACGAATATTTCACGTATATGGTGACGGCATCTGCCTGATGCGGGGCATACAAATTTTGACCTTTGCAACGGACCCACCCGAAGCAGTGAGGGATCTTTAACGTGCCATGCATACCTCGACACGGGGCCTCGGTTTTTACTGTCTCATCCGAAAGACATGACACCGGCATGACCAGAGCGGGACTCGAACCCCGGCCTCCCGATCAGGAGTCCGACGCGATACCACTAGGACACGCCGGCTTGTCATTTACAGGAAATCTGCACATATTGTGTGGAGACATCCCTCAAGTATGATTAAAAATTTTAGCTGTAACTATTAACTAACATCATTGCTACAAGCAGCAAGTAACTCATCTCCAACAATCAGACATACTACAAAACCAGCAAGGATCCTGAACATGGGATCTTCCAATACAAACCAAAAGGCTTATTTTCAGCTACTTAAGTCTTAATAGGTATTGGATTGCATAGGAAATACCTTGTTTTGTAGTATCTGTTGGGGCAGTTGACCATCACCTTCATAGAATGAAGTAGTTAGGCCTTTTTCAGATACACTTTGTGTTTCAAATGTGCTCTTTTCCTCTAAAAATAAAAAGTTTGGTTATCAAAATAAATGTATATATACAATTAAATAATGTCACATTTTCATGTCATGTTGAAAACTACACCTCAACATGGAAGCAGGAATATCAATTTCTCAAGTATAATTGTACATACAAAAGGGGAGTGTTAAGTCATATTACTGAAAATATGATTTAACAGTGGAATTCAGAGGCTTTTTTTTTTTGTTATTTTTCAAAAGTGCCTGTACCTTTCCATTTGGAAATTTTTTTGTCCCATTTGCATAATGCTATAAGATTAATGCTTGGGAAAAATTTAGACAAAGTTTGGGAAAAGTCAATGAAATTTTCATTGGGAAGGGTCTTTATAACACACCTAATTTGAAGAAAGAAACCACAGGAATTAATTCTTTGATTTATGGACTTTTGAGATATACCATTATAACTTTAACATAAATATACATACTTAAGAAATCACAATCTCAAATTTTTTAAACAGTTTCAGGGATTACAAGAGAAGAAATTATTTAGGTATATAGTTACAAACCTTGGATTTTCTTCATACTATCTACTACATGCTGCAATGCTGATAATGTGCCAATTTTTCCACGAGTACCCACAGCAGGAGGGACCATGGCTTTAAGTTGTTTAAGGTAGTGTTTTACACACTCCTTTCTCCTCTGCTTATTCTTGGAGTGTGTCATGTCACTACTGAAATATTGAATGGGAAAATTTTCTGCACATTTTTCACTCAAAAGAAAACTAGAAATATACTGGAATTTATGACTGACCTGCTTGGATACCAAGCCATCATAATGAACAACCTTTTTCATTATCGTTATTATCAAGCTATTAATAATTGATTTTATTCATTATTTCATTTGACAGACGTCAGAGTCACAAAATTCTGGAAGGATTGAAGAACTCTAACCATGATCATAGGTCTAATACATACGATCTTTTATAAATTTCTTCAGAGAATTCAAGTATATGAACTATTGACCAAATTAGGTCAATATTCTCTAACCAAGATCTTACTGTGTACAAAGTGTTATGAAAGATATCAGGTGATACACACTTGTGTCATTGGGTAACAACTGTATGAAGCAGCAATCAGATCAACTGTATATAGCAATTATATCTATATTGCAAAGTAGTTTTTAATAAGCATATTGAGAATTGCTGAAGCAATACATGTCCCCCACTGGTTTCAATAAATTCAAGGGATATATATTTTCTAAGAATAGGTCAATCATAACTAAACTCGAACTTGACCAGTAACTTGCTGATAAAAAGCTACATACCAAATTTAAAGTCAGTAACTTCAATGGTTGCGAAAAAAAGTCTGGAAAACCAAAGAGTCTAAGACAGACAGACAGACAGGCAAAGTGGAAAATTATAGTCCTCTCCGGTTTTACTGCTGGGAATTAAGTTCTAAAACTTCTCTGTGACCTAGAACTTGCTGGCAGGATTTGAGGTCAAGCCGTAACACACTCAGGTGTCATGGTTAACAAATATGTAAATTTTCAACAGAAACAATAGTATACTACAGTTGTATATATATGACAAAGTGGTTTTTAAAACTTATTAATGAAATGGACAGGATTATTACTATGTACCCTTAAACATGTTTTTAAGAGTATGACACCGACAGAGAAAACAGAGACACCTTTATGAGATCAGACATGATGTTATACTAAGTGTTTTCACAATTTTATATAAACATTACTGTTTATACGCAGTGTGAATCATCCACATGTTTGATTCTGCTGCCGAGATGTATGCAAATGTGTGGATGATTCAGACTACATATAAACAAACCGGGAAATTCAACACAGGCAGAGAAAAAATGTGTGTAAAGCCTTCAGATGACAGATCGAGGGTAAGTTATTATTGCCATTCGGTTGCTTAATGTTTAAATATGTTAGATATTTGCTCCATTTGATGCCGATATGCGTAGAATCGTGCTGGCCATTCCGTTTATCAAAATTGCAAGTTTACGCAACGTAAGGAATTGTGGCCTTATCATTCATATAGTTACATGTAGGACCACTACTTGTGGCTAGATCAGATGTAGCATCTTGGAATCCTAAGACGAACCAATGATGAAATTTTGGTTCTTTCTGGCATTGGTACTTTGTTGAATACTGAGCTATCCCAAACTTCTTAACCAAGTCACTCGAGCGACAAAAGTTGTCAGAAGGCAACCTAATTTAAATATCTCAAGATAAGTAAGTCTATCTTCCAGGTCAAGGTCAAACCATGAAAAATTTTGATACCTAATGAAAGGTCTCCTCATAATGAATACACACACAAAATATTTAAGCCCTATACTGTTCTCATGTTTTGACTAAGGTTAAATTATAACAAAAAAAAAAAAAGGTAAAACTTCAAGGTAACCGTCACATAGTCAAATTCTCAAAATATTGGAAACCAATGAAAGGTCTTGGCACAAGGAATACACATATGAAATATTAAAGCATTGTCTCTAAGGATTCTAAATTTATGATCCAGGTTAAAGTCTTTGTCTACAGATGATTATGACAACACCATGTGTATCACAATAGCTCTTTGGACATTTGTCCTGGCGAGCCAAAAGTAGAACTATTCCAAACTTTTTAACTGAATGACTCAAGTGTACCCCGTAAAGAAAAGGTCAGATGCAGCATCTGATGCATGGGTCCATCTTGGTATCCTAAAATGAACTACCGTACTAACACAAGTTTGATTACTCTGACAACAGTACTATGTACAATACTGAGCTACCCCAAACTTTGTAATCAGACACAGATGCAGACAGGGATGCAGAAAGGGACATAGACAGAGAGAATATAGCATAATCTTGTCTCAACCAATATACATGTATACCCCAAAAATTATGGTAATACATTAGAATGATGAGGTACTGAAACCCCATAAATCTAAATCACTTTGTTTGACTGTTATCATCAGTAAAGCTAAAACAATGATGAGAAATACACTACACCAACCTGCAACCACTGGTAGATGGTTGGTCCTCCACCGTATCACTACCGCTTAAAGACATTGTAAAGCTGCTACTGCTACTCTGCTTACTGAAACACAAATAAAATGTTCTTTATAACTGTATTACTGTTTACAGCCAGATGTGGAATGTAACATGAACTAGACTAGTTTCATGCAATAAAGCTCTTGCCCAGTACTGGTAACTAGAGATTCCTAAACTCTCCTGGTTAAATCTTTTCTAAAGACATGCATGTAACACATTCCGTTTGTAATAAAGTCAATACTTAGTGCTGGTCAAATTGCAATATACTTCCACTAAATTTCATATGGTTGTAAAAATTTATTTGGAATACATTTTCTGCTTTTATGAAGCCAATCTCTGTCCCTTTGCAAAATATTTCTTTGATGAAGAATGGCTACTGATTGAGAAGACACCTTTATACATTATGCATTTGGAACAAACTTGCCCTTTCAAGGGTTCTAAATGTTGGGTCAGGATGCAGACGTTTTGAATGCTACTTACAATCAGAACAAAGATTATGTTTAACATTATTCTGAAATTATAAGTACTGTATTTGTATATAGCAATCAATTCAACTTCCTTTAATATTTCCTTTATCTTTCTTCACTACATGAGCTGAGTTCAAAATCCATCAAAAAGAAAGCAACAGGGGCAGTACAGACAAGATTATCTTAAAAACTATGATGGGGATAAGAGAAAAATATCTTTTAATTCTAAATGGTCAAATAGTAGGCAGTAGTTAATAGACACCACATGAGTGAGCATTAGTGAGTGAGAATGATGTGAACTGTGAGGTTTAGTAAGCAAGCGAGTCAGTGAATGAGAGTGAGAATGTAAGACAGAATGAGAGTGATATTAAGGAAGAATTGGATGAATCGGAGAAGAGCGAAGTGTTTGGAAGATTGCTGGAAACAGATATTAAAAGAATTTGAAAATACATGTACATAAAAAGAATGATAAAGAAATCAAATACCAAATACATGTACCAGTAAATTCTTTGATTTTGATATTTTTTTTTCCATGAGAGCCCCAAAAATTTCATGTGGGCCTCTGAATTTTCTAAGTTAAGGGCCCTTATGGCTCCTGAAGTATTACATTGAATTTGACTCCCTGTGACCATGAGTATTAATAAAACAGTTGTTTAAGGTCTTAAGCTTCCTGCTTGAAAAGAAATATGGATATAATGATTTTGAATTCATGGTCCCTTGGACTTCTTGATAAACAAAATTTACATTTAATTTAATTCAACATGAGGTCCAAAAAGGGCCTTATATCTCATTTGTGCACAATTAGTACATTCAAATATAATGACTGCTTGAAGTGGAAATGGTTTGCATATACATATACATGTGTAATTGTGTATTTTCTTGTTTACTGCATTTTAGTAAATGAGAGTAAAACTGAATTATCAACTTTGAACTTGCCATAGCAAAAAAGATGTAATCTTGCTTTTGGGTCTTGAAAAACAAGTCCCAGGAGGACAAGCAAAATCAATTACGATCAAATATCCCTGATTTTCCTGCTGGTCCCACCCCAATATTATATATGGTGGCATTTTGTTTATTTGATCTCTACTGGATAAGTAAAACAGCTGATTATATACAGGGACATTCTTATCAGCTATATCTAGATCCAGGTGACTTTCTTGTGACCCTGTGTTGACCCTGATTATCTCTTCCTAGGAGTACTAATCATAAGAGATTGTGTGTATCAAACCAATAATTAAGCATATAATATATTTCAGACATTAAACACTCAACTGTTTTACTATTGTTAGAAATGCCCAATAGAAGACATGCATCTGAGCCATGAGTCTCAAACTAATGTAAATCAGTGAAACTTAGCACATCATACATTTTTTTTGGTAGGGGGGGAGGGTACATGGAGGGAAAAAAATGTTATTAAATATGGAAAATGCCCACCAATGTTGATCTTTTTAAAAGTAATTTAAAAGTAATGGAAATTATTTATGTATGCAACATTGTAGTTTGGTGGATAATAATTGTCCCTCTTTGGAAGGCTTGTACCTTTTTTGTCCCTTTAGCAATGACAAATAATCAAAAATTATAGCAAGTATGGTTAGTGCAGGCTGAATTAAACAAATCAAAAAATTAATAAACCTTAAGAAAATCGAATCAGGAAATGACATTTTGAATTTTCTTGAAATTCACAGATTCTAATGATTTACAAAAACAAATGCACTACAACTTAATTTGGTGCAAAGTGAAATCATACAAATTTTGCTACCTACAGCATTCAAGTCTTAGCTCAATTTTATAAAAATGCAAGATGGGTTTGTGAAACAGATATACCCAGTCCCCAACAAATTTGTCTGCAGTTGAATTTTAGTGAGTTGGAGAACCCTGGATCTTTCAGACTGACGGCATAAAAATCAAGAAAATTAAATTTTGACATTTAGTTTTCAATTTACACTAAATACACAAATTCTAATGAAATACAGCAAATCATTTTGAATACTCAAACACTTTTTTATATGTAAATTGTAATTAATAAAAAAAAAAAGAAAAAAAAAAGACCAAGTCAGATGCCTAATATAAGCAATACTGATCTTGCAAATGAATTCAGCATGGAAGTGATACAAAACTTAGATGTGATATGCCTTAAAATTTTCCCATGGTGAACACTTCTCTACATCAAGTATGAAGTCACTGTGACTTTTTGGATCTTAAAAAATGATAAGGGTATAGCCAAGTATTGACATTTGAACATACATGTACATGATACTACATGTCATACCAAATATGAATTCATTTTATTTTGTGGGTTTTTTTTCTAATTTGGAAATATTTACTACTTTTTGGGCCCTCTTGACCTCTATTGATGCCATTTCAAGGGCAGTAATCTATATGATCTAAACTGCATCTCCTTCCCATAAGGATCATTTATGCATCTCCTTACCCTCAGGATTTCATTCAAATCCATGCCACAGACTTTGAGTTGAAAATGTGTAAAGTTAATAGATAGACAGATGGACAACAGCATAGTTCTCAATATGTGCCAGAGACTGGCGATTTTGCCCTCTATTTTTCCACTGGTGCCAACTATTTGCTGCTCTTTAAAACACAAGATGAGAATTTTTGAATTGATTTGCTGCTTCCTAATAAATGTGACAAAATCCTTTAACTGTGATGTTTATTGTAATGCATGATTTGCTCTGCATGATCAAGCAAACGAAAATAAAACTTTAATCACCATCAACAAGGCGCTCTAATTACTAGCAAATTTAATGACTTTTAAAAACTACAATTTCAGATTAGGGATTCTGTATGGGGAAGGAAATATGATTCAACTCCACTAAAATTCTGAACTTTTCAGAAGTAAGTAGTAGACAGTCTATCATTCTCTATGTATGAAATATGGAATTTGTCTTTAGAGACAATCATATGTACATCTACTACAAAATCACCTGGGTTTCATATAAGACAAAGCTTCTGAAAATATGCAAATTTACTTTATAGATAAGAAGTCAAAATCTGCTCAGAACAGTCCAGAGGACATCTAATGCAATCTTTATTTTCAAATTTATTTTTAGAGATGACACACTACATCAGACAAAAGGTACATGTATTTGCAATATACATGTACATGTAAGTACATTGTAGTGCACTTGTGTCTCTGACAGTATTTTATGATAATATATACCGGTAGGAACAGTAATAAAGAAATATAAAACCCATGACAGAATGACAATACAGTATGAATACCAAGAGCTGATATGATGATTATGTATGTGTATTTTATTCATGTTATTTTGCTGCAATCTGTGTTCCAAATATGACACAAAAGAATCAAGTTCATATACACTTCACTTACTTAAACTGATTTTGTATTTAATTCAGATATTCATATCATAGAAACAAAATACAAAGTTCATTAATGGACACAGCAATGATAATACTATTGATTTATGGACCTTTTGTTAGTACCAAAAGAACTGATTTACAAACAGCCAATATTTTAGAGTGGACCAGCCCCTATTCGGGTCACAAAATATATCCATATTAAAGGACAAAGAATGTATTAAATATGCATGACAAATGAGCTTAAATTTTAAACCTGTGTATACTTTAATTTATGTTGATTTGTTTTGTGTAAATCTGTGTATACTTTAATTTATGTTGATTTGTTTTGTGTAAACCTGTGTATACTTTAATTTATGTTGATTTGTTTTGTGTAAACCTGTGTATACTTTAATTTATGTTGATTTGTTTTGTGTAATCCTGTGTATACTTTAATTTATGTTGATTTGTTTTGTGTAAACCTGTGTATACTTTAATTTATGTTGATTTGTTTTGTGTAAACCTGTGTATACTTTAATTTATGTTGATTTGTTTTGTGTAAACCTGTGTATACTTTAATTTATGTTGATTTGTTTTGTGTAAACCTGTGTATACTTTAATTTATGTTGATTTGTTTTATGTAAACCTGTGTATACTTTAAAGTCTTTATGTTGGCTTATTGCTTTAAGACCCACCAAATTTACGGTACATCATTTACATAGTGAATAGGGATGGATGCCATTTATGGAAAAAACAGTGTGATATCACACCAGTATTTCTTTAGATAATACAATTTTTGTAGAGATACATTACTCTGACAATAATTTTCAGGAAAACATGGCATGAAGTAAAATGATTTCAAACAAAACTTTGGCTCAGTTGCAGGGCATGTTTTCATTATTTTTCTTTGTTAGATGTGGAACTGTACTAGATTTGTCTTACAGTGGCTTGTCCACAATACCTATCCCACAAAAAGCTTTGCAATCATGCAGTTACATGTATAATGTAATGGAGTCTTAACTTTAATAGCAATGACTGTTCAAAGTTTTGTGACAAGGAATATCCATGTGAAATATGAAAGCCCTATCTGTTACAGTTGAAAACTCTTTTTTTCCCCATATTCAAACAAACAGACCAAAATTTACTACAAATGGATGCCCCTGAATCTTCCATTCTTGGAGCATAAAAAAAAAGAACAGGACACCAACAAACCCTCAGTTTACGACATAAACAACCCACAATTAACCTTACACAGACCAGTGACTGAATTAAAGCTCTTTCATAAATATATTACATTTCTAATCAGTATTCATTGTTCAAATACATGTAATGATGTAAGGATTAAGACATCACATAAATTTTATATGTAATACTCATGTATAGTATAGTCTCTTACCAACTCAAAGAACCATACGTTGAGTCACCAATGAATCCATCCGCCATTCTACTGCAATACTAAGAGACAAACTTTAAATCTCCTCCTGCAATGGACGAAATTTAGCTTTAAAACATAAGTTTAAGCTTAGGTTCTATATGCTCTAGCAAAATACAAACATGTACCTAGTGAATACCTATACACAAAACTTTAAATGAAATTCATACAGTACATATAGTTTGAAGAGAAATTATAGTTCAGACTTCATCTTAAGAAAGAAAGAAACAAAGAAAGGAAGAAATAAGAAAAAAAAAAAAGAAAGATGTTATAGAATTTTTCTAGAATATATATTGATCCCTTATATACCTAATATGGATATTATAAAACACTCACAATTGATCCCACATGCAGTTTGTTCAAAATGTGTGTATTACATGGTGACAAAAATGATATCAAAATGACAAGGCTGAAGAAAGTGCCTGCATTGCGTATTGTAAACTGTGTGAGCACTACCTAATCGCCAATTCTTAAAATGTGAATTTAAAATTCAAATGGCTGAACGTTTTAATACATGAGTACCTATCAAGTTGGCAAATACATTTTGCAAGTTTAAACAAGAGGCCCAAGTGGGCCTATATCGCTCACCTGAGTACCTACATGATCAGTCATGCATGAAGGAAGAATTCATTTATTTTTGCATTAATGTGACTAAGTCAACACAGATGTTGAAAATATGTCAAATTTTAATTCAGGCTAGAATAAAAAACAACACTTTTTTGCACATCCATTCACATGATTTTGATATTAAGCATTTCCTTTGTCTCTGCAAGAAGTCATTCAGGGCAACAAGTTAGTCATTTTCTTTAGGTGGGGCCTTTTGTTGACTGATTTCAAGTCTGGGTCATGAACAACAATTGTTTCAAATATTGTCCAGATCTAACTTAAAATTGCCTAATTTCATATGTTGAATGTTGAGAAACATCTAAAAACTTATTTAGATGTGTAAAGAAATGAAAAAAAAAAATTCTCCATATTTCAATTACCAAGTGGTATATGTACCATTGTGAGAACTGCTTTTTAGACATGGTGGCATTATCTGTTAACCAATTTGGATAAAAATTTACCAAATTGATAGAGGACCTTTAGTACTTCATGTATTCCTTGTTTCATTAAAATCTTTCATGTGGTATAACAGCAGAAGTGAAAAATGTGATTGAATTGTTCCTATACACCCTCATTTGGAAGTCTTAAAAAATTCATAGAAAATCCAAAAATTGAGAAATTGACAAAATTCTTTCAAAGTAACAATCCTTACCATAATTATGATCACAATAGTCCATAAGAAATCATCATTATCAATTAACTAGGAAATATGACACTTTTTTTTCTGCATTGAATCACCAAGTCCAAAGAAATGTTTCGTAGAAAAAGTTGAAAATGTGAAAAATGGCCAACCCCCCCTTTTTCTTGGAAGTCTTAAAAAATTCATAAAAAATCCAAAAATTGAGATAATGACAAAATTCTTTCACAATAATATTCCTTACCACAATTATGATCAAAATAGTCATTAAGAAATCATCAATATCAATTAACTGAAAAACATGACACTTTTCTTCATTGAAATGACTAAGTCCAGAAACACGTCAAAAAAGCGTAAATTTCTATTTGACGGATCTTAACCCTGAACACAATTTTTAACAACCCATCTTTATAGATTGTTGAAATGCAACTAGTTTCCCCATTTATGTACTGGTTCTGGAGAAAAAGATGTTTGAAGAGGGGTACCCTTTTGGACACTTTTGGTCCCACCCTGGATCCACCCCTGAGGGAATCTGGATCCCGAACACAATTTTAGTAGGGGACCTTGAGTACATCATTTACACAAAGTTTGATCCAAATCTGCAATGTAGTTCCAAACAGTTTTGTAGAAAAAGTTGAAAATGTGAAAAATGGCCACCCCCCCTTTTTTTTTTTTGGAAGTCTTAAACGTAAAATTCCTAATTTCATATGTTGAGTGTTTAGAAACATCTAAAAACTTATTTAGATGTGTAAAAAAAAAAAAAATTTTTTTTGACCACAGCTGGATTTGATCCGCTACTCTCCATATTTCAATTACCAAGTGGTATATGTACCATTGTGAGACCTACTTTTTAGACATGGTGGCATTATCTGTTAACCAATTTGGATGAAATTTACCACATTGATAGAGAACCTTTAGTACTTCATGTATTCCATGTTTCATTAAAATCTTTCATGTGGTTTCGTAGAAAAAGTTGAAAATGTGAAAAATGGCCAACCCCCCCTTTTTTTTGGAAGTCTTAAAAAATTCATAAAAAATCCAAAAATTGAGATAATGACAAAATTCTTTCACAGTAATATTCCTTACCACAATTATGATCAAAATAGTCATTAAGAAATCATCAATATCAATTAACTGAAAAACATGACACTTTTCTTCATTGAAATGACTAAGTCCAGAAACACGTCAAAAAAGCGTAAATTTCTATTTGACGGATCTTAACCCCGAACACAATTTTTAACAACCCATCTTTATAGATTGTTGAAATGCAATTAGTTTCCCCATTTATGTACTGGTTCTGGAAGAGAAGATGTTTGAAGAGGGGTACCCTTTTGGGTACTTTTGGTCCCGCCCTGGATCCACCCCTGAGGGAATCTGGATCCCGAACACAATTTTAGTAGAGGACCTTGAGTACATCATTTACACAAAGTTTGATCCAAATCTGCAATGTAGTTCCAGAGAAGAAGTCGAAAATGTGAAAAAGTTAACGACGGACGACGACGACGACGGACGACGGACGGCGCACTATGACTATAGCTCACTTGAGCCTTTGGCTCAGGTGAGCTAAAAAGTCTAGCTTTTCAATTATTTTCTGTTTATATTGTTAGCATAAATCATGGTCATCACAACACTTTAATTTAGATACTATTTATAAATAAAATAACTTTATAAAATTTCAAATTGATCGCAATGTAAACCATCTCTAAACATTCTGAACAATGAAAATGGCTAAACAAAGTTCCCTGACATCATTTCAAGGGTTTATACAATCGCCGAGCAGCATCCATCATTAGAATCTGTGACAACAGACACAGAGTTCAGGTATCGATGGTTGTTGATATGCATCTTACTACCTCATTATGGATAATAAGATGCCTGTCAATAAACATTGATACCTGAACCCTGTGAAAACAGATGAACAAAATGAACCACCCATTAAGAAAAAGTAAAAATGCTAACAAATGTAACAAGTCAACTTGATTTACGGAGTCTGAATCGTTAATAAAAAATAAATACCCCCGGTAATGAATTTTATTGTCAGTTGAGTTATCAGTCATTTTTTCAAATTCAGTTATTTTTTCAATATTAAATTTTCTAAACTTCTAAGTTGTTTTCTCTTTGTATACATGTACATGGCTGATGTCCTTACACATCTGGTTGATTAATTTCTGCTTGCATTAGCCAATTGGCTATTGAACAATTTATGCTACCGCTAGCACAGAATAAATAAGTAATAAAAAAACAAAGTAGAGGATGTTTATAAAATGTTTTCAACAATGTTCAACAAATTAGTGTTGGTAGTTTCCCTGAAAATTTCTTATAATTCACAATTACCAAGATAACCTATACTACCGTACATGTATAATGACCTCAACTTACAGCCAAAGGAGTGCATAAAAAACTGCGATTGATGGTCTGAATTTGTATTTCAAAACTGAAGTATTATCACAAATGACACCTTCATGAAATCTGAATAATATATAGTGTTTAAAATTATTTTATGTTCATGCAGGTCCTATATGGTTCAACCTATTCCAACTTGGTGATTTATCTTTGAAATAAAGAACAATCATCCAATCTTTTATATAATCATTTATTAATGGAGGTTAGTGGTTAGATGATGTGATGAATCACCTTTCCCAGATCATTAGCAGACTGTGCTGTACTGATCCAGTAACAGTTCCCAGATAATTTTTTTAATTTTCGGCAAACAATTTTGCTACAGAAGACCAAAATACATGAAATTTGGTACAGTGCATGGTTTACCCATTATGTGTAGAACAATGCCAAATTTCAGACAAAACTCATACATGTACAGTACAGTCCGGGTGGAACTTTGAATGCCCACTGTGGACAGTGGGCAGTCCACCTGAATTTTCAGTGGGCATTAGGAGTGGACATTTACCTGAACTATCAAGCTGTCCACTTACCTGTATGTTAATTCTAACTTACTCTTACAAGAATGTCCTCTGTGTCCAGTGAACATTTTTAATGCCCACTCTAAAAATGCCCACTGTGACCAGTGGGCAAATTAAGTTCCATCTGGACTGTACTGTACATTAACCAAATATTTAATGCATTTTTACAACTCCTTTTCAGCCATTTTTCCAAACTTCACCGTAATAGCTCTCAGATGATCTAGTCTACTGATATAGTTAGTGGATAAAAAGACATGATATTTGATGAAGTCACAGGTAAATTTGTTATAAAAATGCTTATAATGAAAATATTGCATTATTCGACCTTAAAAACTGATTTCACAGTTATTGATCAAGAGCACTTTTCCCTGTGTGTGGATTTTGGAAGTGGGTCAGAATGTGATAAATAAAATAAGATAGAGGGCATAAATCAAATTTTCTACCACATGCCATCATAAAAATTTTGGATGATTTCTTGAAATTTTACTCAAACCAGCAAAACGCTCAGGAACTGTTACTGTCCGGGAACTGTTACAGTACCAGTATATTAATTATTATGACTAATTGATTTTTGTTTCACACCAGGAATATTTCACGTATATGGTGACGGCATCTGTCTGATGCAGGCATTCAAATTTTGACCTTTGCAACAGACCCACCCGATGCAGTGGAGGGATCTTTAACGTGCCATGCATATATGTACCATGAAATGGGTCCTCGGTTTTTACTGTCTCATCCGAAAGACACCGGCATGACCAGAGTGGGACTTGAATCCCGGCCTCCCAATTAGGAGGCGAGCAAGATACCACTACAGTAGACCTTGCCGGCTTTAATTATTATGTAACTCATTAACTACCTTTAAGTTTAAGGTAACCTTAGTGAAATTATAGTATAATGGTACTGTTTTAAAGGATGAAACAATATTACAATAAAAGTTATCACTCTGTCTGGTAGTTAAAGTAGGACTAACGAGTATTGTAGACCACCTCTAGCTACCTGCTACCTGTATCATTCCGCCTATACGTTTACCAAAGTCTCAGTCTAGATCAGATACATTTCCACAGTATGACTACAGTTCAGACTGAGAGCAAAACACAAAACTTAAATGGTGTTTAAATCACTTACAGATAAGAGATCACTCCCTAGATCTTTATGGCCATAAATTCAACCTAAATTATACCGAAATCCTTTCCATTCTACAAGCAGTTCGATCACTTCTCCGACATTACTATGAGGCTGTTTATGAGTAAAATCGAAATTTAAGAATGCTTTTGACAAAACGCAAACTAGTGACTCGTTGACCAATCGCCATTGCCTATTCTTTTTTTCTTTTTCTTTCCTTTTTTTTTCTTTTTTTTTTTTTTTTGACGAATTGTTACGATTGCTGTTGACCCCTTAGATCCATTCCGGTGTTGTAGCATAGTCATAGACTTCATCCCCCGGAAAACCCTACCCAAGGGAAATTCTATCTGTACGTTTCTCCCTTCTGATTATCCGCATTGACTTTCCCCCCTAGACGGATAAACCGACCTGGATTGGTCAAATCGGAAAACCGTAGTTTAGTCTCGATTTTACGTCTTTTTGAAATTGAAATACCTATCAACCAGCCATGGAGGAAAATTAACAAGCATGCATACAAAAGAAAGTTCCCTTTTCATCAATCTGAATGATGTATATAGACTATATCAAAGACACAGCAAATACTAAAAATAAAATATATGATTATCAAGCAGAATCATTGGGAAAATTTCAGTGTCATTGCGTCAAGATGCCATTTCATATCTAAGATCTTAATTGTATTGGAACAAACAGATTTGGTATTGAGAAAAAAGTTTCAATGCCTAAAATGGTTTTCCTTTGGTTGTTTTCGTGGTTTTGGGGTTCAAATTCTTATTGCAAAAGGACCCAAAACAATAGGCCCAAGTGGGCCTATATCGCTCACCTGAGTGCTAGATTATCAGTCATGCAGGAAGGAAGAATTCATTTATTTTTGCATTACTGTGACTAAGTCAACACAAATGTTGAAAATGTGTCAAATTTTATTTCAGACCAGAATAAAAAACAACAGTTTTTTGCACATCCATTCAGTTGATTTTGATATTAAGCATTTGCTTTGTCTCTGCAAGATGTGATTCAGGGCAACAAAACAGTGATTTTCTTTAGGTGGGGCCTTTTGTTGTCTGATTTCAAGTCTGGGTCATGAACAACAATTGTTTCAAAAATTGTCCAGATCCAACTTAAAAACTTAATTTCATATGTTGAGTGTTGAGAAACATCTAAAAACTTATTTAGATGTATAAAGAAATGTATAAATGAAAAAAAAGCCAATTTGACCACAGCTTGATTTGAACCGCTACTCCATATTTTAATTACTAAGTGGTATATGTACCATTGTGAGACCTATTTTTTTAGACATGGTGGCACTATCTGTTGACCAATTTGGATGAAATGTACAAAATTGATAGAGGACCTATAGTACTTCATGTATACCATGTCTCATTAAAATCTTTCATGTGGTATAACAGCAGTAGTTAAAAATGTGAAGAATTGTCCCTATACACCCTCACTTGGAAGTCTTAATAAATTCATAGAAAATCCAAAAATTGAGATATTGACAAAATTCTTTCAAAATAACATTCCTTATAATTATGATCAAAATAGTCCATAGGAAATCATCATTATCAATTAACTAGATAATAAGACTTTTCTGCATTGAAATCTCCAAGTCCAAAAAAAAAATGTCAAAAAACGTCAAAAACAGAACCAAAAATAAGAACACTTCTTCACGCATCCCTCTAGATCATTCCTATGCATTCAGTTGTCTCTCTATGCCCCCGGTCTGAAGAAGAAGTTTGTTAAAGGAGGGTACCCTCTGTGACCTACTTTTGCCTGTGGTGGCACCTCTGGTGCAACCGGGGAATCGAACCTGGATCGTCGACGCCGCAAGACAAGCCCTTAACCACTACACCAAGCCTGTCCCTTTTCCACCAAGGAAATTAAAAATGTAATTTTTGGCGCTTCTTAAATGTAACGTTTTGATATCTGCATTTGCTCGACATGTAGATGATAAGGTATCCTAATGGGGAATCAATTCATAATTTGATTCTCATTTAGGACCAGAATAAAGAGATATCTTTAATTTGCAAAATAAACCAATGCCCTCATGCGGGGAAACAGATTTTTCAAAATTTCAATTTTGAACTGGCAATGTGCCGATATCCGATGAGATTTTGTCAAATAAACATGATAGCGCCATTATGCATAATTAGTTTCATTCACTTGTAATACACGTGTATTCGAACCCAACCAGATTTTATCTCCAAAAGAGGGAAACAGCGTACTGATCTCAGGGGATAAACTATACTGGGTTGTTTTATCTGCGTGGGATTATCTATGCTGTGTCGGTTTTTTTTCCGTGGGGGAAGATTTATAATGGGTCGGTTTTTCCGGGGGGAAGTTCTATACTGGGTCAGTTTATCCGGGGAAAAGTTCTTTGGGGGGGGGGGGGGGGGGGAGTCTATGCTACAACACCGGTAATATTGTTTAAACTTGCAATGGCGGATTCTGAATTTCCGAAAAGGGGGCCCACATGTAAAAATCAATTAAGTTTTAGCAAGGACTTATAAACAACTTGTTTATAAGTCCTTGGTATTAGCCAAAACACTTCTTTCAATCTTTAATTTAATTGATTTAAACTTTAAAATACTTCAATTGAGTGTAAAATTTTCAACTTATCATGACCAAATTATACGGAGATTGTATATATATCAAGCTGATAATAAAGAATATTCACTTTGGTATTTGTAATAAGCTTGGATTATACAAATATCACTCTCTCATAGTTGATTTCATCATTTGCAAAATGACAAACACACAATTAAGACTTCGATTCGTAGACAATAAATGAATGAACACAGTAAATCTAGTTTGGTCTACGAGGAGTACTGTAGAGATTCCAAAGTCCAGACACCAAGATCGCATCTACTGGATATACATGTGTACGCAGTCCGTTCATATCCTGCCAGAGTCACCACACTAAACACAATACCAGTAGATCGAAACCAATCTCATTAAAACTCGATCTATCGTCACGCTCATTAATTCTATCATGTTCGCTGTAGTATTAGCAAACATGAGCGCGATAGATCGAGTTTTAATGAGATTGCATCACAACCAGCAACAACACACAATCCAGAACCATGTCCTAGGTACCATCAACAAGATCAAGATAAAAGGTTTAGTGAAGAAACCAAACCCATTCCACGGGTACACAACGAGATTTCCAAGCTACAACATCAAGAATTTGACTAACAACCAAAGACACAACCCAGCGACTGTCGACGTACCAAGCTTGTCGCAGCATCCTTAACAGACTACGGACCAAACTCCTATCAAACCTTCCAATTAACCTACGAGATCTCACACTCCAGAGAGAATGGAACACTATGTACTACTGCGGGCGACCCTTCCCTCCACCACTTCATCTAGATATACTCACTCCACCACGCTGTTTCAGCGACTGAGATCGACACGGCCCAACAGCAACGAAGTATTTCTACAACAGACGATCTTCCTAGACTTCAAGACTGTCGCCCATAACGCAACCCGAGCCATCGTCCTTGGGATTCAGATCTGAAACTGTTTCTTCCACTACACCCGTTGCATATGGAGAAAAACCCCAATCCCCCAAATCCCCTACCCGCAAGACCCATACATTACCGTAATGCCATCGTCAATTGGTCTCATCAATTGAGGCAAAAGATGTATGGCTCCACGCAAAGGTGGAACTCGACGATTCCAGAGCTCTGTTGCAGAATTTTCTGACTACATAACGATTAACTGGGTAGAGGGGCAAACATTAACAAGTGGAACCACTTCTACAATGATCTTCATGTTTCTCTTGCAATTGGTTACGAAATACCTCCAACAAGAAAACACATGTAGCCTTCAATTGTTATGATACATAAGTGTGATTCCTATCAGAAAGACATACAGACTGGAGAAAGTGTAACCTTACGAAATGCTTCTGTCAAGAAAACACATGTAGCCTTCAGTAGCTTTGATACTTTTAGAATTATGATTCAGGACTATCATACAAACCGACAGACACAGTGAGACAGACACTAGACAAAGTATTATCTAGTCAACATGACATCAGAAATACAAAGTACTTTCAACAATTTATTATAAACATTAACATGTTTCATATCAAAACAACAGGAAAAATATCATTCCGAGTGGGAGGGGAGACACGACGGCGAACCGTGAGACACGACGTTTTGTCTCCCCCACGTGAGTTGTCTAGACCAATCGTATTTCTTTATTTGTCATATAAATTATATTTAGTATAATAATATTTCTTAATTGACGAGCATGATGTAAATTGATTGATTGATTTTTGTTTAACGTCACACCACGAATATTTCACATATATGGTGACGGCATCTGCCTGATGCGGGGCATACAAATTTTGACCTTTGCAACGGACCCACCCGAAGCAGTGAGGGATCTTTAACGTGCCATGCATACCATGACACGGGGCATCGGTTTTTACTGTCTCGTCCGAAAGACAGAATACCGGCAAGACGTAAAATAATATTGAAATGTAACATACATCTTAATATATATAATGTTGTTCCTGTAATGTTCAAGCATTGTTTTGCAATTCATATAAAAATCAATGAAATTTATATATACTTACTTTCGTTAGTAGAAATAAGATATACAGAATTTAATAGAAATAAGAAACAGGCTATAGCTAATATACTTTGATCTTGTTGCGTGATAATTGCATGTTTTTTTCAATACATATTCATATAAATGAGGGGCAATAGGGACGACACCAAGGTTGAGTGACACATGAGTGTCCTTGTCTAAATTCATACTGATGTATGGAGAATAAAATTATTTTCATACATATGATCGATCATTTTGCCTCTTACTATTTTCTCCATACATTTACAAGTTAAATACTTTTAAAAGACTTATTAATCTGCAGTAAGATTACACTCTTTCACTAGAAAATAACTGTTCCATACATTTGTATCTTTTGGATTTCTGTTTTATGGACTTTCAAAATGTGGATTTTTATACAAATGTAAAACATACCGAGATATAAAATAGTGTAATTTCATTATCATTAATTGAATTGAAAATTCAGATTTACTGAGTGATAGATACAATCTGATCAGCAATTCACCGCCAGTTTTTCTTTTTTTTTTTTTGGCTTTTTTTTTTAAACCAAGAGACAAGACATTAATCGCCCCACCCCTTGCCTCCAATTACTAACTTGGGTTTTTATGGATTTCATCATTGCTAAAGTCGAGTTATAACTTATAGACATATACTAGTATCTCCTTTTTGATACTGCTTTACATCCACCAAGATTACTTCATTAATATTGTGGCGGCATCTGCTTGATGCTAACCATTGTAATTTTGGCTTATGCAACAGACCCACCGAAAGAAGCGAGGGGCCATTTACGGGCAAATGTATATCCTGTGGAACACGGCCTCGATTTGAATGGAACACAGGAATCAACAAAGCACGAAACATTCAATACATGGTTATTTCCTATTTGGGTAGCTATCTGTTGTCATAACCATTGTTACATCAAACAATTTCTTAGGAACTTTCACATTTATCCCTTAATTTCCCGTGATTTAACATCGTTTTCAGTAGAAGTGTTTTGCGCCAAAGATATTCTAAGTCAGATATCTAAGAAAAAGGTAGATAACTCTACATTAGAAAACTGAAAGAGGCATTCGAAGCCTGGTCGTCACAGGATTATCATTTGGTTTTATCGTGAGCGATAATGCAAAATTTCAATCATACTTTTGTATATTACTAATGTCATTGTAAATATATCAGAGATGTTGAAAACTTATCAAACATGTCAGTCACCTTCAGCGATTTTGTCAGTCTGGATAATTAAATATGTAGAAACAATTTTAATTTTGTCAGTCCAAACAAAATTTCATCAGTCAAAACTTTCGGACTGACACCTAAATATCACTGATACATGAATATCGGCATTTTGAATTCACTGGAGAACCACGCATAGATGGCAATATTCTTAATTATTTTCTCTCTTTCAAGTAAACAGAAGATTGAAGCACAGAAACTTGAAATAAATTCTGAGATGTATTTATTCATGCTAAGTCACCTGTCTGCATCATCTCAGCGTTTGTGAAAAAACTTCATTACACAGACATAGACTACTTTGAAAGTAGTATAAAATTCCGGTTATTAACAGAAAATCTTGAGGCGTCTTACACAAGGAGCAATGACGGGACAAACATGACAAAAACTTCCTTAAACATAAATTTTGAAAGATACCTTTTGAAAGAGACACTATTCCAACGGCACATTTTGAAAAACACCTTTCTTGCAACAAATATACATGTCCCTTAGTAAGTCACGTTGATGCATACTATAAATATACGTTCCAGGTATGATTAGGCATGTATAACATCTGCATAAATAAATCATCGCTGACCGTATCTGTTTATTGGCATTGCGACAGATTTAGTATGAAGTACACAATCATCGTATCATTCAACCGATAAATGCATTACTGTTTCCGTAGAAATACATGTATTAATACATTATGCATGATGACCCAAAGTCACGTAAAATTAAATCCAATGAAGGCATCCCATCCACTTTTGTTTTTACATAATCTTGTCCGTTTTTCAAAATACATACCAAAATAAAATGTATCAACTAAAATTTATCTCTATTCAATGACAAAAACTCTTTTCGACGCATTAAGGAGAGGCACATCTTATGCGAAACAAGAGACCCACGCAGGCCTACATCGCTCACATGACAACAATTGCTCATTCGCAAACAACTGACTGCTGGAAGAAATTCGCAGATAAATATATTCTCTTTCTTTCTGTGTTTTTGACATCATGACACGTATTGTATCGTTGTTCAAGTATCGTGATATGTATTGTATCGTTGTTCAAGTATCGTGATATGTATTGTATCGTTGTTCAAGTATCGTGATATGTATTGTATCGTTGTTCAAGTATCGTGATATGTATTGTATGTAAGAAGCTTTTATCGTTACATCTCTAGTAAACTTGCTTCTCTGTTTTGAATAAATCAAGGCAATGATACAATCAAAGGACTCAAAAGTCCTGACAGTCGGCTTTACTGATTTAAGTATGTAATCATTTTACCATTTTAGTGGCGGATTCAGGATTTCAGGAAAATGGGGAGGGGGGGGGGGGGGGATTAGGTCTTTGTTGCAACTACATCGTCATTATACCTATGTACAAAATGCTAATAAAATTTGCTCTCTTCATACTATCTTACGGCAAAGAGTTTGCAATTGCTTGCATCTGAAATGAACGTGCAATCGACAACTTCATGGCAACAAGTTTTACTGCATTGTTGTCACGAGTTGAAGCTGAGCCAAGGAACGACATTCCTTCAAGTGGGACATTAAATAACCTTCTTATTCACGATTCTCATAATGTTTTAACATCATTTATATTTAGAAACATACAACATTTACCTAAATATTTATATTGCATTTTCATTATCAGAGGAAATGCGGGAAGATCGATCTTTAAATTTGTCATATATGTGAAAAAGAACTAAAGTTCCAGAACATGTTGGGGAAAACTTTAATTTAAATATCTCGATAAAAACAAGCGATACAAGATCAAGACAAATGCTTAGTCCGGAGAATTACACAATCGAGTACATCCGACGGTGTCGATGGTAAACACATCGTAAAGTAGTCACAACTACATATTATTACGCGAAATTTGAAAACATCATTGAAACTCCTTTTTCGAGTTATTGAAACTAGTTTATGTTTAGCTTAAATTAACTGAGCTAAAGGTACATTGTGCTGATCAAGAATTTTTAAGACAACATCAGTAATTTTTCGGCATTTTATTTTTCAGCGGCGTAGTAAGCTCTATATCGGTAGTGAAAGTTATAACCCCTGAAAAGAAAGTGATTGCAATGAGTTCGGCTTCACCGAAGCCGACTCAAAAATATTTTAAAAAGATTAAATCAGAATTCTTTTTACCTTTCCCCCTCAAATAATAATCAAAATCTTGTTTTGGTGTAAAATGAACACAATTTTTTTTTTGTCTTTAGCAAGGTCTGAACTGCTTTCTTTCTGCATGCCAGAAAAATAAGAAACATTGTGTATTCAAAGATTACAACGCTCACCTTGACAGGATTTTTGACTTAAAAAGATATAATTTCAATCAGGAGAAGTCATGGATTATAAAGAATTTGATTAATCAGTTTTACTAGTCATACTTTCCAGAGATTTGTTTTCCATTTATTTTATATTTATAGATGCACATGTAGTCAGTTAAGTTTTAAAGTGCATTCATTACATATCACTGAAGTAGAAACAATGATTATATGGGCAAATTTAAATATCAACATTACATTATAATATTCTATCTATAGATAAATACAATAATCACTTTTATTAATAATCAATTTTAATCAATAACCACTGGTGCAAGTTTGGTATATGCAGCACATGTAGTATGTTCAGAGCTGACTTGACCCAAATACCTTAATTGAATCACTCACTCAGAAAAGTATGGTCTCAAGTCGGCATCCCAAGATGAACCACTCCTGCAAGTTTTGTACATGTATGGTTTGTAGTATGCCCAGAGCTGAGTTGCCCCAAATATCTTATCAAAATCACTCATGCGGGAAAAGTAGGTCACATACAGCATCTGAAGCATGTGCTCAAGTCGTCATCCCAAGATGAACCAATGGTTTCAGTTTGGTACATGTAGCACTTGCATTATGCCCAGAGATGAGTTTCCCCAAAATACCTTCACCGAATCACTCCTGCAGAAAAAGTAGGTCACATGCAGCATCCGAATCATGTGCTCAAGTCGGCATTCCAAGATGAACCACTCGTGCAAGTTTTGTACATGTATCGCTTGTAGTGTGCCCAGAGCTGAGTTGCCCAAATACCTTAACCAAATCACTCATGCGGGAAAAGTACCGGGTAAGTCACATGCAGCATCTGAAGTATGTGCTCAAGTCGACATCCCATGATGAATCAAAGGTGCCAGTTTGGTACATGTAGTTCTTGTATTATGCCCAGAGCTGAGTTTCCCCCAAAATACCTTCACCGAATCACTCATGTGGAAAAAATAGGTCACATGCAGCATCCGAAGCATACATTGAGGTCTGTGTCACGAGATGAACCACTGGTGTAAGTTTCATACCTGTAGCACTTATACATTTCCAAAACATAACTAAATCACTCAAGCAGAAAAAGTAGGTCAAATCAGGCAACTGATATTGGCACTCAAACTACTATCCTCATATGAAGTGTTGCATTTTTAATGTTCTTTTAATTCAAAGTCAAGTCCAAGGTAAAGGTCAAAAGTTAAGCAGATGATAGCTCTGGTCACAATATATCTACATCTGAAATCCCTTTCTCTAATATTTCAATAGAAAAAGCCCAGGTAAAATGTTTGGAAAAATAGATCATATTTCAAAGTCAAGGTCATTAGGTCAAACGTCATGGTATAAAATGACAGGTCTTGATATGATGATCCCATGTGTAAAGTTTCAGAGCCCTGTCCCTCTTGGTTCAAATTTGTAAACAATATTAAATTTTTGAAAAGTATGTCAAACTCCAAGATCAATGTCACAAGGTCAAAGATGATGGTCCCAAATGAAGCGGCCTTCCACAAGGTATCCATGTCTGAAAATTCAAAGCTCTATCCCTCTTGGTTTAAACGTTACAGCCAAGGTTAAAGTTTTAGCAAAGTAGATCAAACTCCAAGGTCAAAGGTCATGGTCCTAAATGAAGGGGCCTTCCACAAGGTATCTATGTGTGAAGGTTCAAAACCCTATCCCTTTTAGTTCAAAAGTTAGCGCTAAATTAATTTTTGAAAAGTAGGTCAAACTCCATGGTCAAGGTCACAAGGGCAAAAGTCATGCTCCCAAATAAATGTCCTTTCCACAAGGTAACCATGTGTGAATTTTAAAGGCACTTTCACTCTTGGTTTAAAAGTAATAGCCCAGGACGCCGATAACGACAACGACGACGCCGGGATATGAAATTAGTTCTCCGGACTTTCGTCCCGACGAAAAAAAAAACATGTTAAACCCAGAATACAAAATTTTCACATGACACTATCAAATAGCACTTGAAATAGAAATTTCAAACAAATACTAGCAAATCAATGTTTTACTGCTTCCCTGTATTGAATATATCTATGAAAGATCACAAAAATGATGAAACCCAAAAACGTCCAAATTTTACTTCAGAAGGGAACCAAAAACCACAGTTCCTGAGACATCCTATTAAATCTCTGATACATTCTGTTTGATGATCTTTGAAGCCAGTCGGAAGGTTTTCAAAGAAGGGTGCCGTCGGGGCTTATGTTGCCCCACCCTGGATCTGTCCATTAACCGATCTAGTCTCAAAAACAGTAACAATTGTAGGGAAACTTAAGTGCTTCATCCATATCTTCCAGACGGGTGCAACACTCCTTTGGAGTCTAACAAAATCCTATTTCTAAATCATGTATAAGTAAATTGTATACAACTTTTTTTTTCAAGTTATCTATATTAAATCATATTACATTATATTAATGAGTTTATAGATTTGCGTCACAGGAAATCTTTTACAAAGCCAACAGAGATTAACCAAATATCTTTCTACTTTACACATGTTTCTATATTTTGATTAATTTAAAGTGTCATAATTTACACTAAAATACAGTCAATCTACTGCAAATGGTACGAAATATCCTATTTCAGGATTACACGAATTTGAATATATGACACTCAATTACACGTATGCAAGCTAACAAACTTTTACTTTTTCAGCCCTGATTTGAATGCGCAGTAACTTATACATTCTTCTTTTGATGCACTGAAAACTCTTGTATAAATACCATCACTTTCTAGGGGGTTTAAGAGACAAAATCAATGCCCATTATTCAACACTTTGATAACCTCCAGGTGATGAACTTGAGGTATATATCACGTACATATCTAAAGCTATTTTCATGAGTACAAATATAATCATTATATTTGAATAGTAAAATCCACTTACTTTTTTTTAAATGTAATTGTATAATAAATCAAGAAAAGAGCAAATGCCGCCACCAAGATGGTTCCATCTCGTTCAAATGAATGAGAACTTTTCAGAAATACACGTATTGGTTGAAGAAATACGGGTTTTAGTTACTTATCAAATTCTATCCTATATAAATATGAGGGGTGTGAATGTCGGTGAGACATGTCCGTGATACGTCGTTGAAACATAAATATACGCATTTATATCGATTTTGACGTGTGCAAGACGTATTAAGATCGGGAGATACAGGATTTAGGTTGGAACGAGGAGGGAGTATTATTCTGATCTATGTTGTCAAACCCAACCATCGGCATTACGTTTTAGAACAAAGACTAAATCAGTAAATATTGGGGTAGTGTTATAAGTAAATTTACCTTTCTAAAGAAATAATGCAAAAAGAGTCGCTTACAGAGAAAATTGATTAAAGTACACTATTATTATAAGTTTACTTGACCATTTGAAAATCAAGATCAAAGGGCAAATGAGATGTCGTAAATTAAAAAAAGAAATATTCAATATAGTTTCTTTCCATTACTCAAAAGCATATACAGCATAGTGATGCTAAAAACGTATACTACGTACATGTATATACCATCTGAAAAGTGAAGAAAGACAGAAAATTTCAAACAGCTATCTTAAATTTAACTGATATAGATCCTTTCACGCGAGCTACGGGACTAAAGTTTTCAGTGGTAAAACCATCACTTCTACCAAAAAACAAGAAACCGTGCAGGACGGTATGACCGGATTGCAAATGCTAAACGCAAAATGTTGAGGCCGGACGGACGGACGGACCGATTTTGCCAATTTATAGACCAGAATTCCTTTGCATTAACATTAACAATACATGTATGTAAGTGGTCACCCTAAAGGCAAAAAACAAAAGTGTGTGTTCACTGAAGCGTAAAGTCAAGGTCACTAAACTTTTGTATTCGTTGGATAGAACATTGAAGTATCTACAAACCTCCCAACTTTGGCATAAGTACTCTTTAGAGTATGAAAGAAAGAAAGCTAAACGCAAATGCTAAACACAAAATGTTGACGCTGTGCGGACGGACGGACGGACGGACAGACCGACGGACGGACTGACGGATTTTGCCAATTCATAGAACGGAATTGCTTTGCAACAACATTTACAATACATGTATGCAAGTGGTCACCCTAAAGGCAAAAAAAGTTTGTGTTCACTGAAGCATAAAGTCAAGGTCAAGGTCACTAAATTTTTGTATTCGTTGGATAGAACATTCAAGTGTCTACAAACCTACCAACTTTGACACAAGTACCCTTTAGGGTATGAAAGAAACCAAGCTAAACGCAAAATGTTGACGCCGTGCGGACAGACGGTTTTCGCCAATTCATAGACCGGAATTGCTTTGCAATCTGGTCAATGGCATAAGATACAAACTTTCATTAATGACGTCAAAAATATTAAGGAAAACGTCACTACATGCATTTGCCACTCAAACCGTCAGTTCCGCAGTTAACGCGAGAGAGCCTACTACAGTTGGTATTTTTGTTAAAAAAAGGGAATGAATCACCTACCTTTCTCCCAGCTGAGACATTCGTCCCTCTTTTATGCCCTTGCCATTTTTGGATAACTCTTACCGGTGGAAACTTACCGGTATCTTAACGAGAGAGTCAGTCTGGATTTTCCGACGACGGATAACCCTGTGCTCCTTTCATTACCTTAGTGAATATATTCAATTAAATCTCCTAATTTTATTTCATCAATTATACGATATGGTTTTGAATACGTTGCATGTAACACCGTTTATTATTAAAAACTGCCAGTGAAACTCGGCGGATGAGCTGCTGTGCTCGTTACTGAGATGCCCAGGCTTCAACTCCGGTGTTGGCACACAGTGTCCTGTAAAACGAGGAATTGAAAACGAATGTCCCGTATCACGTTAGGCATGAAACGTAAAATCCCTCACTGCTTCGGATGGGTTCAATGCAAAGGCATAAATTTCTATGTAATGCATCAGGCAGATGTCGATACCTTATACATACATATATATATATATATATATATATATATATATATATATATATATATATATATATATATATATATATATATATGATTATTTCATGTGCACACACACACACACACACACACACACACACATATATATATATATATATATATGAAATGATCATGGAGTGACGTGTAAGCGTGATCACTCTATCAATTATTCAAACTCCTACATTTGCCCATGCTGATGGATAAACCACATTCCGCCGACTCTCCCTCTCTATTTCAAAGGACACGTTAGGGCAGTGGTATCGCATTGAATTGCAAGTCTAAGGGCCCGGGTTTGATCCCAGCTGTCGACCAAGATTTTTCTGAGGTAATCTATCTGTCAATCACCTGCCTTCATATCTGTATTTTGGGGGCAGCGTAAAAACAGGCCCCCAAGTCAAAGTATAAATATACGAAATTAACTGATTTCACATGACTGTGGTACTAACAACAATTTAGAGGTGAAACAGGAGTAGTGAGCGTCTCCTGTTTGACTAGCCATACCTGCCGTGAACGCCCTTATATACAGAGGAAACAAATATATAATTCAGCACTATATATACGTGAATGTGAACACTGAGTAGAAAGTGTCATAGCCACAAAACATCAGGATAAAGGGTATAATAACGTCATACTTCGCTCACTGCTTTGTATGGGTCCGTAACATAAGACAAAATATGAAGTATCCCACCAGGCTGGTACCTCCGCCATACAAGTGCAGTAATCTTTAAGTGCATTAAGCGATAACAAAACAAACAAATCCCAAAGTAACCGTCAAAATTCCAATTCTTAGCCCGCTCCTGAGTGAATACAACCGAGTGCTCCGACGAAGTTTGTGGCGTTACAACTGAATATATTGCCGGGGTGAAAGTAATGGCATTATGAAAATATAAATCATGTATATTCATCTCTATTTTAATGCGACATTTCAAGAAGGAAATTCTATATACAATGCATTTTCAGACTCACGGAACCAACCCAAGGATAATGTACATATGTATAAATTTCAATTCTAACCCTCCCCTTCAAGTTCCTCCCCCCCCCCCCCCGCCAACAAAAATTAAAGGTAGAAAGAATATGGTGGGGACAAACCCATGTGATTTTTCCGGTAGCCAGAATGGAGGTTCATTTCATACTGTGATATTGTTTTAAAGGTTAAATACATTAAGGTAAACCAACCAACCGTCTCCCCCCCCCCCCCCCCCCCCTTCATCCTTTCCTAAGGAAAAGAATTTTGGTGCGGGTGTTAGAACTAATCATCGAATCAGTTTGCATTGCATCTTTGTTAAAAATGACACCAATCTCCTCGTATCTTTTTGCTATGAAGATGTTTATCATCATCATGTACATCTACTGTAAGGATTGTACGTAGCATATCCAGGGCAAACTAAAATCATGCGTAACAACACGTGCGTGGACTTTTATTGTGATGTACAACATGTCAAGCGACTTAATTATCGTATTTAGAAAAAAATCTACCCCGAAATACTCTTAAAATACGCTAATGAGTAGATTCGATGAAAATAACATGTTTTATAGATTTGCAACGTACTCACATGCTAATGATGCTTGCAGAAAGTCCAACTACGTGAAACACTTCGTGACGGTGTAAATCTCCAGGTAGCAACGTAAGATAGCACCAAATCTAATTCTGCTTTGTTATCTTTATCAATATTAAGATTAATGTTAAGCGTACACGTATTAAGAGAACAATAAATATCGCAATCGGCATTAACTACTGTCAAATGTTTAGAAACGTGCAAGTCAACGTGATGTAAATATTTTGTAAGTTGGCAAGTTGATTGGTTGATATTTTTAGCAGAAGGAGGGGGGGGGGATCTGTAAAAATTATGAAATGTTGTATACAAAACGAATATTTGTAACCATGAAGATTATCAAAAGTGATATATATATACATTTTCCTTTTTTTTACCGTATGCACAGAATACCATGACAATACAGCACATGTAAATACAATAACATTATTTTCATTGAAATGTTTAGATTTCTAGTGCGACTGATCACATATTTCAGGAAGCGATCCATGTTCTTAGGAAGAAAAATGCCGCGGTGTTGTCGGGCGAGGGGTCTGTGGACTGCTTCGGCAGGAAGGGGGCACTGATGAGGAACGGCGGAAATTTGTCGACTTTAGGGCATAAAAAGTGTAATTTCGATTCAATTACCCATCATAAGGCAGTATACAGCAACTGCCACATACAGCTTTTTGTGATGTTATTCACGTGTTTTTGATACCTGGTTATTCTTGGTGTTGGACTTCGTCATACAGCCGAGTTACCGGTATAACTGAGCTTCTAATGAATCTGACTTTCACGAACGTTACTTCTAAAAGACAGTATATCGAATATCCGACAGGAAAGGGGTAGATTGGAATTAAAGCCCTAAATCAAGCGGAAATGACCAAGTGAGATCGAGTTGTAAGATTATATTGCCTTTTCACTAACAAACTTTTGGTTTGTGAAATCATCTTCATTGGCGGAGTTAGAGGGGGTTGTAACAACACCACCCCCTCCTTTGGTCGGAAAATTTTACCAAAAAAAGATCATTTGCGACCATTTTTAGGGCTGCGATCACCCTTTCCAGACCGAATAGTGCAAAACATTCGCCATAGGAAATTCCAACTCCCTCTCAAAAATTTCTAGATCCGGTTATGATCATTTACTTCGAAGAATGACGCAAAAGACAATCAATATTGTTCTATGATGATATCAAACATTTTAAACTAATTTGACACTAATTTTAAAAAATCAGTCCCACACACTTCACTTTCAGTGATACCCTGTACATATTGTTGAGGTGTTTGATTTGTGTTGCAGACGATCAAGGTTCGATTTCTGGATTGCGCCACTAGCATTTTTAAACGGATGGTTAGCTCCTGCTTTCATATCGCGATATGAGCGAAATATTGTAGAAAGCAATGTATACTAAAACGCCAATCACCCAACAAAGTATTAAACTGAATGAAATATATGCATATACAGAGCTACATTTTGACTATAATTGCTATTTTTTCAGATCTATAAGAAATGAGCTATGAACAAATGATATTGAGGTTAATCAATAAGTGACGATACATTTCATTAAGTGCATTATTTCATAGGACAATACTAATTACGATTTGCATTGATCCACATTTTACCGAGTAGTTTTTTTTATATAAACAAATTCCATACAAACAATTCTAATTGTAAAATTTTACAACTGTATTTACACGTAAATATTGATAATATATTAGACCTATGTCCTACGCAGCTTTGTGTATTCTTTTGCGTTTTCACGAAAAGTGCGTTACCCCACTGGCTGTAAAGTTAACTGGGGCTGTCTTAACGGGACAAATACCCCCGCGGCAACAAAGTTGAAACATGCAATAATTCATCCCAAGATGCATCATTGGTATAAGTGTAATCGATGTCCCACTTGTACATTTTGGGTAAAATCATTGAAAACAAACTGGTTTGATCGCACTCTGACCTTGACCTTGTATATATGACCTTGGTTCAAGGTCATTACACAGCCTTGGGTTACGGACAACAATTGTGTAAAATATAATCTTCCAGCAACATAAAAGGAAGAAGTTATGGCTAAGACAAGAATTTTGGCTATATGTGCACTGTGACATTGACATTGTAGATATCACCTTAAGTCAAGGTCAAGACACACCCTTGGGTCATGGACAACAATTGTGGGATATATTATCCAAATCCATCTTGGCAGTAAGAAGACATGGCCCGTACAGGGATTTTGCCTTTGTGTGCACTGTGCCCTTGATCTTGAGGATATGACCTTGAGTCACAATCATAACACATCCTTGGGTCATGTAAAACAATTGTGTGAAATATTATCTAGTTCCGATAACGGGATAAGAAGTTATGACCTGGACAAAAATCCTGCTATGTGTGTACTGTGACCTTGACCTTGAAGATATGATCTTGAGTCAAGGTCATGACACATCCTTGGGTCATAGACAACAATTATGTGAAATTTCATTTTGGATAATAATCGAACTTGGCTATGTATGCTATGTGAACTTGAACTTTAAGATATGACCTTGAGTTAAGATCATAACACACCCTTGGGACATGGACAACAATTGTTTGAAATATCATCCAGATCCAATAAGGGGATAAGAAGTTATGGCCCGGACAAATGTGAACAGACGGATAAACAGACAGACAGACAAGGTGATTTCTATATACCCCCAAACTTTGTTTCCGGGGGTATAAAAAGGAGAAGTCGTAACAGAGCAGGGTGAAGTATAGCCGCAACACATGGTTCTGTTTTGATCAAACTAGGGCCATGTCTTACGAGTAAGTGAAATAATGTGAGATGAAGTAATCAATATATAGTTGCATAAATCATGTACATTTAAAAAAAAATATCATGTTTCACAGAAGCATTTGATCCTATGGATTTCAACAATTGCTACATCTTTTGTGTTGTTACTGTTTATCGCTGTTCCAAGATGATCACAATTGTAAGGTGGCGGCACCTGCCTGGTGCGTTATATTCTGTTGTATGTTACGAACCCCAACCGAAGCAATGAGGAATCTTCTACGTGCCAGTGTATAGTACTAAGAATATCCTGGCAACGGTCAACATGAGTATAAGCAAATCCTTCTGTTCTTTTTCTTCTGAGTTCTTATGTAGCAAAAGCTCTGTTTAGGTTCAGAACTCTTTGTCTGATATCACCATTCGACCGAGCGGGGTCGTCGTGTACTGGCGACAAGGCTTTGTCTGATATCACCAGTCGAGTATGGTCGTTGTGTACTGGCGACAAAACTTTGTCTGATACCACCAGTCGAGCTGGGTCGTCGTGTACTGGCGACAAGACTTTGACTGATATCACCAGTCGAGTATGGTCGATGTGTACTGGCGACAAAACTTTGTCTGATACCACCAGTCGAGCTGGGTCGTCGTGTACTGGCGACAAGACTTTGTCTGATATCACCAGTCGAGCTGGGTCGTTGTGTACTGGCGACAAGACTTTGCCTGATATCACCAGTCGAGTGTGGTCGTTGTGTATTGGCGACAGAACTTTGTCTGATACCACCAGTCGAGCTGGGTCTTCGTGTACTGGCGACAAGAATTTGCCTGATATCACCAGTCGAGGGTGGTCGTTGTGTATTGGCGACAAGACTTTAGGGATTCCTTTAAAGAGATGGGAAAGTTGACAACTGTCAGGAGAAAAAAAGTCAGTTAAATTGATGTACAACTCAAATGTGACAATGGCAGTGACTTTGGTCTCATAAACAACGATTTGCTGTTGTGAACAATATAGTGGTTACATACTACCAGAGACATATATACACATGAAAGTATATATGTCTCTGATAGTACGTATGTACAGCTATGAACACTACACTGACCCCCTGTTGTACACCTGCACTGTTAACCAAACTAAAATAATTTATCAATGTATCACAGACAGACAGACACAGACAGACAGACAGACAGACACAGACAGACATATATAAACATATACATAATCCACGAGAAAAGCTCATCTGTTCATTTTTAAAATAAGTTTTTATTCTCACAAAGAGAGTTTTAATATTTTCCCAAACATTGGGAAAACTTGTTGGAAAGACTATCATGTCCTGGTGATTTATTTGGCTTAAGTTTATTTACAGCTTTAATACATTCATCTCAAGTTGGACATTAATCACAAGAATTAGCATCTTCTTTATTTTATGGTATTTTCTCAAGATAATTGTTTTAATAGATATACAAATTCTTATAAAAGTTGCATCTTTGTCCGATAGCTACCCGGTATGTGTTATTTCATATGGTAGTACCCATTTCCCATGTCATTTGGGTTTGCCTTATAAACATAATTTTAATAACCTATGTCATGGTCTGACATTCTTTTTCCACCTACAGCCCCCTTTTTTTATAATGACTTCGTTCAAATCAAAAATAAAGCTTTTTTGAATAAACACCTATAATCAAATCTACAAGATGGAACAGATGGCAAATTACACCAAGCAAACCCATTTAAATTGGAATGTTTAGAAGATCACCTATTATGCAAGTCAAAGTCTACACACATACACACAAACACACACACTGATAATGGCAACTACATGCACCCCAAAATGTATTTAGGGAACATAAAGATGTGGTACATAATCTATCGGTGGGGGACATAAAATGTGACACATGACCTATTAGTGGCACAGTCTTTAGCGACTACTCTACCAAAGATACACCATTATGGCAATAGCTTGTTATATTTCATCATAATATTTCAAGTTCTCTATGATTATCACAACAATAAAGTATTAATGAATTCACTGAAGTATTGTACAAGAGGAGAATTCGTCAATCAATTTCAAATATAAAAAATGAAACGAAGCATTTTTTAAATTCATATTATAGCTTGTATCTAATTAGAAAAAAGTCCTTCATGTAACAATCATAAAATTAAAAGATAGAAATACATATACATGATTATGAAAAAAAAAAATTTGGTGGAAAGATATAGAAGTTCTTGGACATCCAATACCTCGACATATTGATAAAAAGTAGATAATACCTATAGAGATAGGTTTGTTACTGAGATCATCCGTCTGTGTTACTGAATATCCGTTAAATACATATTATGTGAATGAGTACTAAAATTGTCTCCGTTTTTAAACCAACTTCTCAAAAAGTTGTATATGATCATTGTATGATTTATAGTATATTATGATTTTATTTCACTGCGGGTTGATAGATATAGATTCTAGTCATCCAAGTTGCGACTAAAACGGTCACATTTGCGACTTAAATATCGCTTTTACGACAATAGCTCAAACTTCAAAAAAGAAAAAAAAATAAATAAAAAAATAAATAAATAAAATAAATGCGACCAATTCTCTGAATCTCGTCTTGTCCAGTTTTGTGGGTTTATAAAAGTTGTCCGTATTTAGACCACTAAAATCTCTCTGAGAAGGTACAGTTTCTTAAGAGCAGTGGTGTTCAACTTTTTTATTACAACAGACTATAAGTGTTCGAGTACAATATGCACATCAATAATACGCATGGAAAATAGATAAGCTTGTGTAAAATACGCATTGAAAAAATATACAAGTCCAGCATGAATAGATAACCCTTTATCCCCGATTCCTGAGATTAAATTCGTCAACAAGACATTGCGATGTCATCGGTAGAGATTATTTGACTGCAAACCAAGCAAAAACATTCTATAAACGCAACATCCCGTCCGGCGCAGGACAAATTTCAACAGTAAATTTCCAGGGTGTGTTACAACGAAAATGTTGACCATTTAAAGAAAAACGATTCTTTGTGTATCAAAGTAGGATGTATATTTATGTGATATACGTCCCTAATCAAATCACACTGATAATCATTATCATTAGATCCGATGACGGTAAATTTATATTGGCTTATGAACTCAGCGAACAACGTTCGAATCCCTTGATTTCATTCTTGCGTACTCCATTCTTTACAAGTAAAAATCGCAAATAAAACATTTGGTAAATTTTACATACCTTATTCATAAAAATTTATTTAAATTCGGAAATATGACTTTTCAACACAGTATCCAACGGAATTTTTCATCCTACTTTCTACGGTGATCTAGTGCACAAACTAAGAGGGGTTCAATGTCACGATAGCTTCATGTCTAGTAGTTCTAAAATAATTAAACGCCTTCCACATCGACATTATGCCCCAAGATCATCGCAAAGACAATAGGATTGATTGATTGATTATTGTTTTACGTCACTCCACGATTTTTTCACGTATATGGTGACGGCATCTGCCTGATGCATTGCATACAAATTTAGACCTTTGCAACCGACACACCCGAAGCAGTGAGGGATCTTTTATGTGCCACGCCTACCGTGACACGGGACCTCGGTTTTCACTGTCTCATCCGAAAGACAGAACACCGGTGTGCCCCGGACGGGAGTCGAACCCGCGACCTCTCGATCACGAGCCGAGCACCTTATCCACTAGGCCACACCGGCTTGAAAGACAATAGGTCTTGTACAGCCTTATGTAGACTTTTACTTGAGCGCGCTGACCAACAGGACGGTGGGGACTCTATGACGGGCCTTGTTCAAACTTTTTCAGAGGAGACAAGGTCCTGAGCCTCGTACCCTCTGACTG
This sequence comes from Pteria penguin, assembly GCA_035048485.1. Lineage (NCBI taxonomy): Eukaryota > Metazoa > Mollusca > Bivalvia > Pterioida > Pteriidae > Pteria > Pteria penguin. The sequence continues at coordinate 39,285,858 of CM068582.1, read as the reverse complement.
TTAGTCCAGACTCCTACAAATCAAGGATTTACGCTCGATTACAGGCGAGAGGAGCACGGTTTACTTATGTTGATGTCGCCTAACATATTTTTGATACTAGCATATACTTCCATAGTATTGTTCGTGTGTTAATATTTTTATGGCCTTTGGTCTTGAGAAACCTGTTGATCCTTCTCTATATGGAGGGTTATTTATAAATTTTTAAACGTGTGTCCTTTGATTGTCCTGCTTTTACGGTGGGTGGAAAGGTGGGTGCCCGTAAACCGGTTAACCACACCAAATGAGTAACCTTTGTTGCTTTGATTGACCGTCCTAAGTCGGTATCGTAACTGCAGTACAATCGAATACTTTAGTAAGGTCCTTTCTGTGTGTTTTTTCTGTACTATTATCATGTTTATGTGCATGTCCTTGGTGATTTGTGTTTTACAGCTAGGTCAGATGTCTTCGGTTTTCTCTTTTGTATAGTAGGTATTTCTGTATGTATTGTATGTATGAATGGATATCTGTATGTATATTGTTGCCCTTTGGAGTCGTGAAAAACACTTGAACTCGGGAAATTTAATTCATACCTCACGCTATGATAGCCCGGAACATTATACCGTCAGTCTAAATAATTTTAAGATGTAGATATCGAAAGTAATCGCGTCATTTGCCTTTAAAGTCATGATACATGACGTCCAATTGTCCAATTCATTGTTATAAGGGAAAAAATCGTTGGTTTCGTTGTGCCTTAAAAAAGACCCGAAACTAATTTAATGTGAAGCAAGTATATTTTATGACTGCAACCTTCAGGACCGAATATTGGATCATAGTAAATGGTCATAGTAGGCTGCAATCCTCTTTTTTTCTTCTTTTTCCTAACACATCTAGATCCGTTCCTAGGTTTTACAATATGCAGCAGAAATTAATAGAGAAGTAACAGAAATTCATTCCGATGCCGTCATACAACGAAATGAAGTAAAATTATCTAATAAATAACGTTCAAAAATATTCCCGCATTTACCCCCAACACGTCCGCATTTCCCCACTTTCAGTATGGCCTTTATTCGGAGTCCAGCTCATGCATGAAACTACTGGACCAATGAAATTCTTCAATTATACACAGGTGATGCGATTGCCGAACGATGTAAACTGTCAATCCTGTCGATGGAGTGGGTAGTCTTTTATACGCCGCATATTGTGCTACGCCGCGTTAAAGTGTTGGTTACTGACTTTTCTCCAAAACACCCTATCTGACCGAATGCCAATGATATTGCGTATTGTCTTTACCGGCGGCGCTAATAATAGCTAACATGCCGCACGTTCTATTTCCTGATCCTCGAAGCGGAAGTAAACAAAGTACGTATTGATATTTGAAATCACGTGTAAATAAAATCTTATCTTGTCAAAGTTGATGGATTGATAGAATGTTGTTCTACATCACTCCACGATTACTTCACGTATATGGTGACGGCTTCTGCCTGATGCATTGCATACAAATTTAGACCCTTGCAAGGGACCCGCCCGAAGCAATGAGGAATCTTTTACGTGCCACGCCTACCATGACACGTGACATCGGTTTTTCACTGTCTCATTCGAAAGACAGAATAACGGTGCGCTCAGGGCGGAAGTCGAACCCGGGACCTTTCGGTCAAGAGCCAAGCACCTTGTCCACTAGGCCACAGTCGAAGTAATTACCTTACTACATAGTTCAATAATAATAAATATCCAAGAATATCCTATTTCAAGAAAGCTGTCTCTAATACGAGCAAATATGGGTTCTATATTTTGTCCCCGAAGAAGATGTTCACAATAAAGGTATAAGATATACAGTAGTGCTCCGTCATTCGGAATTTCATTGAGCGGTCACTATACGAGATAGTACAGATAGTACCAACTCGTAATAAAACCCGCATCCACCGTTGCAAACAACGACATTCCCACTCTGTTCCCCTACTTCCAATACAGACTCGGAATACCATGGTTTGGGACGATTATTATTGCCTATGTCGATACATGTAAAGTGACTTCAATTAATTTAGTGTATAAAATTTACAATACTGTAGGCGGCGATAAAGGAGTGTAAACGGCGAAAATCATTGGGTGCCGCCAACTTCCTCGCCGACTGCCTTTTGGGAAAAGAGAAATTGAGAAAGAAGAAATTCGGAAGATGCTGGAGAGGAAGGTTATCGAACCATCGTCAAGCCCATGGAGTTCCTGCACTGTACTTGTTAAAAAGGGAGATAATACTACTCGTTTCTGCGTTGACTACAGGAGACTAAATGATGTAACTATTAAAACTAGCCTCTCACCATGAAAAGCTGTAAAATCGCATTCACAACTGAAATTTGAAATAATTATTTTGCTCCAACCGTGTTTTTCCTACTCCGAAGTGCATCGGAAACTCGTTGATCAAAGATAAGCATCATTAGATAAAATAAAAGAATGAAAATATGTACTATTCAAAAATTTGTGATAAAAGGGGATTAACTCAATTATCAATTATAAGACGCATTTTGAAATCATCCTGACTCCCGCCATTAAAAAGAATGTATAGTTATTTATAGTTATACTTAAGAAATAATTACTACGCATACTTCTTTAAGAAGCAATGAAAATTTCGAATATATGGCTATATATAAAGTATTTTACTGAGATGAATTACCTGTTGTAAAAGTTGAAGCAACTAAAACAATTATTTCTGAAACGAACTACATGTATATACAAAGAATGATAATTTTGCACGCATTTTGATCGATTTTCTCGCTTCAGCTTTTTAATCGTCGTGTGCATTCCTGTGCATACTTCAAATTAACTAAATATAAGCTTTTCCACAAGCTATTATAAATGGTTACCATCAAAATCTCTGACGGCTTCCAACACCTTTTCTTTTCCATAGAATTAGAAAATATATATTTTTTCGACAACCCTCCCCGAACGTGCAAATCCGGCGTGGCGTAGTGGTATCGCGCTCGCCTTCTGATCGGGACGCCGGGGTTCGAGTCCCGCTCTGGTCATGCCGGTGTCTTGTCTTTCGGATGAGACAGTAAAACCGAGGCCCCGTGTCGTGGTATGCATGGCACGTTAAAGATCCCTCACTGCATCGGGTGGGTCCGTTGCAAAGGTCAAAATTTGTATGCCCCGCATTAGGCAGATGCCGTCACCATATACGTGAAATATTCGTGGTGTGACGTTAAACAAAAATCAATCAATCAATCCCCAAACGTGCACGGCCGATTATTATATCTTTTTAACAGTTATTAATCATTGTCATGTGAAATTGATATTCATACATACAACTATCATTATCATTGATTCTTGCAGATGCCACCTTACAGTTACATCCTAGTGGCATGTTCTAATTTTTGAATTTACTTGGGTCAAATAGCACAAGTTCCAGTGAATGGAGTTATCGGCCTTTGACATTCCCTATCGGCTATTGTGAATGCTACTACGAGATGTCTCGAAACATCTCGTACATTTTATGAATACTAAATGAACGTCTGACTCAAATGCTTTCGCTCACCATTAGCCGCAAGTAGTGACCCTAAATGAATGATCATTCATTTAGGGCCACTACTTGCGGCTAGCTCACCATATAAAAGAAATGTCAAATCGACAAAACGTGACATTACACTGGCGGCGACCTGCACGGACGGTCAGCATGGCTGTACAAAACGTATGAAAACATGGTGTTTCCTCACTGCACAGTACTTCGATATTTTGCATTTACAGCACTCGACGAATTATAAATTTACATTTTTATGTATATTTCATTCATTTACGATATTTCAGTTATGTGTCTATTATTTCATTTTTGAAAGGTATTATACATACGGATGCAAGTCTCTATGTATGATGTAAACATGCATATGTTATTATATTTCATAACATGATCCACAACAGTGTTTAGGAGAGGCAGGGGGGCTTTTCTGGCCAAACACTCTTCTTCTTGCTTTATCTTTTAACCCCGTCTTCCATATTGTACCCAAGTGACATTAGTCCAGTTTAACTCCCCACAAATTTACATGCCTTCCCTGCATCCCCCCCCACCCCCTCATCACTTCTCTCTTTCCCAACTCACCCCATAAATAAAATGAAATTTGGAATTAGTATATAGCATTCCAATGGACGCGTTCTTGACTTCAGAGTGTTCGATTATACGCTATAGGATTTTTGTGGCTAGGGGTGGTGGATGGATTGGATGTTCCGCAAGGTTTTGTATGATATTATGAATCGGGATCCATGTGAAGTCGAAAGGTTATACAAGTACAAAATTTTTATTATTCCTAACTGATTATTGATTTTTAAACATTTTCTTTCTTTCTCTTACGCACCGCCCCCTTTTTTGTACTGGTCTAAGAGATCTTGTGCAAAAAGCGTTCGGTCGTCCCGTCCGTCTGTATGTGCTTTCGGTATTCCGCAGAGCCTGATAACTCTCAATAGAATGTTGTTACAGTTACAAAATTCAACAGTCAGTATATTCCCTAAAGCGTCATCGTGTGATCCTGGGGCAGGACACTGACAGTTATGCTTTATTTGCACCGAGGCGTTCGTGTTTCAAAAACGCAGTTTGTTTAGCTGAAAATTTTACTAGTTCTTGAATTTGTTTTAACAACGCGCAAGTCCGTCAATAATACATAAAACATAAATTGTCACAAGTTTAATATAGTTTTCTGTTTCCGTACTGTTATTCAAAATCACTTCACTCGCCCCTAATTTTTAAGTTTGACGAGTCTCATACTTTACAAATAAATATTATTCAGTATGCACCCGCTGTGTAGGATCGTAAACTGAATCTTGTGTAGGATCTGAAGATTTCTTCTTCCACCAATACCATTTCCTGTTTGTATGTTACTTATTCGAACACTCCAAAAGATGTGTCAACAAACGGTTGTGTAAACCGATTTGTATTTGTTTACAATATAAATGCATGAATAATGTTATATCCAAATGTTTGGTCCGTTGTGAGGTATTGGAATTCGGCTCTTGTAATTTGGAGAAAGGAAAGTACTACATTAATATCGTAAGTTTTCAAATAATGTGTATCTCGGGTGCCTTTTTCATTTGCATGGAGAGGGTGGGATTCGTTACAAGTACTACAGAACACACGATACTATTAGTGCATTATGATATATGTCATACCTGGTCAAGCCCGTGTGGTCTAGTGGATAAGGTGCTCGGCTCCTGATCGAGAGGTCCCGGGTTCGACTCCCGCCCTTGACACACCGGTGTTCTGTCTTTCGGATGAGACAGTAAAAACCGAGGTCCCCTGTCACGGTAGGCGTGGCACGTAAAAGATCCCTCACTGCTCCGGTGGGTCCGTTGCAAAGGTCTAAATTTGTATGCAATGTATCAAGCAGATGTCGTCACCATATTCGTGAAATAATCGTGGAGTGACGTAAAGCAATTATCAATCAATCATACCTGGTCATAAAACAATATCTAGATAATTACCGGTAGTACACGTAATATAATTTGTTCGTTTCAACTTTTGTTTATTTATGTTACGCACGGTTTGGTAGATGACATTTTCGTGGAGAAATACACTCAGCATAATAGTATCATGTGGTCTCTTGTTATAACTGACTTTGGTATTATTTACGTATGTTACTTCAAAATATGAAGAAAAAATATATAAAGATACTTACATGTACTTCTGTTTGCGACTCCATGTTGTCTTTGTCGTGTCTTCGATCAAATGTCACGGTTGCATGAATCCACCCATTTCTTTTATACTGTGAGCGAGAGCTTTGTTTGAATATTTGGGTCAAACGTTCATTAAGTATTCATAAAATACACGAGAACGAGGTGGACCTAGGTTGACCTCACTTCCGTTAAAAATTTTCGAAACATTTCGGCTTTTTATGGTGAGAGGTCAGCTTTAGCATGTGTACTCAATTCCGCGTATTGACGAGTGTTTGGATTCCTTATATGTCTTCATGTGGTTTAGTTGTCTTGATCTCAATTCTGGATTTTGGAAGATAGCAATGGCAGAGGAAGATAAGGAAAAGACGGCCTTTTCTAGTAGTCAAGGATTGTTTCATTTCACAGTTATGCCATCTGGCTTGACAAACTCGCCATCAACCTTCAAACGACTCATGGAGAACGTGTTAAGAGGTCTACAGTGGGAGAAATGCCTTGTGTATATGGATGACGTCACAGCACCAGGAACAACATTTAAAGAAGATATAGAGCGACTCGAATTAGTACTATTAATACGACTATCTAAGGCAACTCTTAAGTTAAAACCATCGAATTGCATCCTTTGTCAAAAGCAAGTTAACTTCCTAAGACACATTGTTTCTACTAAAGGAATTTAAACCGCCGATCCAAAGAAAATAGAAACAATTAAAAGATGACCAACTGCAAAAACCCAAGTCAGATAAAATGCTTTCTAGGGCTTGCATCTTATTATAGAAGATTCATTATTCATTAAGGGTTTCGTTGAAATTGCTAGATCTCTGCATAAGATTTGTGAGAAGGGATCAAAATTTAATTAGACAAAGAACAATCATTGTTTGATCAGTTAGAGACAGCGTTAACATCACCTCCAATTTTGGCCTATCCTGTTCCGGGAAATCAGTCTATTTTTGAATAGATGCTAACTAGATAGCTCTAGGTGCAGTCCTTTCGCAAGAACAGGTTGGCAGGGAGAAGGTTATTGCCTATATGAGTAAGTCCCTTAGCAAGGCAGAAGAATCCTATTTCTTGGCCAAAAAAAAAAAAAAAAAAGAATCGCTCGCGGTTGTTGTTGCTTTGAGGAAATTTCATTCATACTTGTATGGTCAAAAAGTTCTCCTTAGAACAGATAATATTGCATTCAGCTAGATGAAAAGTCTAAAGGCTCCAAATGGACAAGTAGCACGTTGGTTACAGGAATTTGGTACATTCGACCTTAAAGTTGTTCACAAAGAATGGTACTGCAGATGCTTTGTCCAGAAGTCCATGTAAATTCTGTGAAAGGTAGATGATATGCATCGGGAAGGTTACCAGGATGACTCAATTAAAGAATTCGTCTGTACTACAGCTTGTATATCTTCACGAGTCAAGGGGATGCGCTACGTAAACTTTTCTCTTCCCTTGACTGATTGCATTCAAAGGTCGCGGGTTTTGATAGCGCCGCTTAGCGAAAAGTATTCAATTTAGTACTAACCAAATTGACCTGTGAGATTAACTTAGCCAATTTTGTTACGAGGAAAAACAATAATGGCAACCTTCATCTGCTCTATGTATCGTAAAATTTCTGAAACATTTTCTATAGACAGCTCAAAAGATTTTCAATCGAAATGTACAAAGGCTTTAATGACAGCGCCTCTTACAGTTGCTTTTGTTTTGTTTTATTACTAAACATGAGTTAATTTTTCTTATTCCTAACCTCCAAACAATTCTGAAAGTCATCACTAAAATTCTAAAATGGTAACGGGTCAATGACGACGAATTCAAAATAAAAACAATATATGTCAGTGACACAGGGGTTGGAAATGCCTGGTTATCTTTGCCGATTGCAAAATGGGACCTGTCTCAGTCGCAAAGGTAGTATGCTGGATATACCCAGAGACATTCAAGACCCAACGAGACTTCAAGAACCACCTTATAGCACGACCTCACGAAAGGATGAGTGTGATATGCCCACTGAAGAATAGGAAGAAGACACTGAGAAGAATGTCAGACCTTAAAGGCCATATCCAGGATCAACATAAGGTTGTGGGTATTTCCAAACTGCCATCTGAATTTTTCACGGAGGGGAATGCGTTCTACTTGACAATATATTCCTAGGAGGACTGTGTCATGATTGTGACTCATATTGCGTACTGGGGAGAGGCTGTGACACTAGCCAGAGGAGGTTCTCATGTGGCGGTGCGAAAACTAGAGATCAAAAAGGGAAGAACAGGGGCGAATCCAGCATTTTTTTTTTTTTTGTAAGGGGAAGGGGTTCCAAAATTTTCAGACCTAATATTTATCTTTTGATTCGATTTGCCTAAATGTTTTAAATGCATACATTGTATAATTCATATCAGTGCTTGAACTGGTTGCAGTTAGCCGCAAGATGTGAGTGCTTTACGTCTAAATACAATGTAATTGTCATATATTTTAAAAGAAAATATTGATTTATGTCGTTAACAAATTGGTATATCGACAGTTCTATTCCATGAAAATCTCAAGGGGGGTGTTGTCCCCCCCCCCCCCACTGGTTCGCCCTTGAAGAAGATCGATCGGTGCGAGACTTGAATATCGCTAGGCAGGAAACAAGCAAGAGACCCTATACTCCAGAGGAAGAGTTCACGCCAGATTACGAGTCGCCGACCATTGAGAAGAAGGTAGGGGAGTATTCGGCAACTCGAGTTGTAGAGCGCATAATTTTTTCTGGCATAATAACAACAGCTGATGTCATTGGTGGAAGTACTACGTACCAACTAGTGCTGTAATCCGGTATTTAGAAGGATACTACAATCTGTACTAGCCTGATGCGCCGCTCTGAACAGCTCACATACGATGACAACTTCATGGCACCATCTATCTGGGAAGAAGTAATCCTTAAAGAAAACTAGAGCATGTTTATAAAACATATGCCCCCAAGTGGACTTAATTCATAGCAGCAACACACTTTCCTAAATTACAAGTTTTATGGGCCACAACTCCTATAAATATTACCATTGGTGTAGCATTGCCATTTGACATAATGTCCCTCAAATCTATAGGCATCCTTTCCTTTTAATAAGATTTTAAATTCCTTCGTTTGAAAAAACTTGACCTGTAAAATATGTGAAATATGATCAAAGTCCGATTAGCATTTGATAATATATGACAATATAAGAAAATCACCTGGAAACCAATAATTTCAGCCTTTTCTATCTGCTGTGACCTTGACCTTTGACATCATAACCCCAAAATCATTAGGTTCTTCCTCTCTTAATAAGTAAGCATACATCCAAATTTGGTTTGAATATGATAAAAGGTACTTCAGTAATCATCCGCAAGAGCAACGCCTAGCGTGGCATAATACGCCCATCACTTAGTTTGAAGGGGAGGATTTTGATAGTATGGAAACATTCCACCCTTAAATTGTTTAATTGTTCCATCTCAAATACTTCATTCTGTATCCTGCCTACAAGATTTTCCAACCAAGTAGTACTACGACCGTCACCTTTGACCTTGAAAAACAATAAGCGTCTTTGTTTTGGCATGAGGACTGGAGTAAGTGTACCAAATCTTGGCATAAGGAGTAAGTGTACCAAGTTTGACAGTACTAGACCTAACGGTTTGGGCTGTATTTTGCCTGCAAGGGTTTCCTACCAAGTAGCGCTAGGATTCTGACCTTTGACCTCTGACCTTGAAAAACAATAGGCGTCTTTGGCTTGGCATGAGGAGTAAGTGTAGCAAGTTTGACAGTCCTAGCTCCGACAGTTTGATCTGTATTTTGCCTGCAAGGGTTTCCTACCAAGTAGTATTGCGGCCTTGACCTTTAACTCTGACCTTGAAAAAAAAGCGTCTTTCTCTTGGCATAAGGAGTAAAGGTACCAAGTTTGACAGTCTTATCCCTAATGGTTTGGTTTCTATCCTGCCTACAATGTCTGGACAGACGGACAACGCAATACCATAATACGTCCAATCAAAGACAGGCGTATAAAAAGGAATCTGTAGCTACTTTACACTATTTTGATACTGACAAAAAATACATTCAAAATTTACTGATACATTTTGGTACAATATAAACAAAACAAAACAAAAAAAATAAATAAAAAAAATAATAAATAGGGGCATAACTCTGGAAAATCCAAAGCAATTATACTGAAATGCGAACTGGTACTGACCCTCATTGACATAAAATATATGTCAAGTTTCAATCCAATACCTTGAAACACTACATAAAGAAATCCATAAAACGGAATAATCATTAAATTTTTCTAAGTTTAAGGGGCATAACTCTGGCAAAACCAAAGCAATTATACCCAAATGCGAACTGGTACTGACCCTTGTTGATGTAAAATAAAATGCCAATTTTCAATCCAATACCGGTACATTGGAAGACTGCAGAAAAAAAGTCCGGAAAATATTACTTCAGACTACGGCCGCACGCACGGACGGACAGCGCCAGAACATAATACGTCCCGTCTTACGACGGGCGTATAAAAACCAATAATAACAGACTATTTTCATCAAGCTGTGACCTTTGACCTTTTGATCTCAAAATCAAAAAGGGTTCTTCCTCTCTTGATAAGTAAGTACATGTATATATCCAAATTTGGTTTGAATATGGTGAAAGGTACTTGAGTAATCATAAAAAAAACAATAATTACAGTCTATATTCATTAGCTGTGACCTTGATCTTTGACGTTTTGATCCTAAGATCAAGAAGGTTCTTCCTCTCTTGATAAGTAAGTATATATCCAAATTTGATTTCAATATGTTGTAAGACCCCAGAGTAATCATCCGAAAACCAATAATCACATTCAATTTTCATCAACTTCGACCTTTAAACTTTTGTCCCCGAAATCAATAGGATTTTTCCTCTCTTGATAAGTAAGCATATATCCAAATTTGTCTTGAATTGAGTTATCACCTAGAAACCAATGATTACAGTCTATTTTCATCAGTTGTGACCTTGACATTTAACGTTTTGACCCCAAGATCAATAGGGTTCTTCCTTTTGTTGATAAGTAAGTATATATCCAAACGTGATTTGAATATCTTAAAAGCTAATTGAGTTACCATCCGGAAACCAATAATTACAGTCTATTTTCATAAGTTGTGACTTTGACCTTTGACCTTTTTACCCCAAGATCAATAGTGTTCTCCCTTTCTTGATAAGTAAGTATATATCCAATTTTGGCTTGAATATGTTAAAAGGTACTTTAGTTATCCGGAAACCAATAATTACAGCCTATTTTCATCAGCTGTGACTATGACCTTTGACCTTTTGACCCATAAATGGATAGGATTCTTCCTCTCTTGATAAGTAAGTATATATCCAAATCTGGTTTCAATAAATTAAAAGATACTTGACTTATCATAAAAAAAATTATTACAGTTTAAATTTATCAGCTGTCGAATTTGGCATTTGTAAGGACCAAGTGGCATTGCTTAAGAAGGCGGACAACAGAGCATTTTGTAATTACAAAGGACACCGGCAGGAAGCGACCCAGAAAGCCAGACAATCTTAATTGTCTTGTAAAGGATGCAGAGGAGCCCAAAGACCTCGCTGTTCCAGAGGAACCTCAGTGTTCAAAGGATGAGAAACTGGTGGACCTTGTTCTGGACACTTCGCCTTTACCATTATTTAGACCGGAATCACCAGCAGTCCCGATAATCTTTTTGAGGTAACAGGTACGGGACATCTACGAACAGGGAAAGACACCTCGCCAACTAGGACTGATTCTGTATCTCTCACACCATGCTATTTTCCTATCGTGTCCCATATACCGAAGTCACCATTGGAAATAATATCATCCGAAAGCTCTTGAAAACCACCTGTCCAACATCAATGTGCCTAAGAAAATGAGTTCAAGGAATGCGGCACTCAAACTGCTATCCTCTGGGTGTATGTCACTATTGCCTCCCGCTAAAAGAGTTTGGACAAATGTAACCACCGAAATTCCCTGCGGTGCCACACACTTTACCTGGGGTCTTATTCACAAAGAAACTCAAGTCTAAGAATTGAGACCTAAAATATCATGTGTAATTATTCTAAGAATTTGTCGAAAGTTTGCCTATGAATACCTTGTCAGATATGCTGTTTACAGAAACGTTTTATTAATTCACAGGGCTTTCGGCTCGTTGGCCCCCCACCCCCTCAATTATACCAATATAATGTAACAAACTTATTATATTGGTATAATTGAGGGGGGGGACGAGCCGAAAGCCCTGTGATTAATTCTTAGAATTAAGGCACATGCTATCATATAGGTCTCAATTCTTAGACGTAGACTTAAGTTTCTTTGTGAATAAGGCCCCTGGCCACCAGGGAATTGGCAGAGAATGTCGACCGATCAACGTCTTCTACCATGGAAATTTGCGGTCATGCAGCTACAGAGTGATATAGGTAAGAGCATGGTGATTCGACATGACCTTTGAGATACCTACAACATGCTGACCCATCCAGGTACAGCTACACCATTGAAACCAATACACCGATCCACTTTTCAGCACAGAAATCGATGTTTGGCGGACTTTTGATTGTTATCCTTATGACGTCAAAATCAAATGTCCGACTTGTCCAACCTTGCGAGACGTCATCATAGTCGTATTTTGTGCTAAAGTGCTTGACATTCGACGAATGTGGATCGATGTATTCCCATTACGATTCTACAATCATGATGTTGTGCGCAGAGTAGCATTGTCTTCGTCCTGATCGGAATGACAGAACAACAGTTAATTTAATGATACTAGTGATGTATCATTGATTGTTACGATAATCATGCTTGTGTTAGTCTGATTACTGCTCTAAAATTTCTTACAAACATTTCATAGCAATGTGTGCATGGACGAAGCCATTCCGCTAGTATAATAACGCTCTTATTTCAGGTCCTTATATATGTGTACACATGTGTATATACAACTGTAAACAACAAGTCAATTATCTACCACAGTTACCCCATTTTCTACAAATTCTAGGTATTTCATTAATCATTTCATATATGACTATAACTTACCTTATTAGTAAATTATATTGATTCAGTAATTCCACATTTAAATGACAATAATACACTAAATTCATCCACTTTACTTTGAACTCGTTTGCGGATTCTACTTCGTTGATGCTATTTTGTGTGTATTACTTTAAGTATTGATACACCGATTGATTGATTGAACATTGTTTTACATCACTCCGCGATTATTTCATAGACCTATATATATATATATGCCTATGATTATTTCACGTATATATGGTGACGGCAATTGCCTCATGCACTGCATAGAAATTTAGACCTTTACAACGGACCCACCAGAAGCAGTGAGGGATCTTTTACGTGCCACGCTTACATTCACTCATTTTCATTCATTTAAGGAACTTCCTCCTATGTATAAGGAGCGAAGCACCCCCGGAGGGTTAGTTTGAAGGTTTAAGCAAATTTAGAGACTTTTTAATTTAGGTTACTAGTAAAATCGTAAATAAAACATAGCGCAAGGCAGTATGGTACATGGCAATCAGATTGGGTACATGGATAAGCAGAGTAAAAGTTTAAAATTTAGCAAAGTGTGAAGCTAAATAACTAAAATAGTGCAATATTTAAGAAGACTTAAAAAAGTGAACGAGAAATTCGTTCGAACGAGAAACGAGAAAACTGTTATATATGAATTAAGGTGTTTGGTCATTTAAAAAAAGTATGATTAGGAATTATTTCAATCGATACATACAGTGATACATTTATATATGCATAACTGCATATATTTCAACTTAAATTCATATGAATCTAGATCCACTTCACATTTACAAACACAATATTGAGTATGCATTTGCATGTTTATTCTAAAACACACATCTTATCAATAGAAAGGAAATACTTAAGTTAAAGTATAATCTATTACATTGCGAAGAAGAAGATAAATCCGAGGAAAAAAAAGGGGGGGGGGATTATGCCATCAGAGATATTCTGCCCTCGTCTTGTAATTAAAAGTATTATAACAGTTTTTAATTATGATTTATAAATTTCAGAATTGAAATATAAACTGAATGGTACTTACTGATATACAGTAAAACACTTATAATCATGCATTATTATTTCATTAATGATTAATATTAATTAGTGAGGTTACTGAGCCAAGTTAGTTTGATTTCAGAGGCTTAAAGCATAAATATAAAAGGGAGGAGATGAGGTTCCAAATCAAATGTTACAAACATACTTTAAGATCTGCCATTCGATAAACTGAAATAAAACGTATAATGTATTTCAACTAAATTCAGGCCAAACACGGCTAAATGTAGCTCTTGCTTATGTAATCATTTCAATGATCAAACATCCGCTACTGAAGAAATTGTAAGAAAATATCAAAAGATTTATTGATGTCGATATTCCATTTCTTTTTATCGGTTAATAACACTTACACTGCAGAGTATGGTATATGATAGTTTCTCGTTCGAACGAGATGAAAAATATTTTTTTCTTCTTTAAAATGGCACGAAAACGGCTTCGTATTCTTATACAGTAGGGCTGGGCTGGGTTGTGAGAAAGTGTTTTCTGTCTTCAGGACTAGTACCACACAGTGGGCAGGTGGAGTCAATTTGATATTGGTTTAAATTTTGCCCGGTTAGCCTGCAACTTATAGATGTGCGTTAGCAGCTTAGCCTTAATGGCTTCCTTGCGTGTAACGCTGGGTGATATCTTACTACTGAGCCATAAACTGTGAGGTCTTTTGACAGAGCATGCGCGGATCCAGAAATTTTTGTCAGAGGGGGTCCAACCAAAAAAGGTAAATTTTCTCTTAGACGAGGGGGTCCAACCCCAAAAATGCCCAAATATTACCTTTTTTTGGTAAAATTTTCGGATTCCTGGGGGGGGGGTTTCCAGACCCCCTACCCCCTCTGTATCCGCGCATGCAGAGTTATTCTGCAGGTTTAAGTACTTAAGCCGTTAAGGGTGGGTTTGGCTTGGGCTTCCTTTACATTCTTCTCATGCCAAAAGTCATTGACCCTTTTTTTCATTGTGTATGCCTTGCAGGAGGCGAATAGGTTCTGGTAATTCGTATTTAAGAAGTACATGTATGTGTTTCACCCTTACGAACCAGCTATGGCTTTTATCACCTTTCACAACCAGCAACCGGTTCACAACCTTTCACAACCGGTGGGCCAATTCGTGCTCAATGGGGATAGGGTCTTTTGCAATATTGATAAAGGTGGGTAAGATCTTTATCTCTATTTGTACTTCTATCGGTTTAGCTCCGATGAATCCTAGCACTGTGACTGAGGCAGTTCTATCTGGCAGGGATTGTAACTGTTTGAGAACCTTCTTCTGATAAATCTTCAATACGTCTATGTCCTTCCATTTAAAATCTAACAGTTCTATCCCATGTAAAAGCCTGGGTATCACAAAAGTGTTCCACATCTGTATGGTTATGGCCGATGAGATGCCATTCTTACCGTACATGCTGCTCCCCAGTAGTGCATATATTGTTTTCCTTGCGATCACAATCCTTTTTCTAACATCAGGGGCATTAGTTTCATTTCGCTGTCTTGCTTGTTTGATTTCCTGCTTTTCCAAGTATAATTTGGGTGGGTTTGTGGCTTGCGATCACAATCCTTTTTCTAACATCAGGGGCATTAGTTTCATTTCGCTGTCTTGCTTGTTTGATTTCCTGCTTTTCCAAGTATAATTTGGGTGGGTTTGTGGCCTTTTTTGAGGTCTTGAATTGAACCAGCTCACTTTTGGATGGGTTTATTTTGAACCTATGCCTGTTAAAGGCAGATTCGATGCTGTTAGTGAGAATCTGGGCATCTACTCTATTTGTTGACAGTAGAGCAATGCCATCCGCGCAGGTGGGCGATGATACATCTGAGGCAGCGATCTTGACTTCCGGGCATTCTTGAATTTGGTTTAAGAGCCAGTTGTTGTAGCGTTTGTGCATTAGCGTTGAGAGCTTTCCCCCTGTCTTATCTCTTGTTTTAGTATGATTTTGTTACTTAGTCCCCCTCCCATTTTACCAGAGTATTTGTGTCCCTGTGCAGGGATTGAGTTATGAGTCAAAGATCCCCCCTCCACCCCATCTATAAAAAGTTTTCGAAATAGGTTATCATGCCAAACAATATCAACAGCTTTTTCTTCATCAAACGTTTGTAGAACAAGGTTTGATTTATTATCTTTTGCCTCAAAGAAGGCCTCAGATATGATCAGACCCGCATACAACGGTGACATTCCCTCGTTAAAACCCCTCTGTACGTTGTTTTGTGATACACCCGGAATAACGTCCAGTCGTGTTTTATGCAAGTTCTAATATTTTGCCAATGAGTGATGTTACGGTGACTCCGCGGTAGTTCCCTGGCAACGTTTTCTCTTTGTCCTTTTTGAGCATAGGGGTCAGGGTGTGGCGCCATAAACTGAGAAAATACTTAAGTCAATTAATTAATTTCATTATCAAAGGTTCAAATAAATTGTCATGCAGAATGACTTATTTCTGTTTATCGATAGAATAAAATTCAATAAAATCCAAATCCCAGTAATTAATTCATTGTTGAACATAAGAATATGAATTATTACTTAAGAATTTTCTTAGTTTATGGCGCCGGACCCAGGTAGCCTTGTTTCAACACAGGAGGAACGTCCGCCATTCTGAATATACAATTAGACAAATCCGTTATATAAGGCGTAAGCTCTTCGGCTACTACTTTGAAGTGCTCAGCACTCAACCCCATAACCGCCTTATTTGTCTTAAGTTAGAAATTGCCATTAGTATGTCTTCATTTGTTGTGGGCTCTATGGGTCGCCTATTTTCAAGATTTTCAATGATATCCACGTCAAATTCCACATCCTTTTTATACTGTTCGTCGAATTTTGCATCGTGTTTTGGTTGTGTGACAGAATTTTGAAATGTAGAAACCACCCTTCTATAATATCGTATGCCTCAAATATTTTTTCTTTTACTATGACTCTATCTGTGCTTTGAATTTTCGAATTTCTTTGCCTATTTACCAGTTTATAGAATAGTTTTTTGTCTTTGGATTTGCCTAACTTTTTTCTTTGCGTCTTTTCTATATACAAGTGATTGTCTCTTGAATGGGGTCTCCTGGCCCAAGTACCCTTACTTTTTCTGACTTTCCTAGTTGGGAATGAAGCAAGTTCGGCATCAAGAATTACTATTTTGAGACGGATAACATTTTCAGTACACATAAATACAGAGTCTATGCCATCTGCCCGCCCAAAATCTCCCAATTTTTCCCTGATTATATTTCTATAATGTTCCAAATCGCATTTACTCCAGTTTAGCCTCCCCCTTCCGTAACTGCAGTATCCTCTGACTCTTTGTCTTTTCTAGTCCCTGTAATGTTTAAGTGTAGGTATGCTGTTATAAGACTGTGATCTGAAACAATGGTGGAGTCCTCTCTTATTCGAATATTTCTAACCCTCTCTGAATGATCCCCACCCCTTAATTCCAAAATATAATCTATAATTCCAGAATGCAGCCCGTTATGATGATGAAAAGTGTTGCATTGGGGTTAGTGCTGATGTTGTTTAGTTTACAGAAGTTTTTAACTTTCTGATCCTGGGCATTTGGGGTATCCCTGTGTAGCGATGCATCCATGTTACCCAGTGGGACAATGTCGTGAGTAGTTTGAAACTAGTATTTCTAAAATTTCCCTGAGAATTTCCTCATATATGTTTGTTTGTTTTGAGTTTCTGGCAGGCAGATACGCATTAATAACTATTATGGGTCTTATTGTACAGTTCATTTCTGTGACTATAACCCCCCCCCCCCTACATCCACGTGGGCCTTGACCACATTGTCTAAAGATTTCTTTTAGAATGTAGTGACTAACCATATCCCCTTACCCTCTCTGCCGGTGTTATAGGGTCATTAATGTCCACCTGCTTAGAAGATATTGTGACATGGGACTTCGGTTTTTACTGTTTCACCCGAAAGACAAAACAACGGTGCGCACAGGGCGGGAGTCAAACCTGGGACCTCTCGATCACGAGTCGAGCACCTTATCCACTAATCCACACCTAATTAATTAATGTTTAAATGCTGTTTCTTTTTATTATAACTAAAACGGACAAGTTAAGATTACTAGTATGTAATTATTATAGTTTTTACTTTTCCTGGTAACTTGACCGGATACCATGTGAAACAGGACAAACGTTAAATGGTTAATACATTATCTGGACAATCAAGACAAGCTCTGATTGGTTGGGCTAGATTATATAAGCAGCTCAGTGTGCAACTTTGTCACTCTTGATTATTGCTTTGAGCTGATCACAATGTCATAAAATAACAAATTTAAGGACGCAATAATGGATTTAGCAAAGAAAGATACAAAGTTACTACTATGAGATTTTACACTATAAAACGCCTATTTTACGGAAACGCAACACAAGTACATGATAATAGAAATATGTAAATACAATATATATACATGTAGTAACATTGTCACAGTTAATTATCTACATTTTATCTGTTTGACAACGTGAAGACAGGTGATTTTGATGATTGTTGACTGGCCAGATTTATTCTTATTTCTTATGAAATTTGATTGGCCTTATTTACTAACATGAAATGAACAGTTATATTGCTACGTTATTAGTTATTCGATAGATGAAGAACATGGAATATCACTTGATCCCTAACAATACAGAGGTAGCACCTCATACTAAGATCATCCTCTCTATATAGAGGTGGCAAGTTACACTAAGATCATCTTATCTATACAGAGGTGGCACCTTACACTAAGATCATCTTCTCTATATAGAGGTGGCATGTCATACTAAGATCATCTTATCTACACAGAGGAGGCACCTCATACTAAGATCATCTTATTTACATGTACATGTATACAGAGGTGGCAACTCTTATTAAGATCATCTTATCTATACATATGTGGCACATCATTCTAAAATCACTATCTATACAGATGTGGCACCTTATACAAGTATCATCTTATCTATAAAGAGGTGGTACCTCATACTAAGATTATCTTATCTACAGAAAGGTAGCACCTGATATTAATATCATCTTCTCTATATAAAGACTTCACCTCATACTAAGATACTCTTTTCTATACAGTTGTGGCACTTCATACTAAAATCACCTTATCTATATTGAGGTGTCACCTCACACTAAAATCATTTTCACTATACAGATGTGGCACCTCATACAAAGATCATCTTATCTATACTGAGGTGGCACCTCATACTAAGAACATCTTTTCTATACAGAGGCCACACCACATATTAACATCATCTTATCTATACAAATGTGGCACCTCCTACAAAGATCCTCTTATCTATACAGAGGTGGCATCTCATATTAAGATTATCTTATTTACACAGACGTGGCACCTCATACTAACATCATCTTTTCTATACTGAGGTGGCACCTCATACTAAGAACATTTTCTGTATACAGAGGCCACACCTTGTACTAAAATCATCTTATCTACACAGAGGTGGGACCTCATATAAACATTATCTTATCTATACAGAGGTGGCACCTCATACTAAGACCATCTTATCTATACTGAGGTGGCACCTCATAATAACCTCATAATAATATTATTTAGCTCTGCAGAAGTGGCACTTCATACTAAGATTATCTTATCTACAGAGAGGTAACAACACAAACTAAAATCACCTCATGGTAAAATCATCTTAGGTATACAGAGTTGGTACCTCATACTAAGATAATCTTACCTATACAGAGGCCACACCTTATACTAATATCGTCTTATCGATACAGATCCATACTTTATACTAAGATCAAATGATCTATGTAGAGGTTTTACCTCACATAAATATCATCTTATCTATACAGATGTGGCACCAAATACTAAGATCATCTTATCTATTTGAGGTGATGCCTCATATTAAGAACATCTTTTCTATACAGAGGCCACACCTCAAACCATTATAATCTTATCTATACAGAACTGGCACCTCATACAAAGATCATTTTCCGTATACAGAGGCCACACCTTATACTAAGATCTTCTTATCTATACAGAGGCCACACCTCATACTAAAATAATTTTACCTATAAAGAGGTGGTACCTCATACTAAGATGATCTTATCTATACAAAGGTGGCAACTCCTACAAATATCATCTTATCTATACAGAAGTGGAACCTCATACTAAGATTATGTTATCTACACAGAGGTGGCACTTCATACTGATATCATCTTCTCTATACAAAGACCTCAATTCATACATAATACAATACTATATATACAGTGGTAGCACCTCATACTAAAATCACCTAATCTATAGAGAGGTGGCTCCTCATAATAAAATGATTTTAGCTATACAGAGGTGGTACCTCATTCTAAGATTATCTCATCTACAGATAGGCGGAAGTTCATACTAAAATCACCTTATCTGCTCAGAGGTGACACCTCATTGTAAAATCACCTTATCTGCACAGAAGTGGCACCTCATTGTAAAATCATCTTAGGTATACAGAGTTGGTACCTCATAATAAGATACTCTTATCTATAGAGAGGCCACACCTCAAACTAGGATAATCTTATTTATACAGAGGTAGCACCTCATACTAAGATTATCACATCTACACAGTGGTGGCACCTCATTTTATAACATTTTATCTACACAGAGGTGGCACTTTATACTAATATCACTTTATCTACACAGATGTGGCACCTTATACTGAGATCATCTTCTGTATACAGAGGCCACACCTTACACACATCTTATCTATGCAGTGGTAGTGCCTCATACTAAAATCACCTAATCTATACAAAGGTGGCTCCTCATAATAAAATGATTTTAGCTATACAGAGGTGGCACCTCATACTAAGATTATTTTATCTACAGAGAGGCGGCAACTCATACTAAAATCTTCTCATCTATACAGAGGTGGCACCTTATACTAATATTATCTTATCGATAGAGTTCTATACCTTATACTAAGATCAACTTATACTACGATGTACCTCACAATAATATACAGTGTATCATTTCGTCTATAAAGAGGTGGCACCTCATACTAAAATCATCTTATCTATTCTGAGGTGGCACCTCATAAGAAAAGCATCTTTTCTATACAGAAGCTACACCACATACTCAGATAATCTTATCTATACAGAGGTAGCACCTCATGCTAAGATCATCTTCCTTATATAGAGGTGGCACCTCAATCTAAGATCATCCTATCTTTACTGAGGTGGCACCTCATAGTCAGAACATCTTACTGATACAGAGGCCACACCTCATACTAATATAATCTTATCTATACAGAGGTGGTTCCTCATACTAAGATCATCTTATCGATACAGAGGCCACACCTCATACTAAGATAATATTATCTATACAGAGATGGCACCTCATACTAAGAATATCTTTTCTGTACAGAGGCCACACCTCATACTAAGATAATCTTATCTACACAGAGGTGGCACCTTATTCAAAAATCATCTTATCTATACAGAGGTGGCACCTCCTACTAACATTATCTTATCTATACAGAGGTTGCACCTCATACTAAGAGCATTTTCTATATACAGAACCAGATGCCACATCTTATACTAAAATAATCTTATCTACACAGAGGTGGGACCTCCTACAAAGATTATCTTATCTATATAGAGGTGGCACCTCATACTAAGATCAACTTATCTATACTGAGGTGGCATCTCATACTAGGATCATCTTCTCTATACAGAGGCCACACCTCATACTCACATCCTCTTATCTATATAGAGGAAGCACTTCAAACTAAGATCATTTTATCTATAATATGGCTACAACTCATACTAAGATAATCTTATCTATACAGAGGTGGCACCTTATACTAAAATCATCTAATCGATACAGAGGTGGCACCTCAATATAAGATCATCTTATCTATACTGATGTGGCACCTCATACTAACAACATCTTTTCTGTACAGATGCCACACCTCATACTAAGATAATCTTATCTATACAGAGGTGGCACCTCATTCAAAGATCATCTTAACTATACAGAGGTGGCACCTCATACTAACATCATCTTATCTGTACAGAGGTAGCACCTCAAACTAAGAGCATTTTTCTGTACACAGAAACAGAGGCCACAAAAACTAAAACCATCTTATCAACACAGGAGGGACCTCCTTCAAACATTATCTTATCTATACAGAGGTGGCACCTCATACTAAGATCATTTTTTCTATACAGAGACCACACCTCGTACTCAGATAAGATCATCTTCTGTATACAGAGGCCACACCTTAAACTAAAATCATCTTATCTATACAGAGGTGGCACCTCATTCAAAGATCATCTTACCTATACAGAGGTGGCACCTCAATATAAGATCATCTTATCTATTCTGAGGTGGCACCTCATATTAACAACATTTTTTCTATACAGAGGCCACACCTCATACTCAGATAAGATCATCTTCTGTATACAGAGGCCACACCTTAAACTAAAATCATCTTATCTATACAGAGGTAGCACCTCATTCAAAAATCATCTTACCTATACAGAGGTGGCACCTTAATATAAGATCATCTTATCTATACAGAGGTGGTTCCTCATACTAACAACATCTTTTCTGTACAGATGCCACACCTCATACTAAGATAATCTTATCTATACAGAGGTGGCACCTCATTGAAAGATCATCTTAACTATACAGAGGTGGCACCTCATACTAACATCATCTTATCTGTACAGAGGTAGCACCTCATACTAAGAGGATTTTCTGTATACAGAGCCAGAGGCCACTAAAACTAAAACCATCTTATCAACACAGGAGGGACCTCCTACAAAGATTATCTTATCTATACAGAGGTGGCACCTCATACTAAGGTCAACTTATCTATAATGAGGTGGCACCTCATACTAGGATCATCTTCTCTATACAGAGGCCACACCTCATACTCACATCCTCTTATCTATATAGAGGAGGCACCTCAAACTAAGATCATCTTATCTATATAATGGCTACACCTCATACAAAGATAATCTTATCTATACAGAGGTGGCACCTTATACTAAAATCATCTAATAGATACAGAGGTGGCACCTTATACTAATATAATCTTACCGATAGAGTTTTATACCTTATACTAAGATCAACGTATCTATGTAGAGGATGTACCTCAAATAAATATCATCTTCTTTATACAGAGGCGGTACCTCCTGATAAAATCATCTTATCTATTCTGAGGTGGCACCTCATATTAACAACATTTTTTCTATACAGAGGCCACACCTCATACTCAGATAAGATCATCTTCTGTATACAGAGGCTACACCTTATACTAAAATCATTTTATCTATACAGAGGTGGCACCTCATTCAAAGATCATATTACCTATACAGAGGTGGCACCTCAATATAAGATCATCTTATCTATACTGATGTGGCACCTCATAATAACAACATCTTTTCTGTACAGATGCCACACCTCATACTAAGATAATCTTATCTATACAGAGGTGGCACCTCATTCAAAGATCATCTTAACTATACAGAGGTGGCACCTCATATTAACATCATCTTATCTGTACAGAGGTAGCACCTCATACTAAGAGCATTTTCTGCATACAGAGCCAGAGGCCACACCTTATACTAAAACCATCTTATCAACACAGAGGAGGGACCTCCTACAAACATTATCTTATCTATACCAAGGTGGCACCACATACTAAGATCAACTTATCTATACTAAGATGGCACCTCATGCTAAGATCATCTATATATACAGAGGCCACACCTCATATTAAGATAATCTTATCTATTCAGAGGTGGTACCTCATACTAAGATCATTTTTTCTATACAGAGGCCACACCTCATACTCAGATAAGATCATCTTCTGTATACAGAGGCCACACCTTAAACTAAAATCATCTTATCTAAACAGACGTGGCACCTCATTCAAAGATCATCTTACCTATACAGAGGTGGCACCTCAATTTAAGATCATCTTATCTATTCTGAGGTGGCACCTCATATTAACAACATTTTTTCTATACACAGGCCACACCTCATACTCAGATAAGATCATCTTCTGTATACAGAGGCCACACCTTAAACTAAAATCATCTTATCTATACAGAGGTGGCACCTCATTCAAAGATCATCTTACCTATACACAGGTGGCACCTCAATATAAGATCATCTTATCTATACTGATGTGGCACCTCATACTAACAACATCTTTTCTGTACAGATGCTACTACCTCATACTAGATAATCTTATCTATACAGAGGTGGCACCTCATTCAAAGATCATCTGAACTATACAGAGGTGGCACATTATACTAACATCATCTTATCTGTACAGAGGTAGCACCTCATACTAAGAGCATTTTCTGTATACAGAGCCAGAGTCCACTAAAACTAAAACCATCTTATCAACACAGGAGGGACCTCCTACAAACATTATCTTATCTATACAGAGGTGGTACCTCATACTAAGATCATTTTTTCTATACAGAGACCACACCTTGTACTCAGATAAGATCATCTTCTGTATACAGAGGCCACACCTTAAACTAAAATCATCTTATCTTTACAGAGGTGGCACCTCATTCAAAGATCATCTTACCTATACAGAGGTGGCACCTCAATATAAGATCATGTTATCTGTTCTGAGGTGGCACCTCATATTAACAACATTTTTTCTATACACAGGCCACACCTCATACTCAGATAAGATCATCTTCTGTATACAGAGGCCACACCTTAAACTAACATCTTCTTACCTATACAGAGGTGGCACCTCATTCAAAGATCATCTTACCTATACAGAGGTGGCACCTCAATATAAGATCATCTTATCTATACTGATGTGGCCCCTCATACTAACAACATCTTTTCTGTACAGATGCCACACGTCATACTAAGATAATCTTATCTATACAGAGGTGGCACCTCATTCGAAGATCATCTTACCTATACAGAGGTGGCACCTCAATATAAGATCATCTTATCTATTCTGCGGTGGCACCTCATATTAACAACATTTTTTCTATACAGAGGCCACACCTCATACTCAGATAAGATCATCTTCTGTATACAGAGGCCACACCTTAAACTAAAATCATCTTACCTATACAGAGGTGGCACCTCATTCAAAGATCATCTTACCTATACAGAGGTGGCACCTCATTCAAAGATCATCTT